>JAVLUX010000009.1:21277500-21722500 GCA_032164185.1 Moxostoma hubbsi
TTTGTGAAAGGGCCATGCGTTATAAGTCAGAAGGCACTTAAGTTAATTAATGATTTGCTGTCTGTCTGAACCAAAGAAATAAAAGTGAACTATCTGTACCATGTTGAATTGCAAAGTATCATATTTTTTCCTATTGCATCATATTGCATTGAATCTCATTGTGTTGAATCGAAATCGGATCGCACTGCATTGTAAAGGGGTGAATTGTATCGCATCGGTAGCTGCTTTATATACATATTTAATGAAGCGTATCATTGGCTATGCATCGAGATGCGTATCGTATTGTTGGCTATGCATCGAGATACGCATCGCATTTGCCTCAGTTATGGAGATGCACATCCCTAATAGGAACATATATCAGAAGAACGAATACATAAAATCATTTGGGTGTTAGAAAAGTGGGGGATCCATATGATCACCTCAGCCTCATCCTCTTCATAGGCCTCATTGGCATCTCCACTGCCGCCGCCTTCATTACAGTCCTCTGCTGCTTCTGCCATCCCTTCATCACCATCTTCATCATCCTCCTCATCATCTTCTGCTTCATCATCATCTTCATACTGTAGAAACCAAGGGGTTAAATACAAGCCAACACATAGTTACAGTAGCCAACAGGTTTCTGCTTCTCCATGAAAACACACCAACCTGACCAGGCTCCTCTTGCTCCTCCTCCTCTTCAGTACCACTGTCTGTCTCTATCACAATGACGTCCTGTTTATAATCCTCAGAGGAGTCCTGTCCACTGATCTGAGACTCGGAGGGCTGGGACTCACTCACCTGATCCATCAGGACAGACTGAGACAAAGACTCTTCATCTGCCTTTCCTAACACAGGATAGCCTTCCTGCTGTGCGAGAACAAGGGAAGATCAGATACACTGATTTACACACAAAGGTTTCATTATATTGTTCTAAAAGGGATAAAAGACTGGTACCTCACTAGCATCTGGAGGCTGATGGACTTCTGCTGAAGTTTCACCCATAGCGTCATTACTCTCCTCAGTGCCTGAAGCATCCTGCAAAAACAGCATCATCTAAAAATCCATTTCCAACAGGAAATGTATTTGATTACAACAAGGAACAGTCTAACACTTTGTACTAATTCAGTGGGACATGACAAGATTCCAGCAAGAAATAATTTGTCTTTCAACACTGAAAACAAAAGTCTGCCTATCGACACAAAATGGCATTCAGACATTTTTTTAAATTGTACATTTTTAAATTTGAAATTGTATTGTCCTGCAATAGGAAACAATGGCCTAGGCACTGCCAAAATCACAGAAGCCCTTTTTTATACACTGCTCACCTCCAGGCCCACTCTCCTTACGATGCGGAGCTTCTTAGCGATGGGGGGGTGGGCAGGATCCTCCTGTGTGGTGTCAGTCACCTCAGTGGAGGAGCTCTCCTGCTCCTCCTCACGCACACGTTTGGGCACAAACGAGCTTGTCGTCGCTGACACTGACAGAATAGGCAAATAACCATATAAGTAAATAAGTTCATATGTGGCGTTGTTTTCCAAGTCATACTTAATAAAGTACATTATTACTTCTATCATTAATTGTTTTTCCTTGAGGCCCACTTAAAGTGTTCAAGTTTTTGTCCCATTGTCCATCCTCTCTCTGTGACCTTTCTAATAAAACATGCTGTTGGTTTTAGACTTCTATGTAAAGTGGCAAGAAATTGTATGTGAAACCTTTGGAATTACCTGCATTTATGTATAAATTTGTCTTAAAACATTCACATTCTTAAAATATTCACAGTGTAGCTTGGATAATATATGTGAACCCCTAGGCTAATGACGCCAACAAAAGCTAATTAGTCAGGAGTTGGAAAACCTGGCATCCAATTAATGAAACAAGATTGGAGGTGAAGGTTAGAGCTCCTTTGACTTTTAAAAAGCACTCAAACATTTTGAGTTTGCTATTCTCAAGCATCTGCTAATGTGGACCATGCCTCGCAAAAAAAAAAAAAAAGAGAGATCTCAGAAGACCTACGATTAAGAATGGTTGCTTTGCATAAAGCTGGAAAGGGTTGCAAAGTTATCTCAAAGAGCTTAGATATTCATCTGTCCACAGTTACACAAATTGTCAATATATGGAGACAATTTAGTACTAAAGCTACTCTCACTAGAAGTTGTCGTGCAGCCAAGATGACTCAAAGGGCACACCACAGAATGTTCAATGAGGTAAAAAAGAACCCTTGAAGGAATCACTGGAACAGGTTACATCTCTGTTCATGAGTCTACTATACAGAAAACATTAAACAGGCATGTTTAAGAATGTGATCACATTTTATGACCAATTGATGCAGAAAACCAAAAAAATTCCAAAGGGATCACTTGTTCTTGACACTGTATATGCCCTCTTTGCGTGTGAAATGAGATAGTGCTTTGCTGCATTTGTTGAAGTGAGGGTTTACTGGTGGATACAATTTCACCTTTAAATGCCAAATCTTTGAATAACAGCCTCTTTGCAAAGCCTACATTACATTGTGAAAGATCAACAAACTGTTAAGGTCTGGCTGAAGTAATCAGTTTAAAATAATTCTGACATCAGAAACTTGCAGAAGTTCAGCACAGGGTGTTTTTGAACCTCAGTATATTTAAATAAAAATAAATGGCAAGTTTGGCAAAATGGTAAATGGCGTTAAATTAATGGCAAGTTCAATAAATTGTATTTTTCACTGAGGAGGATGTGTTTAGTTCCGCAAGCTACAGCATGTTTTCACAGTACCATGTAAACTTTTATCTCAAAAAGTTCAAGCAAAATTTAATTCCTCATTTTATGCCGGGGCCTGGTCATGATTCTTTGTACCTGTGCCGAAGACAGCAGTGGAGGTGGATGGCCTCTCCATTTGTGAGCTATGTACTGCTTCCATAATGGTTGCAGCTGCCTCCTGACTAGCTTGCTGCTGAGTGGGCTGGACAAATGCAGTGGCTTGACTCTGCTGCTGGCTGATGATGGGCTGTGTGGTTTGTGTATTAGGGCTGGTGGAGCGCACCGAGCCACTGGTGCTGCCGAAGACAGTCACATGCTCCATTTGACTCTCAGTGGACTGAAGAGCTGATGCGACAAACCAATGACAATCTTAACAACCAATACACCAAATATGGCAAGTTAAGCACAGGGAGAAATACACTCACTGAGCACTTTATTTTGAAATCTATACTAATACTGGGTAGGGCCTCCCTTTGCTCTCAAAACAGCTTCAATTCTTTGAGGCATGGAATTAAGTTGGAAACATTTCTATGAGATTCTGATCCATGTTGACATGACTGCATTGCTCAATTTCTGCAGATTTGTCAGCTGCACATTCATCCTGCGAATCTCCCGTTCTACCACATTCCAAAGGTGTTCTACTGGATTCAGATCCGGTGATGTGGTGGGAAGCCCACTGAAGAACAGTGAACTCATTGTCATGTTCATGAAACCAGTTTTAGAAGAATTTTGCTTTGTGACATGGTGCATGGAAGTGGAATGTTGTGGCCATGAAGGGATGCACATGATCAGCAACAATACTCAAATAGGCTGTGGCATTCAACCAATGATTGATTGGTATAAACAGGCTCAAAGTGTGCCAAGAATACATCCCCACACCATTACACCACCACCACCACTCTGGACTGTTGACACAAGGTAGGTTGGGACCATGGATTCATGCTATCTGTGCCAATTTCTGACCCTACCATCTGTGTGCCTCAGCAGAAATAAAGATTCAAACCATGTTGTTCCAGTCTTTAACTGTCTAGTTGAGGTGAGCTTTTGCCCACTGCAGCCTCAGCTTTCTATTCTTTGCTGACAGAAGTGGAACCCGACAAGGTATTTTGCTGATGTAGCCCATCCGCCTTAAAGTTTGACGTGTTGTGCATTCTGAGATACTATTCTGCTCACTAGAGTTGTCCAGAGTTACTTTAGCCTTTCTGTAAGCTCGAACCAGTCTGGCTATTCTCCGTTGGCTTCTCTCCTGAACAAGGAGTTTCCGTCCACAGAACTGCTGCTCACTGGATGTTTTTTGTTTTTGGCACCATTCTGAGTAAATTCTAGAGACTGTTGTGTGTGTGAAAGAGATCCCAGGAGATCAGCAGTTACAGGGCTACACAAACCAGCTGGTACCAACAATCATACCACGGTTAAAATAACAGAGATCACATTTATTCCCCATTCTGAAAGTTGATGTGAACATTTCCATATATGCATGATTTTATGCATTGCAATGCTGCCACACGATTAGCTAATTAGATAATCACATGAATAAGTAGGTGTACAGGTGTCCCTAAAGTTCTCAGTGAGTGTAGTTTCAAATAAATTTCTATGAGCCATACCTTCTTGTGTTTCCACTTGTGTGGTGGGCATGACTGTGGCTGTGGGAGTGGTCACTGGAGCAGGCGTTATCATTGGCCGGATACTTGCTCTAGGGGTAGACTTGCTCCCAGCAATTGGTGAAGGCTTACCGGGGGCACCAGCGACTTGTGTGGGCTTGATGTTAGCCGTTGGAGGCTCCGATGTGCTGGCACTATTTAAAGACAGAACATGGAAAAACAACATTGAAAAAAGGCATACCAAGCACAACAGAATGCAGGGATCTCAAGCTTTGTGACACTACTTTTAACTTAACACAGCATCCAAAAACAGTGTTCATTGCACAAGACGCTAAAATGTGACGCAACTCAAAGTGAGATTCTTCAAGAGTGTCCTTCTGACGCATGAATACTTAGACAAACATTTCAAATAGCGCAAACAATGTCTTTTGTGAAAGACTGACAAACTATTTTAAAATGGATTGCCATCTAGAGAATACCAATAATATGCTTGTGCAATGATATGGAAATAAAATAAACTATAAACTCTTTGTATTGTTTAAATCAATACTTTACATGTGTGCTCCTTTAAAAATGTAATGTATTTAAATTCTGAATTATTTACTTTATTTCATTAATTCTTAATTATTTACATTATATTATGCTTATAATTATTACTATATACTAAATTCTCTTTATTTGGGCACCTTTCTTAGTAATTATATGCAATTTAATCATCACATCAACTGGAGCGGCTGTAGCTCAGGTGGTAGTGCGGGTTGGCGGTTTGAGTCCTGGCCCACGTGACTCTACGTGCCGAAGTGTCCTTGGGCAAGACACTGAATCCCAAGTTGCTCCCAATGGCAGGCAAGCACCTTGCATGGCAGATCTGCCATCATTGGTGTGCAAGTGTGTGTGTGAATGGGTGAATGAGTCATACAGTAAAGCGCTTTGAAAACCGCTAAGGTTAAAAAAGCGCAGACCATTTACCATTTATCAATTCATTGATTAACAAATTTTTAACAGTATGCATGTTCCCTGAGAATACATCCCATGACCTTGGTGTTGATAGCGCCATGATCTTACCAGTTGAGCTAAGGGAACAGGTATTGACCCTTACCTTCCTCTGTCGGCAGCAGGTGTGGGTTTCAGAGTGATCTGTCGGGCCTCCGAAGACCTCTGAGCATCCTGAACCTAGAGAAAATAAAGACAAACTGCTTCTGAAAAGCTTCTGGAACAATGATCTAATGTAGGATACATCAAGCAATTTGATCAATATTGGTTACTAAAAATTATTACACAAACTGAGCCCAGCACATCTATTGTCTGTTATAAAACTTGATATGAATCTTGATTTAAATGCAGCAAAGAAAACACAAATTTATGAAAGTATACCAATGGCAAATGTCTTTAAAAACAAATAAACAAGCTAAATTTGAAAAATAAATGCATTGCAATAACAGTGCTTGCATTTTTTGGGGGATGCAGTTTAACGTTTTTATATTTAAGCTGTGAATATTTCAATTGAAAACATTTTGCACAAAATGTCCTCATAAACCTTAATAAATATTCACCTTGCAAAATTCATTAAAAAAAAAAGTGTTTAAGATTTTATATTTATATTTTTAAACAGATAATATTTGGTCCATTATATTTCGCTTTGGAACTTCTCAACCTCTAAAATTTCAGTGGTTAAAATTTGGTTCTAGTGGTAAAGACTAGTAGAGAGTAAAGATTGTGCATCGGCAATCTTCTGCTTTTCCTGCAATGCCAGGATATACAAGCCTGAATTTCCAACTGAATTTTCAGCACTTAAGTTTTAGAGGCGAATTTGCAAAGTGAAAAATAAATGGACAGAATATTACCTATTGAAGAATAAAAATACCTGCTAAAAACAAATTAATTTTAAGGAACAGAATTTTGGAAGGTGACTATTTATCATAGAATTTTTAATGATGAAATTTTGTGCAAAATGTTTACAACCGAAATATTCACAGCTTAAATATACAACCATATGAAATTGGATCCCCAAAAATGCAAGCACTGTTAATGTCAATTGTCAATTAGTGCAATTCAGCATCCTTTTTATTTCAAAGACATAATTCGGTGTGCTTGGTATTTTAAAGAAATTTGTCATTAAAATACTTCCATTCAAACTGACACATCATTGACTGATAACTGGAGCCCAATTTGACTGTAAGAGAGCATACGAGCAGTTATTGTAGTGTATGTGCTCTTGTACCTTGCTTTGCCCGGGCTCCTGAGCTTCATCTCTCTGGTCTCCATGTCTTTCCTGCTGCTCACGGAGTTCCCTCAGCTCCCTCTCTTGTCGGCTCAATCGGCCTTCATACTGAGACTTGAGCGCACTCACCCTAACGTCCAGCTCCTCCCTCTGCAGCTTCAGTTCCTCATTCTCCTTTGACAGCCTTTCCTTTGCACCTACCATACAAATGCATGATAACCTTGCTATCTAAATGGGACATCCCATTGATATTTTTCTTGCTCTTAAATACCCCAAAGTAATGGATCGACTATAGCAGTTTCTGTCCTGTGCTGATGTATTTTCTATTGAGACAGGAAGTTGGGGCAGAGCATATCTTTTATTAAAAATAGCCATTCACAATTCAGCCCAAACATTTTTGTTCTAGTTTTGTTCTCTATGCCTGTGCTTAGAAGACAAAAAATCTTTAGCCCATTGTACTAGAAGAGAAAAACTAAAGACTACATTTAAATGTGTATATCTGCTAACAGTTGTAGTCATATTTAGAGTAGAGTATAATACTGGTCAGATGGCAAAATGGAGGTACCAAAATTAATATTTCATATCCCCCATAAAAGGTGCACTACCATAGACAGTTTAGATGACCTCTGAGCTAATAGAAACATACTAAAATAAAATATATCTTTAAACTTAATATAAATAATGAAATTAATAACTAAATAAAAGGGAGAAAAGAGGAATGCTGCAAAAAAAAAAATATGTTTTTGATCTGTGATTTGTTGTAAATCAGGCACCTGATAGCAGGTATGAACTGCTTTTGACCAGAGGAATATCTACAGGAGTACTCCGTGCATGACATGTTCTGGTTTACTCACTGTTGAGCTGGTTGATCTTCTGCTTGGCACCTATGATGGCTTTCTTGGTCTTCTCCTCTTTATCAGCAATCTGCTGTCGGAGCTGTTCTTCCAGTTTACTCTTGTCCTGCAGCTCAGCTCTCAAGCGGGTGAGCTCTGGCTGCACCTGAGCCAGCTGCTCCTGCAGGCTCTTCACCTCCGCTTCAAACTCCTGCACTGTCTGATAGCGCACAAACATAATCTTCATGACTATACAGAGCACTTTGAATATCCTCTAATCCACTACTGCCAGGCTCTTTATAGTTTGATCACTTCACTTTTATGAAGTTAACACACTTCATATGCAACAATAAAAAAAACATACTCCTTGTTAAACTCCTTTCCATAAAGCACACTCATTCAACAAACACTTTTCACTCAATCAAAAAAATCTTACAAAGTCATCCCTCACACCTCACTGTCTCAAACATTAATGAACAACACTCCATTACTCCTTTACACACTGGATTGGCAGAAAAACACATTTTTATTATATAACTTCAGGTTTTAATCAGTGAGTCAGCCAAATCAGAGAAGCCCACAATAGTGGAGCTTACACACAATAAATGGGGGCCCAACAAAGTGTCTTGTTTCTTTTGAGTAAAGTATCTTTTCACAAAGACAAAATTGTATATGCCCTCAGAGTTCTTTGATGAAAACAATGTTGTAAGATACCTACAAGTATCTTTTAATGTCTAATTTTCACAAAGCCAAAAATGTATATGCCCTTTGAGTTCTTTGATGAAAACAATGTTGATCTAGGCTCACATTGTTAAAGTAATCATTGTTAGAAACCTTTAATTGCTTGATTTGTATGTTGGAGGATTACATAAACCTTTACTTCTAGTGGATGTTCTGTACCCCAAAGACAAGAAAGCAGTATGCTCGTCATGATTAAAGCCACTAACTCTTGTGTTTCAAACCTAACTGTTCATTGTTAGTTCATGTTAACTAATGTCAATAAATGGAGCCTTAATGTGACGCATTACCGAACAAACTTTAAGACCAATACTTTACTGCACTTCTTTAGCGGCACTAAAAGTTATTTCCAATCTCATTTTGACGTTGAAAACCGAAAGAAATGGAGACAAAACCAGATTCTCATATTACACTTGCATAACATGATTAACTAAGATTAACAGTGCTTTTGAAGGTGACCTCCTACAGAACGTTCTTTAAAGTGGTCATGTGGGAGGCACTATGGTAAGAGCTCTAAATGATGAGTAGCATGAGCAGCTTCCTCTGATCAATGCCAGAGCACATGCAATTAAAATATCTTGCAAAATAAAATACACCAACAAAGCCTGCTTCAAAGGCTTTCCATTTGTAGTCTCTAGTTCCTGATGAATTTAAGGTTATGGAGAACAGAATGGGAAACACAGGCCAAAGACCTCCAATTTCTCAGGAATATATCCAGAGATTGGTAAAGCAGAACACTAAACCTCAAGTGAGTACCTTCTGCTTGCTGTCCAGCTGGGTTTCCAGCTCTGAGGTTCTGCTCTGTGCCTGACTCAAGGAGCTCTTCAGGTTCTCAATCTCCTCCACTGTTGCCTGATGCTCTTCCTGCTGTGCTGGTTTAGCAGCAGTCTCTGCCACCATCTATCAAATAGAGAGAAAATTGAATGAGTAAGACAGATCTACTCTCATACACTCATGAACATTCAAAGGAGAGCCATGGCAGACATAAAAATTTTCCACTGTAAAATAACGTACATTTGGGGTTATTTCCCACCAAAACCTACAGTGTTATATGCCTTCAAAAAACTTGGAATGAGTATGTAGAAACTACTTTTGACACTTTTGGGTCTTTAAGTTTTAAAGTGAGTCACTACAACTGCCATTGAACTGAAATCAGCTAACAGGACACCCATCAAAATTCCTCTCATGTTTCGAAGAAAAAATAAAGCCACATGTTTGGAACGACATGAGAGTTAGTCAATTACATAATTTGAATTTTTCTATTCCTTCAAGTCTCAATAGCCTTTTTCAATTTTTAACTTGACAAAATGTTTTATTTAAATTGAATAAAAGTAGTGTGATGGTTTGTTATGGTGTACCTTGTCATGCTGTTCTTTGAGCTCTTCATATTGGGTTTTGTAGCGACGTCCGATCTTCTTGACCTGCGTGATGGTTTTGAGCTTCTCCTGGATGTCCAGAGTCTTGGCCTCCAGCTCCTTCTTCAGATTGTCTCTTTCAGTGGTGATCTTCCCTAGGCTGTCTTGCTGGTTCTGTACCTGGCTCTGAGCTGTGCTGATAGACGCTTGACTCCTGTATGGAAGAGAAAAATGTAGCTTTACACTTTCTTTTTCTAGCAAGCCCATCTGAGTTTAAGGGGTTAAAAGATCACACTTATTGCTGGAGTTAAAAAGTACAGATTTATAAATTTTCTATAGAAAGTGGTGCTTTGCTTGTACAAAACTTACTGCAATGTTAAGCTGTCATGGCTGGTTACCAGACCATTGCTATGCAGTAACAAGCTGTATAAGCAATTTCAGGTAGGGCCATCAAAGTGGTTGCTAGGGTATACTGGTGGAAGTGAAGTGGTTCCTTCCTGGCCCAAAAGAGCCCACCCCTAAGTCATGACTCAGACCCCTCATCCAATGAAAGTCAATGGGATTTTTTGCCTGTTTTATCGTCTGTCAGGTGAAAATCGACGACAGATCACAAAGAATAAATGATAGCACACATATCCTTAAACTGCGCAGTTTGGGGTACCATTCATTGCCTTAGCACAAACAGTACAGAACAAGCTAGGGGTTTGTTCAAATCTAATAAGACCTTATTAGCCTAATTTGACATTAGCTGGTAGAGGGTGTACACTGACCTGGCCACCTCATTCTTCAGTTTGCCGGTCTCCTCTGTGAGCTGTTGAATGCGTTTGAGATGGGCCTCCCTTTCAGAATGCAGTTTCTTACTTTCCTCCTGATCGCTGTCCTTCTGTTGGCTTAGAAGTTGCTACAGAACAAATCAATCACAGTATGAGACACTGAGAAATCATTTCACAATGTTCACATGTGCTTCAAATTAAAGAGCACTGATCTCATTGTTAAATCTAATTCTAATCTACTGGTGTTCAATATGATAAGATTACGCATAATACACTCAGTGTATAGAACTTCATGCATGAACAGTAAGTCCTCCGGAGACCTGTGTGCGAGTCTTCATGCGCTTGACATCCTCCTCCAGGAGTCTCTTCTCAGCCTGTAACATGCCACTCTTCTCACTCAGCTCAGAGTTGGAGTCCTGCAGGGGTTTGATGTCTGCTTCCAGCTTACGTATCTATAGCAAAGGCATTACAATCAAGATTATACTTGCATGTGTTTAATTATTAATTATTGAACGGACTGTTCTGGCTCCAAAATCTTGGATGAGACTGTATTAATAATGAGTTGTAATATAGCTGATATACACCGTGTATATGCCAATGTGGCGAGTTAAGATGTTGCTTGTAAACCATTAACAGCAAACAGTTAGGCTAACTATATTACTTGGAAAAATTTATAATTTTTTTCTAACCAATTTGGAATGCCCAATACCCTGGCTGAAGTCACTCAGCATACCCTGGATTCAAACTCGCGACTCCAGGGTGGTAGTCAGCATCAATACTAGCTGAGCTACTATCATAAATTACTAAACATTGGTTTTGCAGTTTCATAAAAGTAATAATGCACTCAAGGCTGTGCATTATATTGATTTTTACATGAGGTGTTTGTTAGACAGCAATGAACACAATGTGCTTTTGAGGACTTGCCTTGGCCCGAGTCTGCTGTAGTTCATGCTCCAGTCTGTTCTTCTCATTCTTTAGCATCTTGTTGGTCTCAGTAAGAGCACTCATACTCTCCATTCGCTTTATCATATCTTCCTGCTGTGCCATGGTCTTTGCCGTCAACTGTAGAACAAGATGTTAACCAATATCAACAAATTACATTTATAAAAAAAAATATATAAAATGTACACATCACTAACTTGCATGAGAGCCTTAAAAAAGTAAGAATGAATGTTAGGACCTGTAGTTTTTCTCTCTCTGCAGTAAGGCTGTCCTGTAGTTCCTTCATTTCTCCCTCCAGGTACTCCATGCGCTGTTTATAGCGCAAGGTCTCCACCTGCATCACCTCCAGCCGAGTCTCAGCTATCTCCTTCTCCCGACGAACAAACCTATGGGGAATGTGCGGCCACATCATTAGCAAACATTTGTGTAATGCAAGACCGTTTAAAAGGGTCATAACATAAGAAATCCAATTTTCCTTGATCGATTGAGATAGAATTAAAAACATAGTTTGCATAGAATATCATAATAATGTTGGTATTTCTGCACTATATGGATATGGGCAAGAACTGTTGTTAACTAAGAAAGAGTGAGGGTGAAAATGGTCATTTAAAACTAATGATTTGGTGCAAAAGATGTTTGATGTGACCCCTTTAATGGCACATTATGCCACCACTTCAGCAGTCCATTCAAATATTTGAGGTTTTGATGTCTAAAGGGCCATATGTTTAAAATGAGGGACTAGGAGAGCTTTTCACCTGAGAATCTCCAGGATCTGATCATGAGACTTGCCCTCCTCATTCAGAGAGATGTTCAGACTGGACTCTCTGGCTGCCTGCTGTTGAACGGAGGTGGTCATCTTGCTGTTCAGGTTCTCCATCTGCTCATGAAGCATGCTGTTCTGTTTCTGCAGCTCCTCAGCTCTCTTCTGCTCTTTAGACAAATCCTCCTGAGAGAAAAAAATTTGGATGAAGTCAATTGAATAAATACTATTGAAAAGGCAGACAGTTTGATGTTATTAGACCAAGAAAGCCGGCAAAAAATGAAAATGAAATGTTTTTCATTTTGGTTTGTACTGAGCAAAAACTGTATTTTCTTTGATCTGGTTCAGAAGTTCACAGCATCCTTTCCATCCCTTCCGGTTAGAACAAAAATGAATGGTTAATAACGTTCTTTTTAAAATGACAGTACTCTGTGCTAAGGTGTTAGCGCCTAAGGTGAAATACCATTTGCAGTGCTGCCAGTTGTCAGATCTAGTGAGAGAATCCAGCAACATGGTTTGGAAAAACCGTGCTG
The DNA here is from genome assembly GCA_032164185.1 of Moxostoma hubbsi. Taxonomy (NCBI): domain Eukaryota; kingdom Metazoa; phylum Chordata; class Actinopteri; order Cypriniformes; family Catostomidae; genus Moxostoma; species Moxostoma hubbsi. Next base: position 21,289,972 of record JAVLUX010000009.1, read on the forward strand.
TTAAAAATTTCATTCGTTTCATAGTGTCAGGGCAATATACCAGTCTACCAAACATTATGATTGTTATGCATGAATATAAAGTCAAGGTTAATTATAACATTTCTTAAATTATGGCATGTAGGGCATGTCTACAACGTCAATCTGAATCAGGATCTCACCTTCATTCTCTTTTCCTGCTGTTCCCATTTAGTGCGGATCTGACGCAGCTCAGTCTCTGCCTTCTGAGCCTTCTCCTCCAGCTGCTTTCGGTTCTGTGCCGACAGCTGTCCCTGCTTCTTGGCAGCCTGGAGGGCTTCCACATCTGCAGCGTGCAGCATGAGCTCTCGCTCATACTTATTTTGAGCCTCTGCTGCCAGCTTAGCCTGGGATCCGAAATAAAATTCATACAGTGAGTGAGTTAAACTGCTTGCTGATTGCTTTGTCATGTGGATGGCTGTGATGAAATGATTGTTTGGCTGATGTAGTGTCAGGCCCACCTGTAGTTTACTATCCTGTGTGGCTATTTGCTCTTGGGTCACCGCTGCTGCAGATCTCTGTAGGGATTCCTGCAGCTCCGTCTGCATGTCGATCACACTCCTCTTCAGTTCCTTCACCTGCCGTGGAGCAAAAACAAGGCATTTCAATCATTAGGGCTTTGCTTTTAAGAAAAGCAAAAAAATAATGGAGGTGCCATCAGTGAAAGTTCCTTACACGTTCTTCAACACACTCCACAGCTTTCATCTTCTCCTCCTGGAGCTCCAGCTTTTCCTTCTCTGCTTCAGCCAGTCTGGCCTCCAGCTGCTGGTTCAGCTCCTGCACCGCCTTCAGCTGGCTGTCAGTGGAGGAGCGTGTCTGCTCAGCCAACTGGAGGTTAATTTGAGAACAAATTTTTAGAACTGTGACTAGAAGAAAAAAAGTTTACACTAAAGTTTACAGTAAAGTTAAGGCAAAACACAGCAGAGCAACTGCCATATCCACACTAAAATATTTTCTGAAAATGTTTCGAAAACAACATTGTTAGGAAGCTGAAACTGGAGGTTTAAACTTAAACATGTCAGGGTAGACATGCTGAAGTACATTAAAAAAAAATATTTTAGCAGATTTCATCCAGCAACAAAATGAGGACAGATACAACATAAGAGATTCATCTTAAGGAGCTAATAATACGAAAAGTGCTGCATTATAATGTTTCAATTACATTAGAAAAGTATTAGCAAAGACAGAGATTAGAGTGCAAAATTATTTAAAAAATTTTACTGCACGGTTAAGTGCTCATGGAAAAGATGTGTCTTTAACAATTTTTTGGGAGTCTGCTTCACGGATTGAGTTGGGAAGGCTGTTCCACCACAGAGTACAGTGAATCCGAAAGTCCAGGAAAGCGATTTGGTACCTTTTTATGTTGGTTCAACAAGGTGCCGTTCATTTGCACACAGCAGCATTCCGGCGAGAAAGTAGCTTTGCATGAATGATTTTAGGTTAGCTAGCGCTGTATGCTAGCATCAGAGCCTTGAAACTGACATGTGCAGCAACTGGCAGTCAGTGTAGAGAGGGGTGTAACTCTCTTGGGTTCATTAAAAACCAGCTGTGCTGCTGAATTCAATATCATATGCAGCGGCCTAAACGCGCATTCAGGAAGGCGGGCTAAAAGAGCATTACAGTAGTCCAGTCTAGATATGACAAGTGACTGAACAAGGAGTTGTGTGGCATGATCAGAGAGGAAGGGTCTTATTTTTCTAATGTTGTACAGTGCAAAATCTACACGATCAGGCAGTTTTGGTTATATGGTCAGTGAAATTGAGTTGTTTGTCGATGGTTACCCTTAGGTTTCTGACTGAACATGAAAGTAAATATGAAAACAAAATTGACCAAATTTACTGTATTAATACACTGTCCTGGTTTTAATATGCATGATTCATCAGCGCACGTTATTCCAAAGACAAATAATTTTCTTCATAATTTTCATCAAAACACAACTTGCCCACCTTTCCTTTTCTGCTGACGTCACAAATACTTCTTGCAACTAGGGATGCACCGATACCACTTTTTCTCTTCCGATCCAATTCCGATATTGGAAATCTCAATATCAGCCTATACTGTTCCCAATCCGATACCAGTGTTGTTGTTTTTTGCATAATCAGTTTAGAGTATCTTTACATTATTGTGTGGAACTAATTGTGAGTACACTTTAATATGTAAAGAAACACAAACCTCTAAATACACATTATTTCAATATAAATGTATAGCTTATTAAGAAACACTTTATTATTAACTAGTATACTGGGTAATGTAGCAGCAAAATTAACAGTAATTCCAGTCTACAGTAGAAAAGCCCTTTTTTTTTTGCAATTTATTTTTCAAATTGTATCTGCATTTAAAGGATTCAGATCTCTTTTTGTTCAATTTAGTTGTAAGATATCAGCTCAATTTTAGTTTCACAGTTATTTTCACAGTTACCCATTCAGATTAAATATTCTAATTTGTAAACAAATGATAATAATAATAATAATAATAATAATAATATATTATAATAGTAATATATATCAATTGTGCACCTTTTGTCACTGATCCACTGGTCTCTCTCTCTCTCTCTCTCTCTCTTTCTCCCTCACTGCAGACACAGGGCTAACTCTCCCCTGAGTTGAGACTACACACACCTGCATATCATTAGTGGCTAATCAAGGACTGCAAATATACCCCACTTTCACACACACTGTTCTATCTGGGAACTATCTGTTCTCATCGATAGTATCTCTGCGACTCAAGACCTTTCTACTATGTCAAAAATATCTGTGTCTTCATTATGGCCTGCAAGTATCATTAGACTGTTTTGAGTTATCTGTTCATTGTGTCTATACTGTCTGGATATTACTCACCTGTTGTTTGCCACTCTGCTCAAATGAATTTACTCACAATGTATACATCACTGTTTCAATAAACTGTTCAATAAACCCTGCTACAGAGTTCATATCTCTGCCTCCGTGATTCTCTCCATGACACCTTTAACTTTTAAACCCTCACGCTTTTATTTTGACATTCTGAACTCTCCAGGATGTCCTGTATGTCTCTGTAAGCAACTTCACAGTAGTTTAATTCACTTCTTATTCAAATTCTGAAAAAAAAGCACCTCCAATGCCATTCTAAATGCATATAAGTGAACCGAACTATTGAGCATCTACATCTGAGATGTTGTTCGTGACTTGAGTAGCGTTCAAATATTGCGCATGGCATGAAGGCTAAAAATACCAATGTGCACATGTCAACAGAGCAGCGGCATTCACTGACGCGCTGGAGCTGCACGTGCATTTTATATGTTTACTTGTAAAACACAGACTTTTGTGATTCACAGAGCTAAATCGCACGTCTTCAAGTAGCTTTGAATAAAATGAGTCGTATGAACTGCTTTAATGGTGTTATGGTTCTTTTATGTAATTTTTTGAGCTTGACAGTAAGGAACATGACTAACACACAGAATCGGATTTGGGTCGGACCGATACCCGATCCTTTTATAAACATCAGTATCGGAGCCATTACCAATCCAGGTACCGAGAAAATGTCAAGGGGTGGCAAACTGGTTTAAGGTCATCATTACCTGCTTCTCTTTGTTTACTGACTCCTCCAAGCTAAGCACCATAGATCTGTACTGCTCTACATGGGTAGTAGTGTTTTTCAGACGCTCCTTCAGGTCAGAGTTCTGTTCTTCAGCCTGCTGTAGACGTGTACGGAGCTCATCGACCTCCTGCTGAGGTACGCCAGGAGCTGTAGCTGAAAACAACAGGAATTAAATGTTCTTATGCAGTACTGGAAAACATATGACACATACAATATAAATATGCTCTCCATCAAATCCGTTGTATTCTCATTTGTATGGTTACCTCTAGGTACTGTCCTGACAGGCTGTTTAGGTGTTGTGTTCTGGTTGTCATTGTTGTTCAGTTGCGGTCTCAGGGAGGTGACCTGCTGTTCAGCGGATCTTAGCAGCTCCTTAGTCTTCTGATATAGCACCGTCTGTGTCTCCAACTGCTTCTTAGCCTCCAGCAGCTTAGTCTAGCCAATGGAAAAAAGACAAATTATTTAAGTCTTTTAGTCGTCAATTTTATTTGTATAGCAACTTTCACAACACACAAAGCAGCTTTACAGAAGATCAGGCATTAACAGAAGATAAAACTGTAATGTCTATAATGTCGATAAGTCATCATTGTGTAATTATATCAAATACGATTGTTAATCATGTTTAAAAATAAGTAATTAAATAATAATTGTATTAATAACCCCAGTGAGCAAGCTGAAGGTGACCGTGGCAAGGAACACAAAACTCCATAAGATGTTGATTTATGGAGAAAAATAACCTTGGGAGAAACCAGACTCACAGTGGGGGTCAGTTCCCCTCTGGCTAAACAGCATGAATATAATGTAAATATTACTTATGTATAGTGCAAGTCATGGTCTAAAATTATTAAACTAAGTAATTAAGGGACAGTGTTTAAACATAGATTTTGTATGAACTGTAAAATTAATGAGGTTAATTAACTTTAGATATAGACAGTTCTACTTTCCCTTTGCCAAATAACCTGTTGGAGATTTTAGGAAAATGAAACAAGAGTGAATCTAATAGGATAGTTCTCTCAAGCAAGAAATTAAAGTCATTATTCAATATTCATTATGAAAGTCATGATAATCTTGATGGAGCAGATTGGACATGGATAACGAACATACCTGGTTCCCGGGTGCCTCTTTACCAAACCAGATCCATAGGTGGCATTTTTTATTTAAAAGCTGCTACCGAGTTGAAGCGAAGTGGAAGATTATCAGTGTATAGTGACTTAATTTTGGTCCGTTCATCACACAATACTATTGTATGGCTTCAGAAGAATTAGAATACAGCACGTTTCAAAATGGACTACTTCTATGGTGCTTCTTTGTTATTTTTGGAGCTTAACGGGATGGTTCACCCAAAAAAGTTTAAATGATCAATTTACTTACAATTTTTCACACAAAAATTTAAATTCTCTCATCATTTACTTCTCATGCCATCTCAGATGTGTATGACTTTCTTCTACAGGGCACAAAGTGAATGGTGGCCAGGACTTTGAAGCTCCAAATTGATTAGAATGATTGCAATTTGAACTGTGATTATGATAGACACATTTTTTTTTTTTTTTTAAATGTTCTTTACATGTTCAACTGCCAAAAAGCTACTGGGTTTTTCACACTAGAGTCCTATTTAAAATACCAAACTGAGAACTTTTTTTCAATTCACCCACAAACAAACAAATAGTCTTCATATTCAGATTGTACACATGTTTTTGTCCATTTTGTGATGGGGTCTCAGCCCACTAATCATCATCATTAGTTTTTGAAACCCAGTCAACTTGAAAATTGGGGATGCTCCAATCAGGTTTTAACATCCGATACTTATCTCCAATTTTCTTTTCATCAAATCGTCCAATGCTGATCATTTCAATTTTATAGCAGCTCTGTCAAAACTGGTTATATGTAAGCTTTCTGCTCAATGTCACTGTTAACTGAATTTCCCTGTTGGTAAAACCATAGTTGTTGCCTAGGTTTTGCTGTCAATAATACTGTTGGTTGGTTGAATAATTACACAAACACAAAATATTCAATTTTACACTTTACTCTAGGCCTTAAAATCTATGGCATATGAAATGCGACAAATGTTAATGCAATAATTGATAAATGGAAAATCATTGAATAATGATGATCAATTATCCAAAGAATAACCATTACCATTAAGTTTGTCACTTTAGATAATCATTCACATTCAGTTTCATTGGTTGATAATGAATAAGATGAATGATCGATTAGATTTCATTATATTGTAAAGACAACAGATGTCGCAGATGCCTGGTCTTGTCAGTCTTGAACAAATGTGTAGAAACACATTAATGTATTATTCGATTTCTCGGTTGTTCGTTCAGTGTTTGCTCACATCATGTTCACATTCACAATCATGATTACAGCATGTACCGTTGTAGCATTCAACAGCCCACAGACCAATGAAATTGAATGTGTCATACCGAAGTACGCCCATCTAATTTGCATAGCCACAAGGTGATAATACAATGAGTGATAACTCAGTTGTTGATAATAATAGAGACGGGACAACGGCTTGATGGTTAAGCGTGAGTGAATGATTATCTAAAGGGAAAATATTTTAAGTAATGGTTATACTTTGGATAATTGATAATCATCAAGTAATGGTAACACATTTGATTAATTTATAATCATTATTCAATGATTTACCATTATCAATTGTATTACCACTAACCACATTTGTCGCATTTCGTATGCCATAAAAAAACCAAGTAGGCTTATACAAAGTATTCTCTACTATACAAGATAGTCCTAAAGAACGAGCATTAATGTCAAACTGAAGTTGAACTGATAATTACTAATGTTATTAAACTTAAAGTTTTGGTTAGTTTGTCACCATTTAATTTAATGATTTTTATTCATTATTTTATTATAGTTCATTTAACAATGCATTATATTATAGTATGTAAATATTTTACATAGAATATATACACAGGTTCCTTCCTTTTTATTTTTGTTGGATGTTAGTAATATTAGTTCCGCTTTCACTTGTTGCCACTGGGAGTGTAATAATGGCGACACTCTCTCGTGCATTTCTGGACACTATAGGTGCTACTGTTAATGCTGTTTGCTCAACAATCATTTAATAAAGGTGTTTGAATTATACCACATCTTGTATTCAGTGTTATTATTATTATGATACCTGTGCCTTGTGGAGACTGAGATGCTGCAGATGACAATAAAAACTGCTTCACGTGGGATGTGCCGGTTTAGTGTAAATAAAGCGCTGAGATAAGCAAATGGAACCGATTTCTGACCACTTGTTTTCCTCTATGCATAAGATGGAGTTGTGGAGCACAAAAGTGCTCTGAAAATATGGATGCTCTCACTTAATATAGACTGGACAGAGCAGCGCAAATAAACTTTGAAGCCAGCAGACTATTTATTTATTTGATTAAATCGCAGCCCGTTGCACCCACACATATTATGTTGCTTCTGAAGACATGGATTTAACCACTGGAGTCATATGGATTACTTTTAAGCTCCATTTATGTGCTTTTGGAGCTTCAAAGTTCTGATACCTATTCACTTGGACTGTAAAAATCTTCTAAAAATCTTAAATTGTGTTCAGCAGAAGACTGGGAAGACAAAATGTCTGGTATGGCATAATAATGAGAATTTTCATTTTTGGGTGAACTATCCCTTTTATCAGCCTGTGGTCTCTATTAAATGGAAAAAAATTAAATGACTAAACATTCTTTATGGTGTTAAAGCATACAGGTTTGGAACAAAATGAGGGTGAATAAACAGTGACCAAAATATTGAATATGTTTGCATCATCTTACGTCTTGGTTGCGCTCAATCGTGTGTCTTTGTTCCACCTCCTGTTCCAGTTTCTTCTTTAACTGGATGATCTCTTTCTCCAGCCGCTGGATCTGATTATTACAGAGCTGCTTGGTCTCGGTCTCAGAGCGCTCCATAGTGAGCTTTGACAGAAGGAAATTATTTTTTTTTAAAAAGGTCATGGAGAAATGTGCTTTAAAAAGTGCGCCCTGGTTGTCATTGTACACAAGTTACACATTGTACATTCACCTGAATGGATTTTAGGTTGGTGAGCAGGAGGTTCTGCCCCCGCTGCTCTGTCAGTATGGACTCTTTCTCCTGTGCCAATCTGTTCTCCACCTGCTTCAAAATGTCTCGTTCCTTACTGATGTTCTCAATGCGCATCTGCCATAAAAAATAAATATATTTAAAAATCTGCTGAACGTTAATTTGAAGAACAAGATAGAGCTGTCAAGTTAACACATGCAATTAATTCAATGTACACACTGTTTGTTTTTTTTAAACATTTATTCAGTTTGAGATTATAACTGCTTTTTTCTGTTCTGTGATTACTCAAGACCAGTCAAGGACAGGTCAGAACCTTTGCAAGCACACAAGTATGTGTCATCATTCAATATACAAATAGAATGTGTTTTTTTGTTGTGCAAGTGAGCTGCGTAAAGAGTGCTTTTTCAGAAATCTACCCTTGTCCAGTGTTTTTGGGCACAGGTAAAACATGCAGAGGACATACTTTAATACACGATTCAGTGTATTTCTGCCTGTAAGCGGGCAGAAGCAGAACGGAAGAGTGGTCCGATTTGCCAAATGGTGGGCGGGGGAGGGATTTGTAGCCATCCCGGAAAGGAGAATAGCAATGATCCAAAACCCGGTCCCCTCACGTGTTGAAGCTGATGTGCTGGTGGTATTTTGGTGCGATTGTTTTAAAATTGGCTTTGTAAAAGACCCCAGTAACAATGAATGCGGCCTCAGTGCGCATGGTTTCCTGCTCACTTATGCACCCATACAGTTCCCTGAGTGCCCGGTCTGTGTCGGCTTGTGGGGGGATGTACACAGCTGTGATAATGACCGCTGTGAATTCCCTCGGTAGCCAGAATGGTCGACACAGAAGCATGAGAAATTCCAGATCAGGAGAGCAGAAAGACTTGATAAAATGTACGTTCCTCTGATCACACCATGATTTGTTGATCATAAAACATACACCACCACCTCTAGTGGTCTTTCGCTCTGTCCGCTCGGTGCACAGAGAACCCCGCGGGTCTGGAATCTCCGCAGACATCCAGGTTTCCGTAAGGCAGATAACGCAGCAATCCCTCATCTCTCGTTGGAAAGAGATCCACGCTCTCAGCTCACAGAAAAAGGGCTCCGCTGGCATGTTTGTAAACAGCAGGTCGGCATTGAGGAATTTGAAGTCCGGTTTTCAGTGTGTAATTGCAGAACCAATGTCCAAAAGCGTTTGTCTGTCACATACAATAAGGCAGACACCATCCAAGACAAAAAAACAAAAAACTGTAAACAAAACAAACAATAAACTGCAGTGTTGTGTCAGAGCTCGCAACGCAGCAGCCATACTCAGCACCATCTTGAGTCTCGGCGGCATCTTGAGTCTTTTTTTGTAAAGATTAGAATGCTTGAACTACAAAAATATTATTGGATTACTCTGGATTGTATATTTTAATCGATTGACAGCCCAATAGTACATAGCAGTAGATACAGTTAATGCAGCTTTGTTTTACCTCAGCCATGGCTAGTTTCTCATTAGCCTCCCTCAGGTCTTGAGTTATTGTGTGAATGATCTGCTCGTGTCTCTGATGTGTGGCAGTCATCTTCTGACTCTTCTCACGCAGAGCTTCAATCTCTCGCCGGTAGGCATTCACATTCTCCTGAAGCATCTCGTAACTGCAAGGCAAAATGAAGATCAAAGCTACACAAAGACTGAATATGTCCAGTGTATTTTGGCTAGATTACTCAGATTGACCTTGGACAATTAAAAATAAAATAGCATAAAACTGTTTCACCCAAGATACTGCATGCACTACAGGTAAGTTGCAATCACCGTTTGCATGAGAACTCCAGCTGAGAGGAAAGTTTGGCCTTTTGTGAGAGCAGGTGTGACACTTGACTGCGAAGCCTCTCAATCTGTTCGTTCAGAAGCTTGTCGTTTTCTGCTTTCTCTTTTTTATATGTTGTAAAGGTGTCATTAAGCTAAATGAAAAATGAATTACAGGTCAAGAGTGTAATTTAACAACCTTTATAGGTTTACATTTTTTTTTTTTTAATCTGCTTTTATAGAGAAGCTTTGAACCTGTTTAAGTGCTGTTTTAGCCTGTGTAGCCTGGACAGATTCTGTGGCTGCAGCCCTAAGTGGATATCTGGTGGGCATGGGTGCTGGCCTGCTGGTAGTAGAGGACTGAGATCCAGCACCCTCTGGACCTGAGCACAGACACCAGAAAATAATTGAGCAACACTTAAAATAACAATTGGATGAGAAGCCAATAAACTAGTTTGGTCTAAAATTCTCACCCTGTGGAGGAAGCTCAACTCCGGCTGTCTGCAGCAGGATGCGGTACATGTCTCTTTGGCGAATTGCCGAGTCGGTAAGTTGTTTCTGGTGGTTCCTCTGTTCCTTAAACTGCTCCAGCTCCTTTTGAACCTTTTCTATACTTTGTTCCAGCTCAGTTTGCCTGAAAGAGCAGAGACTGATTATTTACTGTTCTTCATATGCTTCAAAGTCAAAAGATCTACCCACATCTGCTGGCCAGAGTAATACGAAATTTAAAACAGGTCTGGGGCAGACAGAACCTTATAACTATGTTACAATACATGCATTTTTTCTGTGGTCCAAATGCCATACACATCGACACTAAAGCCGGGCTCTCGCTACTGACTGTATCGCAGTACTGCTCAGGACATCGGGACACAGCGCTTATACTGCACAACAGAACCCAGAAGGTGCACAAACTACAAGATTTTTGACCAAGAGACAACCCAGACCAAAACATTGTTTTCTCACATAAATTCATGCAAGAAATTAGAGTGATCACGAGATTTATCCAGGAATGGAGGGTCACGATCAGCATGTTGTCCAAAAGTTGTGCACTTTTTTTTTTCAGAAAAACAAAAGTCAAATAAAGAAAATATGGCAGCAACAACATTTGGAAAGACGTGGACAGTGTTTGTTTGTTTGTTTTTAACACCATGCCAGCTTCTATGGCTATTTCCTTGGTGAGAAATTTAAGGAATTCTATAAAAGGTTTTTAAAATATAGCTAGGTCTACTAAGCAACCAAATTGGCCCAGTTGCTAGGGAGGATAGAGTCACAAGGGGTAACCTCCTTATGGTCGCTATAATGTGGTTCGTTCTTGGTGGGGCGCATGGCGAGTTGAGCGTGGATGCCGTGGTGGATGGCGTGAAGCAATGCGCTCAACAAGCCACGTAATAAGATGCGTGCGTTGATGTCTCAGGCACGGAGGCAGCTGAGATTCGAGTCACTACGTGACCACGAGGACTTAAAAGCACATTGGGAATTGGGCATTCCAAATTGGGTGAAAATCCACCCCCCCCCAAAAAAGACTGCCTCAGATAACATCGATGAACTGCTCATGATCCAGCGCTTTTGTCGCAGACCTCGGAAATCCCAGCCAAAAATCGTGAAGTGAGAGCACGGCTTAAAGTACGGTGCTTGAATGTTTAGTACCTGGAAGTCTTGGCCTGATTCTGATCTCGCTCTGTCTGCTCCTCCAGTTCTCTGATCTGGGCTAGAAGATTCTGGTTCTGCTGCTGGAGCTCTTGGACGGTGCGGAAGGCCACCTGCCGTAATCCCTGCACCTCAGAGCTGCTGCTGACCGCCGAGCTCACGTCTTCACGCACCACCTGATTACCACGAGCCTCCTCCACCTCCACCAACAGCACACAAACCTGAACCATTCAAAGGATGAAGAAAAATAAGAGAAAATTTTATTTAAAGAGATGGTTCATCCAAAAATTTTAATTCTCTCATCATTTACTCTCCCTAATGCCAGATATGTATGACGTTCTTTCTTCTGCTGAACACAAATGTGCTTTTTGGACCTTCAAAGTTCTGGCCACCATTAAAATTTATTATATGGACCAACAGGGCTGAAAAATTCTTCAAAAAAAAAATATTTGTTTGTGTTCAGCAGAAGAAAGTCATACACAAATTGGATGGCATGGAGGAGGGTAAGTGATGATAGAATTTTCATTTTTGGTTGAACTATTCGTTTAAATGGAATTCTAGTGTAACTACACTGGGCAACAGGATAGTCTAAGGTGTTGCATCACAATGTTTCCAGTAATAGGCAGACAAACTGTAGCTTACCTGTTCAGACATGTCTGCTAGCTGCCTCTGTGATCTCTGCTTATCTCTTTCTAGTTCTAAAGCTCTCTTATTGGCTTCATCTGTCTCCTTCTGCAGCCGATGGACCTCCTGTTATCCAATAGAATATAAACAGGTTGAAGTCTACCTCATCCAACATCATGCCATCTCTAATTTGTTGTCTCTCATAAACGTGCAAACCTTCATGGCCTGCTCGAGTTTGGAACAGAGGCTGTTCATGGACTTCTGCATTTTCTCATACTCCTCTCTCTGGCGTTTCAGGATGGGAGCCTTGGTCTCCACCTCCAGTACTATCTCATCCAGAACCTTGTTTACACGCTTGTTCTCCAGCTTTTCTAGGTGCAGTTGATCTTGCGCCTCCACAAAGGCATTATACAGCTGAGAACATAATACAGAAGAGTCAAGCACATTGATGCAACTTACATGTAGGAGGTGGGAGTGAATATAGGGGTGAATTTGTGAATTAATGTTTAAACATTAGCTTGTGATAATAAACATCTTTCATACCTCCATAAGCTTCATGCCAGGCTTTACAATCTTGGCCACTGCAGCGGCAGTTGGGGACATGCTTGTCAGTTCCTCTTCAGTGAAAGCTGGAACACCTTTTGAAGCATATAAATACAATACAGAATGAAATCTTGCACTAATTTATAATTTTTAAACCAAAACTGATATATTCCAGTCTTGCACTAATGCATGATTTGTACCCCTAATTGATTTATTCCAAACTAATAGCTTCCCATAAACTTTTACCAAGCTACATTTTATTACCTACACCCCAAACAGAGGTGTTTTGTGCAGCAGCTTACCTCTCCTTTTAAAATCGGCAAGTCGAGTGTCGGCGTTCTCCAGCTCTTTCTCCAGATTCCTGACCTTATCGTGTAGCTCAGACTCTGCTTTCTCCCTCATACCCACCAGCTCTGAGAGCTTCTTCTGTGTGTCTTTATTGGCTGTTGATAAAAGAGGCAGAGCTTCTTTTCAACACCACATACTGTATCATCTAAACTTGGTAGAACATTCACAGTGAGGCATTGAGTGGAAACGTTGCAAGTATACCCAAAAAAGACAATATGTTCAGTGTGGCATACAACAAAACTACTCTTACTATTTCTGCAGTTTATAACATGTTCAATGTATGCAAATTGTCTATATGCATGCCATTGCATGACATACCCAGAAGAGCTTCATTATTTCCCAAAATGTGCAATATACAAAATAGCACACTGCACTAGGTTTATCATTTTACAATGCAATATGTATTTTAACTTAAGAAAATTCATTTTAAGAAATGTGATTTTTACTTTAAATCTTACCGTTTGAAGTGTTTAGCATTAAAAATAACTTCCTGCTTTCCCATACTAGTACGCTTTATACAAGGTACACTGTGCAGTATGCCACTATTCTATTCAGAACATTCTTTCAAACAGGGACAAAATAACAAAAAATTGCCCACACCTTCCACTGCGTCTTTCAACAGTTTGTTGAGTTCTTCTACAGCTCTGTTCAGTTCACCATTCTTGGCTTCAGCGTCTGATGCTGCACCCTGTGGACACCAAACATTTTGGATCTTAATCTTAGCAAACACTGGCACTGAAGCCTCCTCAAGAAATATAACATTTACTAACCTTGTATAAGTTACAGAGTTTGAGGTTGGCATTTAGCTCATTGCGATATCTTTCCTCCATGGAAGTCCGCTGGTCTTTAGCCTGGAATTATAACAGAAATAACATTTTCCATTTAGTTTTTCATAGAATGTGAAATGGTAAAACAAAAACAATTTATAAATAATGATGTTGTTGATGGTGCACCTCTTTTAATTTGTTCATAAGATCCTCAGTACTCTTCTGCATATTGTCATTGTTTTTCTTCAGTGTGTTGACTTGGTCCTGAAGCCTGGTCACCTAATAAGTATTACATACATATGATTGCTGCAGATAAGTGATATAAAATGATACTAATTTAGAGACATGTCTAAGAAATTAAGTGGCCTCACACCTCTTCCTTCTTGCTCTCTAAAGAGCACCTGAGCTCTAGGACCTCTTTGCCCTTCTCCCTGGACAGTGTGAACAGCTCATCTGTCTTGCTCTTCAGCTCTGTATTCAGCCATGTGTTCTGGTTCTGGAGGAGCTCCTTCTCCTGCTCCATCCTCTTCTCACGATACTAATGAGAAAGAACTGATCAGTTAATAATTTAAGAAACAGATTAAACCATTTGAAATCAATGATCAGATTTAACTCAACACTATTAAAGGAATAGTTCTCCTTAAAATGAAATTCTCACATCATTTACTGACCCTCATGCCATCCAAGATGTGTATGACTTTCTTTTTTAGTAGAGCACACAGAAAGATTTTTATAAGAATGTTTCAGCTCTGTAGGTCCTTACAATGCAAGTGAATGGTGATCAGTCCAGCTCCAAAAAATAGATCAAGTCCGCATAAAAGTAATCTATCAGACTACAAAAAGGACTTAAATATGTATCTGTTTCTCACCCACACAGATCATATTGTTTCTAAAGACATGGATTTATCATCTGGAGTCAAATGGATTACATTTATGCTGCCTTGATGTCCTTTTTGAAACTTCACAATTTTGGTATCCATTTCACTATGGACCTACAGAGCTGAAATATTCTTCAAAAATCTGTGTGTTCAGTAGAATATAAAAAGTCATACACATCTGGGATGGCATGAGGGTGAGTAAATGATGAGAGAAATTAATTTATGGGTGAACTTTCCATTTAAGGAAAGTGCCTACCTCGATGGAAACCTTAGATGACTGGAGTTCATCCAGTTTAAGCTGGAGCTCCATCTTGATTGTGTTGGTCTCCACAAGTTTGTCATTGAGATGTTTGAGTTCCTCTGTATAATGGCCATAAACCACATGTTAGCTATAAAAATAAAGCTCTCGATAATTTAGCTTAATTATGTATCAAAAAGAATGCTTCCAATGTAAATGACGACTTTGATCACTGATGCACACAACAACCCCATAATTAATTCATACCACTGAGATTTTCCACTTCTTGAGATCTCTTCTCAAGCAAACGTGAAAGCTCTCTGTTTTCTGCCTCAATTTCATATTTGGCTCTTGGCGGCTTACTCTGAAATGGAAAAGCATCCCATATTTTCTATGCCTTTGACTGCTCATGAAGGTACATATGAATCATCATCATAAAAAAAATTCACAATAATTACCTCCTGAGTTTTCCCCTGCTCTTCTTCTATATCCTTTAACTTCTTTAGTTCCTCAGCTAAAAAAAAAAAAAGAAAAAAGCACAAGCTCACTCACCATATCCAGCAGCTCTTCATATTAGGGATAGTTCACCACAAAATTAAAGATCTCTCATCATTTACTCACTCTCATGCCATCCCAGATGCGTAAGACTTTCTTTCATCTGCAGAACATAAACATTACGACTGTCGTCACAATGCAAGTGAATGGTGGCCAGAAATCTGAAACACCAAAAAGCATTTAAAGGCAGCATAAAAGTAATACATACAACTCCAGAGGTAAAATCCATATCTGCAGAAGTAACTTTGGTTGAGATACTAATCAATATTTAATCATTAAATCTCTGCTTTCACTTTCAGAATGTGAAAGTGGAGATTTAAAGTAAAAAAAAAAAAAAAAAAAAGAACATTAAAAAGGACTAAAATATGTATCTGTATCTCACCCACACCTATCATATTGCTACTGAAGATATTGATTATACCACTGGAGGATTACTTTTATGTTGCCTTTATGTGCGTCAAAGTTCTGGCCACCATTCACTTGCATTGTCCATACGACCAACAGAGCTGAAAAATGCTTCTAAAAATATCTGTTTGTGTTCATAAAGTAATACACATCTGGGATTGTCATCTGAGATCTGGGAGTAAATTATGAGAACATTTTCATTTTTGGATGAACTATTGCTTCAATTCATAAACACAGCACTGAAAACAGAACAGAATAAAGCACTGAAATTACAGAGACGGCCATTCTCCTCCTTGATGCTGTGATACTCTTTACTTTGGGACAAGAACTGCTCCTGACTCTCAGCAAGTTTCTTCTCAAGATTGAAGTACTGTTGTTCTGTAGGTACACACATAACATGATTTACTGGGACCATTCATACCAGCTGTTCTCCTGACAGATCACAAGAACGCGTTCATTAACATGAAAGGTTTAATAGATAAAATACTTAATAAAACGTTTTTAACTGCATTATTGGAAAGTCACAACCATAATAAATTAAATCGATTGTGCTTTAAAAGTCAACAAGAAAAGGGAAGAGCCATTCGCTTATATAAATATCAAGACATCTCCCAACTGCACACACAAGGCTCAAGTGGAAAAGACATAGTCATAGTCCAAACATTTTCTTTCGTCTGTGAATATTTATATATTATTGGTAAACTAAGAATGTACTTGTTAACCATAGCTTGTGTCTACTGCAAACCTCTTGACACAGTTTGCTAGCTCACTTGTGTAGCTGCTCAGAGCAAAGAAATCTTCATACCGATTTTTTTTTTCATTCCCTAACATTTTGTTCATTAAAGTTAGGCATCAACATGAATGCTCCAATAATACCTAAAAGTGCTGTCTAGACTAAGTTTTGAGACACACACAGCTGTTGAATGACTATCTGGCCCACATGTCTGCTACTACCTACCGCAGTCTGCTTTATGTTTCTCATGGTGTGATTTTAGTGAGTCTATTTCTGTCTGCTGGTCTGACAGAACCTTCTCGAGTTTGATCTGAAGGGCTTTGGGCAGTTTGTTTATCTCTGTTCTCTCCAGCGCTTGTTGCAGGAGCGCCGCCATCTCTCCGACACACTGCAACATTTAGCATTAGCATATAGCCGCCGCCGTTACGTAATATTTGTGCGATGGTAAACTCGCCGGAAAGTCCGATTCGTTTCGTTCGGACGTTTTGTAAAACCGCTTTTAAACGATTCAAAACCGTGTCACCACTCACAGAAGTGTTATGTTGCGTAATATGTTGTTGTAAAATGGTTGTTTATTACACTATTTTCACATTTGTTATATATAACAAATATAACATAGTTTTGATTTTTATAATAAAAAAAACAAAATATATATATATATATATATATATATATATATATATATATATATATATATATATATATATATATATATATCAAAAAAGAGTTGCCAATTCTAACAGTAAGGTTAATTACATATTAAATACATGTTAATTATTCCCATTTTGTTAACAACATTATACCCATTTTACCTTTTTACTCCATAAAAAGGAACATTCAGGGTTCAGTTAATATATATATCTTCAATAAACAACATACTGTGGTGCCAAATATTTAATTAAAACTTTTATATTTGATTTTTTTTATATATATAAAATTTATATATATATATATATATATATATATATATATATATATATATATATATATATATATATATATATATATATATATATATATAAATTTAGTTTTATCTGCATCTTTATTTTCCATCCAAACAGAAAAAAAAAAAAAAAAAACAGAGCAACGACAGTAGGCGGTATGAAGGTACCTCTTTATAAAATAAAAAAAAATAATAAAAAAAAAAAAAAATTAGATCAATATTATGCCACAAATTCTGTCGATTGATCTTAACTTGTACTGAACCCAGACTATTCCTTTAACAAAGTCACCCCACAAAGGCGATCTACCAAAGCTTTTCTAATTCTCGATCGAGTCATTAAAAAGAATCGGTTCAAACGAACAATTCGTTCGCGAATGGGGTTCCTCGGCGTCGTTGAAATAGTGGTTGCGATACTATTTAAACTCGCCGCCACATGGTCACATGGTCCATGTAGCAATTTTTGGTAAATATTAACGCATAATGCATTGATTGACTGCATTTATAGTAGCATTTTTTCTGGGGAGTGATGGAGAGACAGCATTATTCAGTTTTTCTGTGTTTAATTTTTGGAGGGAAGGGGGATTGCTCCCATAACGTATATATTTACAGTATGTATGTATTGATGTTTTTCTCGTGCTTCTATAGTCATTATTACTTACATCCTAATGTTATTTTAATGTTAAGACATTCACAAGTTAATATCAACAAATGCAAGCAACTGCTCATTTTAACCCATGAAAGAAGTTTGGTCAATTGTGCAAAATAAACAAGGCAACCCATTGCATTTGACAACACATTATATTATAATAAATATCCAGGGAGAGGGTAGTTACGTTTTTCCTTGAATGGGCAGTCTTCATAGAAACACATTCAACCTCCAACAGGGAGATAAAAATTGCAGAAAGCAGGCCAGGAAAGGAGTAAAAGTGTTCAAAATAGCTGCATTCTTTCTTTCACCGCAACAGTAGGAAGAAAAAGAGATCTGGACACCTGGCCGTGAGCGCTTAATAAATTTAACTGGATAATGACTGCTCAAAACATCTCCAGACACACATGCATGAACCACAGTCAAATTCATATACATACAATGTTAGCAAAAACAATAAAAATCCACACCACAAGTAATGCTACAGTTTCTTGAATATTTGGGCACGTACCAGGCGCGTACCAGGCGGAGCCCCGCCCCCACCTCGGCTACTCAGACCACATCTCTGTTATGCTAATTCCAGCATACAGACCGCTCGTCAGACGCACAAAACTGCTTCAGAAGCAGGTGAAAACCTGGCCAGCAGGAGCCATCTCTGCTCTTCAGGACTGTTTTGAGTGTACTGACTGGCACATGTTTAGGGAGGCTGCAACATATGGCGACTCTACCAACTTGGAGGAATACACAGCATCAGTGACCAGCTACATCAGCAAGTGTATTGATGATGTCACTTTCTCCAAGACCATCACAACACGCTCCAACCAGAAACCCTGGATAACTGCGGAGGTGCGCACGCTGCTGAAGACCCGAGACTCCGCCTTTAGAGCAGGCGATAAGGCAGCCCTAAGAACAGCTAGGGCCAAACTGTCCCGGGCCATCAGAGAGGCAAAGCGCGTACACGCCCAGAGAATCCACAGTCACTTCGAGGACAGCGGTGACAAGCGGCGCATGTGGTAGGGCATCCAGGACATCACCAACTACAGGACAACATCCGTTGCCTGTGATAAAGATGCCTCCCTTCCAGATGCACTGAACGACCTCTACACTCGGTTTGAAGTGCAGAACGACGTGGTGGCGAGGAAGACCACCCCTCCTCCCAACGACCAGGTGCTCTGTCTCACCACGGAGGATGTGAGGAAAACTCTATGTAGAGTCAACCCACGGAAGGCCGCTGGACCAGACAACATTCCTGGCAGAGTGCTCAGAGGATGTGCAGAACAGCTGGCAGATGTTCTTACCGACATCTTGAACATCTCTCTGAGCAGTGCCGTCGTTCCAACGTGCTTCAAGGCCACCACCATCATTCCCATGCCAAAGAAGTCTTCAGAGTCCTGCCTCAATGACTACCGTCCCATCGCAATCACACCCATCATCATGAAGTGCTTCGAGAGGCTCATCATGAGGCACATTAAGACCCAGCTGCCCCCCTCACTGGACCCACTGCAGTTTGCGTATCCTCCAAACCGCTCAACGGACGATGCCATCGCCACGACCCTCCATCTGGCCCTCACCCACCTAGACAAAAAGGACACATATGTTCGAATGCTGTTCATAGACTTCAGCTCAGCATTCAACACAATAATTCCTCAGCACCTGATTGGAAAGCTGAACCTGCTGGGCCTGGACACCTCCCTCTGCAACTGGACCCTGGACTTCCTGACTGGGAGACCACAGTCAGTCCGGATCGGGAACAGCATCTCCACCACCACCACACTGAGCATTGGGGCCCCAGTCCACTCAGTCCACTGCTGTTCACTCTGCTGACTCATGACTGTGCAGCAATGCACAGCTCGAATCACATCATCAAGTTCGCCGATGACACGACTGTGGTGGGTCTCATCAGCAAGAACGACGAGTCAGCATACAGAGAGGAGGTGCAGCGGCTAACGGACTGGTGTAGAGTCAACAACCTGTCTCTGAATGTCGACAAAACAATAGAGATGTTTGTTGACTTTAGGAGAGCACAAAGTGAACACTCCCCGCTGAACATCAACGGCTCCTCTGTGGAGATCGTCAAGAGCACCAAATTCCTTGGTGTTCACCTGGCGGAGAATCTCACCTGGTCCCTCAACACCAAGGGAATTAACAAGAAAGCCCAGCAGCGTCTCTACTTTCTTCGAAGGCTGAGGAAAGCACATCTCCCACCCCCCATCCTCACAACGTTCTATAGAGGGACTATTGAGAGCATCCTGAGCAGCTGCATCACTGCCTGGTTTGGGACTTGCACCGGTTTGGACCGCAAAGCCCTGCAGAGGATAGTAAGAACAACTGAGAAGATCATTGGGGTCTCTCTTCCCTACATCAAAGACATTTACATAAAACACTGCATCCGCAAAGCCACCAGCATTGTGGACGACCTCACACACCCCTCACACAAACTCTTTACCCTCCTGCCGTCTGGCAAGAGGTACCGAAGCATTCGGGCCCTCACGACCAGACTGTGTAACAGCTTCTTCCCCCAAGCCATCAGACTCCTCAATACTCAGAGACTGGTTTAACACACACACACACACGTGTCCTGAGTTGCACTTTAATAACTGCCACTTTATAACTGTCTGCTACCTCAATAACTGCTATGTGCATAGAACACTATATCATAGTATGTTATGTTTACATTTGGCATTTAGTAACTGTCATCTTTTTGCACTACTGTATACTGGTCGGCGCTGCACTGTCTATCACTGTGCCTATTGTAATGTTCACTGTTAGAAATTTATTGTACTGTCCCGTACTTTTGCACATGTTTTTGCACGTGCACTTTATATAGGTATTTTATATAGGTATTTTATTTAGTCTGTGTAGTCTCATGTGATTCTGTGTTTGTCCTATGTTGTTTTATGTAGCACCATGGTCCTGGAGAAACGTCTCGTTTCACTGTGTACTGTACTAACTGTATATGGTTGAAACGACAATAAAAACCACTTGACTTGACTTGGGGTGAGGACATTCCACTGCCAAATGCAGACAGTGGTGGAAGATCAAATCAAATCAAATCAAATCAAATCACTTTATTGTCACACTACTGTGTACACGAGTGCAACAGCAGGTGAAATTCTTGTGTGCAGTTCCGAGCAACATTGCAGTAATGACAGTGACGAGACATAAACCACTTTACAATAAACAACATATTTACACAAAACAATTTACATAACAAACTTACACAACAATTTACATAACAAATGTACACATACCTACACAACAATTTACATATCAAATGTACACAATACACACAATGTAGAATACACATACACTAGATAAGGGTATAAATATATATATACACTAACTGAATTGGGAGCGAGAATATATTGACAGAGTGAGGATTAATAAAGTGCAGTGCTGATTGTTGATTGTGAGGGATCAAGTGTTCAAAAGTCTTATTGCTTGTGGGAAGAAGCTGTCATGTAGTCGGGTGGTGCGGGTCCTGATGCTGCGATACCGCCTGCCTGATGGAAGCAGTGAGAGCAGCCCATGACTCGGGTGGCTGGAGTCTTTGATAATCCTGAAACTGCTGACTCTCTCCACCGGTGCTCCATTAATGGTGATGGGGCTGTGTTCTCTGTCTTTCTTCCTGAAGTCCACCACAAGCTCCTTGGTTTTACTGACGTTGAGGGAGAGGTTGTGCTCCTGACACCAGCGTGTCAGAGTGTGCACCTCCTCTCTGTAGGCTGTTTCATCATTGTCAGTGATCAGACCTACAACCGTCGTATCGTCAGCAAACTTAATGATGGCATTGGAGCTATGTGTCGCCACACAGTCATGTGTGTAAAGGGAATACAGGAGTGGGCTGAGAACACAGCCCTGCGGGGCTCCAGTGTTGAGGGTCAGTGATGAGGAGATGTTGTTGCCCATTCTAACCACCTGACGTCTGCCTGACAGGAAATCCAGGATCCAGCTGCACAGCGAGCTGTTTAAGCCCAGAGCCCGGAGTTTCACATCAAGCTTGGAGGGCACTATGGTGTTAAATGCTGAACTGTAGTCTACAAACAGCATTCTCACATATGTGTTCCTTTTTTCCAGGTGGGATAGAGCAGTGTGTATTGTAGATGCAATAGCATCATCAGTGGAGCGGTTGTTACGGTAGGCAAACTGCAATGCGTCCAAAGAGGTGGGCAGAACAGAGCAGATGTGATCTCTGATCAACCTCTCAAAGCATTTGCTGATGATGGGGGTGAGGGCAACAGGACGCCAGTCATTTAAGCAAGTGATTTTGGCTTGCTTCGGTACAGGCACAATGGTTGATGTTTTGAAGCATGTGGGGACTACAGACAGGTAGAGGGACAGGTTAAAAATGTCCGTAAAAACACCAGCCAGTTGGTTCGCGCATGCTCTGATGACGCGGCCCGGAATGCCGTCTGGACCCGCGGCTTTATGAATGTTCACCCGTCGAAAGGATCGGGTTACATCCGCAACAGAGACGGAGAGTGAACCATCATCTGTAGTATCGGCCGCGAGTGCTCTCTCCGCGAGGGCGGTGTTGTTGTTATCCTCGAAACGAGCATAAAAAGTATTAAGCTCGTCTGGGAGAGAGGCAACGGTGTTCATGGCGGAGTTTTTATTCTGTTTATAGTCCGTGATGATGTTAATTCCCTGCCACATACTTCTGGAGTCAGTGGTGTTGAACTGACCTTCAATTTTGTGCCTGTACTGGCGTTTGGCTGTACTGATGGATTTACGGAGGGCATAACTGGCTTGTTTACGCTCCTCCGCGTTCCCGGAATTAAAAGCGGTGGTCCGCGCAGTAAGTGCCGTGCGAACATCGCCGTTAACCCAGGGTTTCTGGTTGGGGTAGATCCGTATGTTTTTCGTCGGAACAACGTCCTCTACGCACTTCCTGATGAAACACGTTACGCTATCAGCGTAAACCTCGATGTCGTCATCAGAGGCGGACCGGAACATCTCCCAGTCCGCGTGATCAAAACAGTCCTGTAGTGCAGAGTCTGATTGGTCCGACCAGCACTGGATCATTCTGAGGGCGGGTGATTCCCGTTTCAGTTTCTGCCTGTAAGCGGGCAGAAGCAGAACGGAGGAGTGGTCGGATTTGCCAAATGGTGGGCGGGGGAGGGATTTGTAGCCATCCCGGAAAGGAGAATAGCAATGATCCAAAACCCGGTCCCCTCGTGTGTTAAAGCTGATGTGTTGGTGGTATTTTGGTGCTATTGTTTTGAAGTTGGCTTTGTTGAAGTCCCCGGCAACAATGAACGCAGCCTCAGGGTGCGCGGTTTCCTGCTCACTTATACTGCCATACAGTTCCCTAAGTGCCCGGTCTGTGTCGGCTTGTGGGGGGATGTACACAGCAGTGATAATGACCGCTGTGAATTCCCTCGGTAGCCAGAATGGTCGACACAGAAGCATGAGAAATTCCAGATCAGGAGAGCAGAAAGACCTGATAAAATGTACATTCCTCTGATCACACCATGATTTGTTGATCATAAAACATACACCTCCACCTCTGCTTTTACCAGAGAGGTCTTTCGCTCTGTCCGCTCGGTGCACGGAGAAACCCGTGGGTTCGATGGCCGAGTCTGGAATCTCCGCGGACATCCAGGTTTCCGTAAGACAGATAACACAGCATTCTCTCGTCTCTCGTTGGAAGGAGATCCGCGCTCTCAGCTCGCAGAGCTTGTTGTCCAGAGACTGAACATTTGCCAGTAGTATACTGGGTAGCGGGGGGCGATTTGCACGACGTCTTAATCTGATGAGAACGCCGGCTCTTTTTCCTCTTTTCCTTCTGCGTTTCCGCGGCCGGGCAGCCCAAACAAAGGGATCCGCTGGCGTGTTTGTAAACCGCGGGTCGGCGTTGAGGAATGTGAAGTCCGGTTTTCGGTGTGTGATTGCCGAACCAATGTCCAAAAGCATTTGTCTGTCGTACACAATAAGGCAGACAACATCCAAGACAAAAAAACACAGAACTGTAAACAAAACAAACAATAACCTGCAGTGTTTTGACGGAGCTCGCGACGCAGCAGCCATACTCGGCGCCATCTTGAGACTGTTCTTGAGAACATCTTGAGACTGTTGAGATGTATTCAGAGCTTTTACTTAAGTACTAAAGTACTAATACCACACTGTGAAAATACTCCTCTACAAGGAGAAGTCCTGCATTCAAAACCTTACTTAAGTAAACTTAAGTATGTAAGTATTATCAGGAAAATTTACTTAATGTAAAAAGTTACCAAAAGTAAAAGTACTTATTTTACTTAGAAAAGTTTTCCCTGTCAGTGTTTTACTATTACACATGATGTTTTTGGATTAATATTACATATGTGTATGTTGCATTTTACTGCTGTAGATGTTTAAGTTTGAGCTAATTTTAACTACTTTATATACCTTTGGGTAGTTTAATCTACAGCAATGCATCATAATCTATCATCATATGTTTGTAAATTCGCTGTCCTGTGAAAACCACGTATCTAAAAAGTACTTTTTGTGATCTCAGAAAAACAGCCCTGTTTTCATCTTTGTGATGATGCTTTTTCTAGCTAATCATAGCAGGGTTTTGAATAGTTTATTTAGCTTAAGAAGTAAAAGAATTTCACTCTCAATGGGGCGTGTGGTAAGTTGTGCGTGCTGGGAGTCTCAAGGAGAATGTCATGCACAGCAAGCCACATGATATGATACGCGGATTGACTGTCTCAGATTCTGAGGCAACTGAGACTTATCCTCCACCACCCGGATTGAGGTGAGCACGCACCACCATGAGGA
This sequence comes from Moxostoma hubbsi, assembly GCA_032164185.1. Classification (NCBI taxonomy): domain Eukaryota; kingdom Metazoa; phylum Chordata; class Actinopteri; order Cypriniformes; family Catostomidae; genus Moxostoma; species Moxostoma hubbsi. The sequence continues at coordinate 21,314,482 of JAVLUX010000009.1, forward strand.
CCTAGTAAGCAGTGGGAATTGGGTATTCCAAATTGGGTAGAAAAGGGGATAAAAATAAAATAAATTATAAAAAGGAGAATTTTCTCAACCCATAAAAGAACACTTAATCTTTCAGTTTATCACAAACATTCAAAATCACCACATTTGGAGATACATGGTTTTCAATGGACAGGAAAGGTATGAAAAATAACTGAAAAGTAACTACTGTAGTAACTAAAGCTGCCAGACAAATAACAGTAAACAGTACAATATTTATATATATTATTTTATTTGGACTCAAGATGGTGCCGAGTATGGCTGCTGCGTTGCGAACTCCGACACAACACTGTAGTTTATTGTTTATTTTGTTTACAGTTTTTTGTTTTTTTGTCTTGGATGGTGTCTGCCTTATTGTATATGACAGACAAACGCTTTTGGACATTGGTTCTGCAATTACACACCGAAAACCGGACTTCAAATTCCTCAATGCCGACCTGCTGTTTACAAACATGCCAGCGGAGCCCTTTGTCTGGGCTGCCCGGCCGCGGAAACGCAGAAGGAAAAGGGGAAAAAGAGCCGGCGTTCTCATCAGAGTAAGATGCGCAAATCGACCCCCGCTACCCAGTATACTTCCGGCAAATGTTCAGTCTCTGGACAACAAGCTCTGTGAGCTGAGAGCGTGGATCTCTTTCCAACGAGAGACGAGGGATTGCTGCGTTATCTGCCTTATGGAAACCTGGATGTCTGCAGAGATTCCAGACTCGGCGATCGAACCCGCAGGGTTCTCTGTGCACCGAGCGGACAGAGCGAAAGACCTCTCAGGTAAAAGTAGAGGTGGTGGTGTATGTTTTATGATCAACAAATCATGGTGTGATCAGAGGAATGTACATTTTATCAAGTCTATTTTTTCTACCCCAACCAGAAACCATGCTGTTAACGGCGATGTTCGCATGGCACTTAATGCACGGACCTCCGCTTTTAATTCCGGGAACACGGAGGAGCGTAAACAAGCCAGTTATGCCCTCCGTAATTACTATCAGACGCTACAGCAGATGGTTAAATCTCCATCTCTGTTGCGGATATAACCTGATCCTTCCGATGGGTGAACATCCGTAAAGCCATCAGAGTATGCGCGAACCAACTGGCTGGTGTTTTTACGGACATTTTCAACCTGTCCCTCTCCCTGTCTGTAGTCCCCACATGCTTCAAAACGTCCACATCTACAATACACACTGCTCTCTCCCGTCTGGAAAAAAGGAACACATATGTGAGATGCTGTTTGTAGACTACAGCTCAGCATTCAACACCATAGTGCCCTCCAAGCTTGGGCTTAAACAGCTCGCTGTGCAGCTGGATCCTGGATTTCCTGTCAGGCAGACGTCAGGTGGTTAGAATGGGCAGCAACATCTCCTCATCACTGACCCTCAACACTGGAGCCCCGCAGGGCTGTGTTCTCAGCCCACTCCTGTATTCCCTTTACACACATGACTGTGTGGCGACACATAGCTCCAATGCCATCATTAAGTTTGTTGACGATACGACGGTGGTAGGTCTGATCACTGACAATGATGAAACAGCCTACAGAGAGGAGGTGCACACTCTGACACGCTGGTGTCAGGAGCACAACCTCTCCCTCAACGTCAGTAAAACCAAAGAGCTTGTAGTGGACTTCAGGAAAAATGACAGAGAACACAGCCCCATCACCATTAATGGAGCACCGGTGGACAGTCAGCAGTTTCAAGTTCCATGGTGTCCACATCACTGAGGAACTCACATGGTCCATCAACACTGAGGCAGTTGTGAAGCAACTGCCAGACACATCATCGGAGGTGAGCTTCCCTCCCTCCAGGACATATATAACAGGTAGTGTGTGAAAAAAGCTCGGAGGATCATCAGCGACTCCAGCCACCCGAGTCATGGGCTGCTCTCACTGCTACAATCAGGCAGGCGGTATCGCAGCATCAGGACCCGCACCAGCCGACTAAATGACAGTTTCTTCCCCCAAGCAATCAGACTTCTGAACACTTGATCTCTCACAATCAATATACATCAGCACTGCACTTTATTAATCTTATTATCTCACACTGGACTGTTAATTATATTCTCCACAATAACTACTGTATATATATTTTTTTATATACTCTTTATTTTATTTTTTTATGTGTATTCTATAATTTTGTGTATTGTTTACTGTACATTGTATATTATTATCGTGTTGTGTGATTATGTGTACATTTGATATGTAAATTGTGTTGTGTAAATATGTTGTTTATTGTAATTGGTATATGTTGCTCGGAACTGCACACAAGACTTTCACCTACTGTTGCACTTGTGTACAGGGTAGTGTGACAATAAAGTGATTTGATTTGATTTGACAAAATTTGCTGCTGAGATGTAGTGGAGTAAATATATAAAGTTGCATTAAATGGAAATACTCAAGTAAAATACAAGACCTTCACATTTGAACTTAAGTACAGTACTTGAGTAAATGTACTTAGTTACATTCCACCACTGGAAACAGACCATGTCATAGGCCCCAGAGGAGACTGGGTCTTGAGTCGAGTCATGCCTGTTGCTGCTGGAGAGAATTAAGAGTAGTAAAGAAAGAAACTGTGTTAAGGTTAATAAACTGAAGGACATAGATTAAATACACATCGAAACCAATGTTTCCCAAAGATTTTAATGAGGTAGAGATTACAAATGTGAGGGTATACACCTACAGTTAGGTCCATATGTACATATTTGGACATTGGCATGATTTCTGTCCAGTACATTGAATCTGAAATTAATTAATTACTATGGACCTCAAGTGCAAACTCTCAGCTTAAATTTGTGGGTATTTTCAGATGTATCAAGTGAACCATGTAATAATTATGGTGAGGGTCATGAATTACCTTGTTATTGCAGCTGACACAGGTGAATGCAGTATTTTGGTCATTTGATACTATATCCCACACCATTTTACTGGTCAGGCTGCACAGCTGGCTTGGTCTCTCTGGGACATCACTGGACTGGTTTAGATCTTATCTTGCAGATCGCTTTTAGTTTGTCATCTTGGGTAATATTAAGTCTGAGACTGTATCAGTGCATCAGTGTGTTCCACAGGGGTCGGTGTTGGGCCCCACTCTTCAGCATTTATATGCTTCCCCTAGGGCAGATTATTGGGAAGTATGGCCTTGGTTATCACTGCTATGCTGATGATACACAAATCTACATCAGTACTGGCCCTGATATTAACTGCACTTTAACTGTGCTGACGGAGTGTCTACATGTTTATTAGTACCTGGATGCAGCATCATTTTTCTGAAGCTGAACTGTTCCAAAACTGAGCTCATGCTCATTCGTACATTGGCTGCTACACGTAAAGTTGACCTAAATCTTACATTTATGGTTGACAACAGCCTTTTGCCGAAGTGCGGAACCTGGGTGTCATCTTTGATGCTCAGTGGACAAACAGCCTTTTATCACCTTAGAAATATTGCCAGACTTAGGCCCTTCCTCTCTCTGGCTGATGCAGAAAGTCTTATCCATGCCTTTATCACCTCTAGGCTTGATTACTGCAATACCCTCTTTTCTGGCATACCAGCAAAAAACATAAATATATTCAGAACTCTGCTGCTCTTGTTCTTACACATACCTCACCATGTCTACACATTACCCCTGTGCTCTCGCAGTTGCACTGGCTTCCCATTCATGCTGGTATTGATTTTAAAACTCTCATTTTAACGTATAAAGCAGTTCATGGCACCAGGGACTGGGTCTGCAGGCCTGGGAGGCGGCACCAGGGCATTGACTGGGTCTGGAGGCGGCCACAGGGCAAGGACTGGGGCAGAAGGCCATGGAAGACTCTGGGGGCAAAGCCGTGGAAGGCACAGCAGTGAGAGCTGTGGAAGAGAGTACAGACTGAGACTGGGGAATGACCCTCGTGGTCGAGGGCACCGGCAGAGACCGGGGAACGACCTCTGTGGTCGCGAGCTCAGGTAAAGACTGGGGAGAATGTTTCCTCTTCCTTCTCTTACACCTTCAGCCAGCAGGGAGCATGGTTATGGGTATGGTTGAGGCTACAGGCACTGGCTCGCTAACCGTGGTTGCTACTGCTGGCTGCTGCAGGGAATCGACCACCGGAAACAGGAGAGGAATAGCTCCCCCCAAAACAATCCTGCCTTAAAAGCTCCATGAATAATCGTGTTGGCTCCATGCTCATGTCAGTATGGCTGAATGGACGAGGATAAGAGAGATTGCTGGGTTAGAGGAAGATCCTCAGAAGAGCAGATAAGCGTATGCGTATTCCTTGTGTTGGGTCAGTCATTCTGTAACATTTGGTGTCCAATGAGTGGAAGAGGAAGAGTGGAGAGACACAGGAGTAGAATCTTTGAATCATTTAATTATACAGACTGGAGTAGAACATTTGCCGAGTTGGAAACAAACAATAAATCTTAAGATCAACCTTAAGTCAACACTTCAAACATCACTGTACACTTCAAGGACTGACAAATCATGAACAAAACTAGCGGGTTTATATACACATGGAAACTAATGAGGGAATGGCATACAGGTGGGGATAACCATGAACAGATGAAGTGATTAGGGCAGTGGATTCTGGCAAACATAGTGCAGGAGAAAGTCAAGTCAAGTTTAGGAGAAAACTTCAAAATAAGAGTCCTTGAACATGGTGGAGACAAACTGTGACAGTCAAATATGGGAAACTTTTATACAATTCCAGGAAAGTGATTAGGCTGAAAATAAAAATTATAGGGTGCCTATAAAAAAAATACTTTACCTCTTACTATTATATATTTTTATTTTCCCCTGAATGTTCAATGTTGAGGGTAGGGTTTATTAATGTTATTGTATGTATGACTTATGTTTTATTTACACTCCACTACTCTTACAATATACATTTTTGGTATTTCTATTAAGCCTATAATCATATATACAGCTGCCATTTTATTTGGTACACCGAGCTAAAACTAATACAGTCTATCTCTCCTGCAATAAATCCTACATAAATGAAGTTCATAATGTTTCAACTCTATGATTATTTTGGAGGATACAGAGAGCTGGTTTTGACAATTTCATACCTCTTTTTTGGATCATTTGTAGATAACCTTCTTGCTAGGTCATCAAAGTCAGCCTCCCATGGTTTCACATGTCAGCTCTTCAACAGAAAAATATTTTTTATGTAATTAGTTATCTGCAATTATACTTTTTACTATGATCATCCACATTTATGCTGCTGATCTTATCACTCGTCACTGTCTAACAAACGATGTGTGTAGTGACTGAATTAACCAAGGAAAAACCTTGGTAGAGACAAGCTAGCCATGTTATCTAGTTGAGCTACCGTTCAGTGAAATTAGGTGCACTAATATGGTACGGTCTTGTACCAAGTGTTGCTAACTTGAACAACAAATCTAATCACCGAAGATAAACTTTGTATGTTAACGAACGCCAATAACTGCAATTAATTTGAGTTAAATGTAAGCCAGCTGTGTTTGAAACACAACATGTTTCATCAGGAAGTGCATAGATAATGTAGTACCAACCAAACTATACGGATCTACCCTAACCAGAAACCATGGATTAATAGCGATGTTCGTTCGGCACGTAATGCGTGGGCCTCCGCTTTTAATTCCAGGAACGCAGAGAAGAATAAACAAGCCAGTTATACCCTCCGCAAAACTATTAGAGCAGCCAAATGCCAGTACAGGGACAAGATTAAAGGACAGTTTAACACCACTGACTCTAGAAGCATGTGGCAGGGAATTAATATCATCACATACTTCAAAGGGAATAAAAACTCTGCCGTGAACACTGCTGCCTCTCTCCCGGATGAGCTAAATACATTTTATGCTCGTTTCGAGGGAGAAAACACCACTCTCGCAGAGTGAGCTCTTGCTGCAGAAGCTACAGAGGTTAGTTCACTCTCTGTCTCTGTTGCTGATGTAATCAATCTTTTCTGACAGGTGAATATCCGTAAACCCGTGGGTCCAGACAGCATTCTGGGCCACTGCACCTCCTCTCTGTATGCTGACTCACTGTTCTTGCTGATGAGACCTACCACAGTCATATCATCTGCAAACTTCATGTGATTCGAGCTGTGCATTTGCATTTCCATTGCCGCACAGTCGTGAGTCAGCAGAGTGAACAGCCGTGGACTGAGCACACAGCCCTGGGGGGCCCCAGAGCTCAGTGTGGTGGCAGTGTAGATGCTGTTGCCGATCCGGACTGACTGAGGTCTCCCAGTCAGTAAGTCCAGGATCCAGTTGCAAAGGGAGGTGTTCAGGTTCAGCTTTCCAATCAGGTGCTGAGGAATGATTGTGTTGAATGCTGAGCTGAAGTCTATGAACAGCATTCGAACGTATGAGTCCTTTTTATTCCAGGTGAGGGCCAGATGCAGGGTGGTGGCGATGGCATCTTCTGTTGAACACACTGATACACTCAAACTCACACACATACACTCTCTCACTCTAATATGTATAATCACTTTACAAGACTATGAAATAAAGTAGATATACACAGAAATAAATTAAGACATACAGTTGTAAATATACTAAACTGGCTAGATCAGCATAAGTGTACCAAACGTAACCTTCATGGGGCCCACTTGCCCGTCAAAACACCAAAGTGCAATTAAACAATCTTTTCGTTTCATTGTCTCTCTTCTTTGATGAATAAAGTCATTTTATTTGCGACAGAAATTGACAGAACTGATTTTTTTTTCTGTTGGTCTTAGTTATAACTAAGTGAGTGTGTAATAATTTTCACAGCCCATCGATGCTCCACACTCCAGTTCAGTTGGTGGCGGTAATGCACCAAAAGCTGGTTTGCCAACCGCCAATAAACAGAAAAGAAGACATGTCATACGTATCAATTCCTGTACTCATCAGCTGTCTAAGTGAGTGTGTATGAGCTAAAGGTAAGTTTAAAGGTTTTCTTTACAGTGTCATATGAAATTTTGTTACTAAACGGAAATGGTCCGTAATGCATAATTTGGGCAGTGAAAACTCCATATGGCTCATGAAGGTGTTTAACATGATTCTGTGCCTGATTTAGATCTCATGGAAGTGGAACATATGTTTGGTAGTTATTTTGCATTGCACTCCCAAGCACTTTGATGAGGCACAATCTCAAGTTTACTTTTGTTTTTTTGTTTAGAGGCAGAATGGGTAGAAGCTACATTGTAGATGAGGCAGTGGAGAAATATCTTAGTGGTGTTCATGCACCTCCTGGATCATGTGTCACTGGTCTTCTGATTGGACAGGTAAGGAAACTTAACTGTCGTTAAACCTAACCTATATGTATTTATCTGGTAGTTAAGAAATGGTCTGACACTTCATAAAATGCTCTTTCAATTCACAGTCCTCCCCTCAGAGAGATTTTGTGGTGTTGGCTGTGAAGACTCCTCAAAGGGCAAATGAAAGCCAGCCGAAGGCTTCAAAAGGGGGCTGCCTACTGGATGAAATTGATGTGCAGTGGGTGACAGAACATGCCAGGCAGGTGGGTGGCCTATTAAATGACCATTTAAACACTGGCTGTAAAATGTTTCATTGTTTCACTCAATGAAGTTGGACAATTAAGAATTCTGAATGGCCCCGTTATAGGTATCCCGCATGTTACCAGGAGGTCTCTGTGTTCTTGGCCTGTTTTTGGTAACCCCACCTGAACTCTCTAAAGATGCCCAGAACTCTCTAAAAAGGGTGAGATTTATTTGCATGCATACATGGATGTATCTGTTTATTTAGTAGTCTTTAAAAAAAGAAGTTAATTGGACCTCAAGTTGTAAAGATCATCATAAGGAGTACTGTCTCTTCTGGGTTAATTTAATTCTGTGTCTTTTTACATAGCTTATATTTTCTTTGGATAAATACATAACTAAAGGAAGACTGTGGGATCTTTTGGAAGAGGATGTGACTGATCGAGTCACTTTGCACATTTGCTCCATAACGAAAAAGTATCCTTGACCCTACCATCCATTTACAGCTATTATGTTTTACTGTATCTGAAAATGTAATACACTTTTCCTGCAAAAGTGTTAGGATTCCCTCTATCTAGAACTATCTTGGTGTGAATGATCCTTGACCGCAATGTGCAGAGCTGTTTGCAAAACATTTGATGTGAAAGATCCAAAGGTGCGAGACTTTCTTTTTTTTGTTTTGTTGCTAAAATCATTCAAATATGGCATGAATTAGGGCAAATAGTTTTGTATCTGGGCACTCATGCATGCTGGTTTACAGAGTTCAGCTAAGCCAGCAGATTGGAAGTATCAGGCAGGTGTTTCATCATCCTGGCCCATGTTGACCTGCTCTGTGGAGCTCGACCTGCAGATCCCTATTGCAGAATCCTCCTCTGATAACACCAACAAGTGGATGAAGGTAAGACAGAACACAGAGAATTACTCTAGTCATATTAGAACGGACATAACATTTAAAGGAATATTCCAGGTTCAAAACAAGTTAATCTCAGTCGACAGCATTTGTAACATAATGTTGATTACCACAAACATAATTTTGTCTCGGTCCTCCTTTTCTTAAAAAAATTAAGTAAAAATCAATTTACAGTGAGGCACTTACAATGAAAGCAAATGGGGCTAATTTTTGGAGGGTTAAAAGGCAGAAATGTGAAGCTTATTATTTTATAAAAGCACTTGCATTCATTTATCATGTATTTTTTGAGCTGTGAAGTTGTTTAAATGTTTTGTTGACATTGTCACGGCAATTAAATTATAACTTTTCACAGAAAAGCTTTTTTTTTAATTTTTTTTTTAATATTTACTCTAAAATCATGTTAACATGCATATTGTTTATTTCTTGTGGCTATACTTTTGAAACAAAGTATTTTAACATTTACGGATTGGCCCCATTCACTTCCATTATAAGTGTCTCACTGTAACCCAGATTTGTGCTTTTTTTTTTTTTTAAAGAAAAGGAGGGCCAAATTTGTTTGTTAATCAATATTATTCCACAAATGCTGTCGACTGAGTTTAACTTGTATTGAACCCGGAATATTCCTTGAATTATTGTCTTCGTAACATATTAAAGACATTTAATATTTTATTCATAACTATGTATTTGTAAAGATTCCTATTTTTTCGTATATTTGTAAATTTCATAATTTTTTTGGTACCCCTTGTTCAGGATGGTCTTGGGAGATGGGCTAAACGGATTGAGGCTGGTCACTGTCTCATAAATGGCAGACAGTTATCAGATGACGCTGAACTTATCTCAGGACAGGTAGAAATCTTTTATTCTATTTTTTATTTTTAGTCCGTTGACAATTTAGATTCTATATTTGATCTTAATAATTGTTCTTTTCAGAAAAAGAACCCAAAGATTACCCAGCGTCAGACACTCCCAGCACGTATCCTTGTTTCACATGTGAGTGCCCCATCTTCTCTTGAAATATGTTGGGGGGGGGGGTGCATATGTGCATATTGTCAAACATATATTGATATTTGTGTCACAGGAGCAGCCAGAGGTAGATGAGAGGTCCAGTGCTGTGGTTCAAAAGTGCAGTGGCTCAGTGAGTGTGAGAGGGATGGTGCACTGCAGGGCCTACATCCAGAACAACAAACCCAAAGCCAGACATGCAGCACAGGTCATTAAAGCCTTTTCTCACTGCAGTTCTGTTTCTGTGGTGGTTTATGGGTTCTTTATCAAAATAAACTTGGAGTAAATCAGTTACATTAAAGTAAATTATGTTAATCTATAACAGTGCTTCTTTTTAAATGTTCTGTGAGTGGTGATATATTATTTGTTCATAACCAAAGTGCTGACTTGAGCTTTCCTCTTCCTGTTATTGATAAAATCAATGCTGATGTGTAATTTCTTGTTTGCACTGGTAGGCCATTAAGAGAGACATCATAAATACAGTTTCCTGCAGAGTGGAGATGTTTCTAGAAGATCTTTTAATAAATGAAGGGAGCCACAAAGGTACAGTGGTCCATATCTAACATTTGATGTTGAAGTTCCACTACAAACTACAAACTACAAACAACTATTTTCAAGCTTTAGGAACCATTGCAAACATAAAACAGACCACTAGATGGTGGAAGGGTGCCTTTTTTATCATCTGCGTCCTTAGAGGGATAGTTCACCCAAAAATGACAATTCTGTCGTCATTTACTCACCCTCATATTATTTAAAAACTCATATGACTTTGTTTAGAACACAAAAGATGTTTGACCGAATGTTAGCATCATTCACCATTCACATTCACTGGATGGACAACATGTGTAATAAAAGTGAATATTCCTAACGTTGTCATTTTTGATATTTTGAACTATTGCTTCAATCCATGCCAAGTATTGTATCTAATTAAGGAATACATTTATTCATAAATTATTATTTTTGCCTCTCTAGGTCCATGTAGTGGGCCGCAGGCTCTTCCGCGACGTGTGTTTACCACAGTGCCCGGCTCTGGCCTGTCAGTGTGTGACTACATGTTCCCAGATGAAAGCACAGCTGATGTAGCTGAGCGTCTAAAAGAGATGCTGGACTGGGAACCATGGGAAGAGGACATAGATATTAGTCTAGAGAACAGTCAATGTAAGCTTCTCTCAAATGGTTTTTCATGAAAAACTGTAGGGAGTCATTCATTCTTTAATTTCCTTTGAATATCTCATGTTATAACAAGTCTTATTTTGATAGTAGAATATATTTTTGGAAGCATTCTATTGGTTTAACTCCACCAATATAATGCTTCAAATTGGACCACAGATATGTTGTGAAATGTAGAGCAAACCATTGCACAGACCTTTGATGGGTTTTATTGTTAAACGGTCAAAAATGCATATAGGTGTGTGATTTTCTTTGGCAGAACTCAAAAGGATAAACCTTGTCTTTGACACACCCTGGCTCATTTCCCCTCCATAATAGTAGCTGATACTTTGCTTCCTGTTCCAACCAGTTTAAACGAACTATGATGCAAATTTATTTTCCAAGTATGGTAAAAGGAAAACATGGAGAGGTAGTATTGCTGCCTGGAGGCAGTAGAAAATATGATCTCTTTTAATAACAGGCCCTTTGGGAAGTGTGGATTGTTTTCCTTATGACAATGCAACTCTGGCACTTTTTAGAAAGAGGATAGTTTTTTTCTATTCTTTTATTTGGTCTTTTTCTTTTTGTCTTTTCAATATCTATTCTTTTTTCCTTTTATTCTTTTGTATTTTTTTTCTTGTCATATCTACATTTGTTTAAATGTGTCTTTCAGTGTTTTCCTCGATTTCTGAATGGGAGATATCTGACAGCCCCTGTGATGATTCTAGTAAACATGTCACATCACAAGCCCATGTTTCAAATCCTAAAAGCCAGAAAGCCACCCAATACTATGCAGGTAAGTTCCTCCCGTTTTAAGTAATGTCTATTTCTTTGAGTAACAGCTTTATGAGCCCATTTAAATGCACACAAATATGCTGATAACTCCAAAAATCTGTATATTTAAAAAAAAGAAAAAAAAAGTGAGGGGAAAAAAAAAAACGTGTTTACAAGAGGTTTAAAATAATAATAAAGAGTTGTTATTTGATTTTGACGTCAAACAATAAAGAGTCATGTGCACAATGGTTAAGCCAGTAAATACGACGGTGAACGTGTTTACATGCAACGCGCAATCAGGTTAATGAGCAAAAATCTTCCCATGTCGATCGTTTTATTCTTCAGCCGTTTATGACCTTACACCAATGACCACATACATTGTTGGCTAATTAAGCATAATCGTGTAAGAATGTGCATGTAAATGCTCTCTATTGATAAAAGAAAATGCTGGTGAATAGATATATAATCTGTCACTATTTCTCGGAGTAATAATTTTAGTAATAAAAGCATAATTCTTCAAGTGTCTCTTGGTATTAAGAAAGGCTAAACCCTGACTGACCAGTAAGCAGTCTATTTGTCCACCTCTATAACACAAGGTTAATGCTACAGTTGCAAGAAAAAGTATGTGAACCCTTTAGAATTTGCTGGTTTTCTGCTTGAATTGGTCATTAAATGTGTTCTCATCTTCGTCACAAATATGGACTAATAACAATGTGCTTAAGCTAACAACGCAAACAATGATATGCTTTCATATCTTTATTGAACACATCCCATTGAACATTTAAAGTGCTGTGGAAAAAGTAAGTGAACTCTTGTATTTAATAACTGGTCGATCCTCCTTTTGGCAGCAATAACCTCAACCGAGTGTTTCCGGTAGCAGAATATACCTGCACAATGTTCAGTAGGAATTTTGTGCCATTCTTCCTTACAGAACTGCTTTAGCTCAGCCATATTCTAAAAATGTCTGGTGAAGCGGCTCTCTTGAGGTCATTCCATAGCATCTCTATTGGGTTAAGGTCTGGGCTCTGACTGGGCCACTCCAAAAGTGGGATATTCTTTTTTTAAAAGCCATTCTGTTGTGGGTTTACTTTTAGTTCATTGTTCTGCTGCATCAACCAACTTCTACTGAGCTTCAGCTGGCACACAGCCACCCTGATATTATCCTGTAGGATATCTTGATAAACTTAATAATTAAAAAAAATATTTTTTTCCACGATGATGCCAACTGGTCCAGGACCCGAAGCAGCAAAGCAGCCACAGATCATGATGCTGCCTCTAATGTACATCACCTTTGGAATGATTTCATGTTGGTATGCGGTGTCCTTTTTTGCGCCATATGTAGTGCTGCATGTTGTCCCAAACAATTTGACCTTAGTTTTATCAGTTCACAAAAAAACATTTTCCCAGTAGTGTTGTTGAATGTCAAGGTGGTCTTTGGAAACTTCCCTTACGCAGCAATGATTTTGTTGGAAAGCAGAGGCTTCCTTTGTGGTGTCCTGCCATAGACCTGTTTAATGTTTTCCATAGAGTAGACTCCTGAACAGAGATGTTAACCAGTTCCAATTATTCCTTCAAGTCTTTAGCTGTCAGTCTAAGGCAGGGGTATTCAGATAAAGTTTCAAGAGGACCGGTCTCTACATTTCTTTCACAGCAAAGGTCCGGAAAATAATAACTTGCACAGTGTCAGTATGGCTTTGAAATTGTTTTTTGTTTGTTTTTTGAATAGTTATTATAATTTTCCACGTTGACAGTAATAGTACTTTGTAAAAGAAGAAAAATTCAACTGTCAATATAGTCTCTTCAAACCAGAGATGAGGATAATGGCCCAGAGACAAAGCCAAAGCAGTGGGGTGTGAGGGATCTTTTCTACCAGAAGATTAGGCTAATATATTTCATAGAGTTCATTAGTTGAGGGCACTTAGATATTAATATTACAAGATAAGATCAACATTTGTTTTCCAGCTGGGTTCAGGGGAAACCCTTAAGAGAAAATTTAGAAAATGTCTGAATGGACAATTTTTATATTTTTCATAAAGTGAGAATCTAATAACAATAAACAAGCAATTTCCATCTAAAAAATACTGTTTGCTTAAATTAAGTATGAACGGGCTGACTATGAAATAATGTGAACATTCTCATCAGAAGTAGAGAACTCGACAGGCCAGGCTAACTAATAATATCTATTCATTATAACTAATAATCGGAGATGATGACGACATCTCTGGTTAATTTTCACAAAAAATTAAAACAAAAAAAAAAGGCACATAACATGCTGATTAGTAAAGCTAAATTTAGATGGACGATAGATCCAAGTCATCTATTAGACATTAAAATAGTTGCACTTTGCTTTATTCTCATTTTCTGCAGTGTTTTTAGTGAAAGGTCTCCTACATTGCTGCTCATCTTGACTCTGCTGCTGTTGTTAAAATAACTGTGCCTGGAACTCTACATAGCCTGCTTTATGCTACACCTCTTATATATCCTTAGGGAGACAGGCAACATGCATGGAGCAGGAAATTAAGCTTGTTCGGCGCTTGAGAAAAAGACGATATAGCGCTGATCATCCCTGAGTGCTTGTGGTGTGTATAGCTCCATTGTTTTGATGCACTGCCCACTGAAACTGTAGAAACATTAAGATAGTACAACTGTTGTCATTATCTCGCGGTCTGGATGGAACCAAGCTCTAGGGTTCTTTTTTAACTCATTAAGCATTCTGCAGTGTGTCCTTTGAGTAATCTTGACTGGACGGCCACTTCTAGGGAGAGTAACATAGTACTAAATCATCTTCATTTATAGATAATTTGTCTAGCTGTGGACCAATGAATATCTAAGCTCTTCGAGATAACTTTGTAACCCTTTCCAGCTTCATGCAAAGCAACAATACTTGATCGTAAGTCTTCTGAGATCTCTTTTTGCGAGGCATGGTTCACGTCAGCAGATGCTTCTTGTGAATAGCAAACTCAAAATGTTTGTGTGCTTTTTTTATATTTAAAACCCACAACTCCAATCTTGCTCCATTAATTGGATGCCAGGTTTGCCAACTGCTTGCTCTAGTTGGCATTTGTTGATGTCATTAGCCTAGGGGTTCACATACTTTTTCCAAAATACTCTATGAATTTTTAAATAATGTATTCAATGTTTACAAGAACAATAGAATAATTTGTGTGTTATTAGAAACCGATTGTCTTTCATCATTAGTGTAACTTCGATGATCATACCAGATTTTAAGACACATTTTTACATAAATGCAGGTAATTCCAAAGGGTTCACATACCTTTACTTACCACTGTATATAGACATCATTTTGGATACAGCTTCTATGACTAGCTCCATGTTGCGTGTAAATTGGGCAGATGTGACCATGTTTTTCTTGTGAATCCTATCCCTCACCTAATTAACACCTGATTCACCTCTTATATCTCTCTCTCTCTCTCTCTCTCACAGGTGTGGCAGTAGCAGCAGCTATTGCCGTCCTTGCCACAGCCACATCCCTGCTTTATTTTAGTGAATAACAACGGAAGCTGCATGTACTGTATGGATGAGTGTATAAGTTAGTGAGTGTGTTTGCATAATATATGATCAAATGATCTTAAGTATTCTTATTGAGTATATTGATTTAAAATCAACATTAATTTAGTTTACTTTTGTTCATAATTTATGAAAGCTCATTATATTGTTATTTGAAATGTTATGAGTAATGCTGTGAAAATAGCTAACAATTAACATGACTGTGTAATAAATACAGTTACCTGAACTTCAATTTACACTATTCTGTATTTGTTTGCGTTTTAATTCTATTTTGAAATAACACTTACAGGTAAGATGGAAGTTAACAGATCAAAAGAAAAATGATAATTAGAATCTTACATGTCTACAAAAATGTCTCTGACTTCCCTAGTATATTGTCCCTGTGCCATTTCTCAGTGTACTAAATCATTCTAAAACCAGTTTTTTCTGGCTTCAGCATTAAAGAGATACAGGACCTGATGCTGAAAATGTAACAGAAAATGCCCTAGGCATGAAATGCAACTGCTGGAAGCATTTTGAGAATAATTATTCACATAATTATCAGGTGCATTCTTATCAAGTTTCAAGTCACTTAAGAATCACAATAATGCCCTCACTTAAATCCACATTAGCCTGCATCTCCAAACACACTTGATCATGAACCCTCATAATCCTGTAATTGTGTCATCTTTGTTGTGTTCGGTGGGTACATGTCAGGGCACGTTTCAATAGGAAGGATTTTGTAGTACAAAACTAGCAATACAGTTATTAAGACATAAAGATGCAAGGAGTTTTCGTTTGCCTTTTGTGTCGATTTTGTGATCTTTTATTCTCAAAGCAGATAGTGGCTTGATGCACAATAGAAATGACAAGTACAGTGTCACTGTGAGCTTTGCACACAAGCTTAACCACACTGAAAAAAATGATGGTGGGTTCTCACCTTCTCTTTAAATAAAAACAAGCATAACTGTGAGCCTGTTGATTACACTGTGATGTATTTCAACTGTTGTAGATCTTGTGTTGAATGTAAGTAAATGCCTTGATATGTGCATGCGTGGGGTAAATGGGTAATTGTTGATGTCACAGCCTATTAGACTTCACAACGTCATTACTGGATCTATCTCTGAAACAAGTCTGACAGCCCTCACTGGTTGATTAGCAACACTTCCTCCTGGATCATTCCACATCAGCATTCTCTTCCTCATCGTGACCAGCTGCAAACTCTTTTTCTGGTAGAAGACCATACTCATTTAGGAAGTTCTCAACATCAGTGGCAAAGAACTCCTCGTTTAGGTGCTTTGTGAAGCACAGGAAGTTGCCCAGCAGCTCTCCAGCCTTGTACACCAGCAGTGCGGGCAGAACGTCTCCGGAAAAGTGCTCACCCGCACCTGTGAGAGAGGCCTGAATTCGGCAGAATTTGACGCTGGAATACTCTGCTGCCAGGCAGGTCAGGCAGTTGTTAAGTGCGTCACAACCTTTAATCCCATCATCGTAGATGTGTACCACCACAAGAGTCAAGCGATGCTCTTTCTCAATGACATCCATGAAGGCCTCGCCACTATTCAACTCAAATACAGCATCAAACTTGGGCCCGAAGCTTAGGCGCTCATGCATCTCCTGCATACATTGCTTGCGATACTTACGCAGACACCTCTCGTCCTCCTCTTGGATCATCTCGTATTCCTGAACGCTCATCTGCATGTGGGCAAACACAACAACATTTTAACCCTTAAACGCATACCTTGGGTCTTTAGTGACCTGGGACCTCATTACGCCTCGTGTACCTCATCCATTTTTTGGGGTTGTGCCCACACCTCTTTAGTATTAATCAATAAAATGTCTTCATGTGGTTTAGTGCATGGATTGAGCCTTACATTGCCATGTTGTTCCAAAAGTAAAAACCAAAAAATTCTAATTGTGTAAGTACCAAAAGTGTATAGGGTCATAAGAGACCCTAGATATGTACAGAGCCCCTCAAATGATCCTTTTGCGGGGGGGGTAAAAATCCTGAGATTATGTAAGTTTGTGGGTTTTTTTTTTTTTGCACTTCCAACTATACAAGTTTACTATCACATGATGTCTATTTCTTTGTTTATTACAAGAGAAAATGGTTGACTTGATTTACATTTGACATGGCTATTTGATGAAGAACCATGGAAGTAAACTATAGCAAGTGTAACACATGAACAGTATGATATGACTATTGTCATTTGGGTACACTACTAAAATTATGTAAGTTCATCTATTTAGACTCAATAACTGCCTGGAAAATACTTGTGTGACGTATGTATTCTGTGTAGCTCAATAAGTTTACAGCCAGTTGCATGTCATGAAATTTCAGAGTGAAAGTAATGAATCCTGTTGAGAATGCCCAGAGTGCAGAGCTGTTATAAAGTCAAAAGTGCTGCTGTGAAGAAACTAAAATATGAATAAAATATTTTTTATTTAACACTTTTGGGCACAAAATGTTTCATAAATTTTACTGTAACTCTAAAATGTACAAAATAGGTATGATAAAGAATGAAACCGTTTGTTCAGACTTTAGATTGGTAGTATATGTTAGCTCAGACATAATAGGTGTATGCCACAATGATAATTAAATGTCTGTTGTATTTCATGAATGGTTTAAATCATCTAGAATTATAGTGGCTAACTCTGAAACATTATAATTGTGTTATAGAATTTGTGTAATTCTAGAATGTGAACTGGGGAATTCTTCCCGTTTACCTTGCGATTTAGTTTTTCCCGTGTGTCATCATTGTTAGATTTGGGGTTGGACATCTGTCTGAGGAGCTCTCTTTTGTTGGGAGGGATGCTTTCAAGATCTTCACTCTCCAGTTTGAACTTTCTCCAGTCATGGATTACCCCTTTGGGTCCTTAGATGGATGAAAAGTTTTGCTGTCATGTGGTTTTCTGCATCATTTAATAATTAAATCAGCATTTCAATCCACTATTTGTGTTATTTTTTAATTATCAATGGAATTTTTGTCATATCAATAGTACATATTCTGCAGTTTTGGGCTTCTAGACCCCTTAATGAATGTGAAATTGGTGCACTATGAGTAAATTACAGATTTTAGGCATTAAAAGTGCTGGGAATCAATGCTTTACATTTATAGTAAAGTTAAAAGTTGACAGCCGAAATTACTATTAAAGTTAATCTACAATCCAGGCTTTAATTATAGAAAAATGTGGAAGTAACATAATGTGGGATATCCCCAGTTTTGCTTCACATTACAGTAGAAAATTGACTACTATTACTCACTGATTTGTTTTGCAATATCTATAAGGGTGAATTTTCCTCAGATGGTAATTACAAATGCACTGCTGGGCCGTATATTTGCTTGAATGCTTGACTTTTTTTTCAAACCTGTTTGTGTTGCTGGTAGTTCCTCGTTCTCAGTTGACATGATTTCCCTGGAATTCTCTTTTAAGACCTGATGATAGAAATGACAGATCCTTATAAGCCTTTTTTTTTTTTTTTTTTTTTTTGTTTCTTTATTTAAAAAAAAAATGTATGCTTGTTTAATCTACAGGAAGACGTGCAGGTAAGGATGGAAAAATAGATGAAAGTTATTTGTCCATCAGAATATGCCTATTTTGTGCAACTTCCTTCTAAGAAATACATGCAAATATGAGGATCATCACTTTGCAACACTGTGAACCATAATGCTCAAAATAATTAAGTAGGAAAAATGAAATCATGCTAATTAGTAATTAAATTAACCTTGATGAGTATTTAGAACTTTCTCTTTTGAATTCTCTAAACTAACATCTTATAAACAACCTGAATTGTTTAATTTTTTTTAGTTGGATGAACTCATCACTTTCAATTTTCAGAAATTTAAAGGGCACCTATTATGCCCCTTTTCACAAGATGTCATTTAAATCTTTGGTGTCCCCAGAATGTGTCTGTGAAGTTTCAGCTCAAACATCATTTATTATACCATGTTGAAAATGCCCATTTTTTGGTGGGAATAAAAACTAGCTGTTTTTTTGTGTCATTAAATGTAAATGAGCTGGTGCTCCCCACCCCGTATCCAGAATAGGGTGGATTTTTGACATCACTGCTTCGGATAAATAGACATCATAAGCAATATGACTGACAGCGAAAATAGTGGTGTTCAGCACTATATGTTTGAACAGACACTGATGAGGGAGTGACTCTGTCAGAATTAACAACTTTGAGAATGAACCAGGAAGTTTCCAAATAGATATTTGATAAATATATTTATTTGTTGTAGAGTTTTTTCAGCAGTTTTCCAACAATGGACACACACACACACACACACACACACACACACACAAATACTGTTACAATGTTCACTATACGATATAACGAAACAACACACACAAACAAACATGTCCTTCGGCAGTGTCCATCGACAGTCGTTGGCAGTGCCTGTAAAAAATAGACGTCACCGTGTACAGAATCTGCGAACGGCTTGTTCTGAGACATTGATTATTATTAATGGGGTTTAAAAAAAAAAGGACTGGGTGGATTTTTATCATTATAGGGTGGTTGTGTACACACACACACATTTATGTTCAAACACCATGTAAAAGGGAATTTTGCATAATAGGTACCCTTTAAATTGAACTGAAACTGGGCAGGGCATTTCTATTTCCCAGCATGCATTGCACTCAACAGGGAGAGTAAATGTAAAAATGAAGTGTTATATAATGTGTCTTTGTGCAAGATAAATGTAAGGGTGGAGACTCGTTGGTGTTTAATGATTTGTGTGTTATTTAGAAGAGTTTCTGTTATGTTGGAGTTTTGGGGGTTTCCATTATGGTGAATAGTGATTATTGAAGTTTAGTTGAGGACAGGTTCATGTTACAGTGTTTTATCCTCACTGCTTTACTAATTGAGCATTTGCTAATCTAATCAAAGCTGTGTTACCATTTAGCATGCTAACATTCACTGTCAAGTTACCTCTTCTTGAAGTATACACTGATAACCCAAAAAATTATGATCCACCGCTTAATATACTGCTGGTCCAGAACGTGCCACCAAAACAGCACTGACCCAACAAAGTATTGACTCTACAAAACCCATGAAGTTATCCTGTGGTATCTGGCACCAAGACAGTGCAGTGTTTGCCAACCCTGTTCCTGGAGGTACACCAACAATACACATTTTGAATGTCTCCTTGATCTGATGCATCCATTTCAGGTCTTGTAGTACCTTCTGACGAGCTGATTAGTTGAATCAGTCGTGTTAGATTAAGGAGACATCAAAACATGTACTGTTGGTGTGCCTCCAGGAACAGGGTTCAGAGAAACACTGCATTAGCAGCAGATCCTTCCCTGTAAATTGCGAGGTGGAGCTGCTGTGGATGAGACCTGTTGGTCCAGCACATCCGAAGATACTCTGGGGAATATGGAGGCCAGGACAACACCTTGAACTATTTAACATGTTCCTCAAACCATTCCCGAACTGTGTGTGCAGTGTGGCAAGGCGCATAATCCTGCTGAATGAGGCCACTGCCATCAGGGAATACCATTGCCATGTAGGGGTGCACCTGGTCTACAACAATGTTTAGGTAAGTGGCACATGTCAAGTTCACATCCACATGAATCGCCAGACCCAGGTTTTCCCAGCAGAATAGTGCCCAGATTATCACACTCCCTCCACTGGCTTGTCGACTTCCCACAGCGCATCCTGGTGCCAACACTTGCCCATGTAAAATGGTGCACACGTACACGTCTGTCCACGTGATTTAAAAGAAAACAGGACACATTGGACCAGACAACCTTATTCCACTGCTCCAAGGTCCAGTTCCGATACTCGCATGCCCATTGTAGGCGCTTTCAACTGTGGATGGAGTCAACATGGGCAGTCTGGGCTAAAGTGGCCCATATGTAGCAGGGTGTGATGCACTGTTTGTTGTGACACATTCCTCCCGTAACCATCATTAAATACAATTTTGGGACTTGTGCCACAATAGACCTTATGTCGTTTTAGACCAGAAAGAATAGCCTTCGTCACCATCGTGCATTGATGAGCCTTGAACGCTCAACACCCTGTCACCAGTTTGTTGTTTGTCCCTCCTCGGGCCCCTGTTGGTAGGTACTCACCACTGCTGTCCCAGGAGCACTCCACAAGACTTGCTCTGAACCAGTCATCTGGCCATAACAATTTGGCCCTTGTCAAAGTCGCTCAGGTCTCTGCCCATTTCTCCTGCATTCAACACATTGATTACGAGATTTTATTGTTCGCTTACCATCTATACTACCCAGACCTTGACATGTGGCCTTGTTAGGAGATGATCAATGTTATTCGCTTCACCTGTGAGTGGTCACAATGTTTTGGCTCATCAGAGTATAAATTGAGATTGCTTCTGTCAAAGAGTTCAATTTAAAGTAAAGTGCCATAAAAATGTTATCTTACCCAATATTTAAAGTAAGGGGAATTAAGATGCTTGTGTATTAAAAAAAATGTAAACCAGAAGGTTCTTTTAACTTAAACTTGGGAGTTTATTACATAAAAAAAAATTATGTAACTGACTGCCTCATTTTTTTGAGTTCTGCTGACTTATTAGGTTTTGTAGCAGGTCAGGAAGAAGGCCAGCGATGAAATTACCTGAAATAGTTGGCATTTTCTCAGTAATTCCTTTTTATGTTTCATATGAGAGCAACAGATGGGATGTTTTGTGCATTGGGTTACTTTGTCCTAACTATTCTGATGTAATATAGCATACAAAGTAGATTTAAATTCTGTGGCATGAGATATTGACACTGTCAGACCCTGTTACAATTATCCAGGTTGAGGTGGAATTAGCAGATTACTCTATAGGTAATGGATTAGATTAAAATCAGATTATATTGTTGTGAGTAATGGGTTTGTTTGGAATAGATGCCCCCATTGCATCTGCTTCTTGCATGTAAAAGTGCATTCTCTTACTAGTGCTCGCAAAGGGCTGAACCTGATCCTATAACAGTTGTACTAACACTTTTAATATGCCAATGTCCCCAAAAAGTATTTGCACACTTAAGATACACTTCAATTAAATGTATGAATGTAATAACATTAGATGTGTGGATTGAGTGTCCAAAAGTGTTCAAATAATTTTTGGTGCAGCTGTAAATGGTTGAAAGGGGCACAACTGCATACAATCATTCGCACCACAGAATCAACAAACCACATACATTTGTGTGACTTTCTCAGAGCATTAACCATGTACTTCTGAGAAGAGGGTTAGCTTGTGGTTTACCAAGAAATGTGCTGATTGTGTCCACTACAATATTAGATGCTGTGAACAAGAGACTTGTCAGAAATAACCTTGTTCGATCCAACCCCTACAGTTCGCTTTGTGACAACCGTCACATGATTGTGAACTTATGGCAAAACAATTCTAATAAAAAACTCATTCCACTCTAGTTTCCTTAGATTGTTTAAATTAAGTGTTAGTCAAGTTGTATGCAACGTTAGACACACAATTTATGCACAGGGGCAGATCTGTCTAAACCCTCTACATTGCACCTATTGTTTCAGCATCAAGGACGAAGAGTATAACAAATTGACTCAATTAAACATACAATTAAGCATACAATTACATTTTTTTGCTGAACTACATTCCATACTACATTAAGCCCCTTTGTCACTAGTGTCACAATACTGTGGCAGCAAAGTGTCTTATGAGATCAAGGCTCACTTAGTGTGGAAACATTCAAAAACAGCAAAAAATATAAATGTTTATAATATAATGCTTGAGAAAAGCTGAGATTACAGTCCCAGAAGCAGAATGGTCAAATGAAATTCATGCTTACCTGACTGTTTGCTGTCACAGTCTGTCTTTGTTGTGCTCTGTTATGAGTATACTGTTGCAGTGGGGGCTCTGTCTGAATTGGCATCATGGTTACAATGTCAATTGTAATTTTGTTGTAATAGGATTACTGCAAAGAAATTAAACCTGCCTGTCTTCATCACAAGCATGGCAAGAGATTAGCAGGCAAAAAACAGGTCCTACATTGTTTGGAATGGCCCCTATAAATAATCAACAAATGTTCAAAGTGTGATCAGATTATCTATAACAAATTTTCCAAACAACAACTTGGGATTCCAGGTCACTCCAAAAATTCATTTTAGCCTATTGTTAAGATTTACATATTTCAATTTCATTACTAAATTCCATTAAATGAATATTCTGGGTTCAATACATGTTAAGATCAACCGACAGCATATGTGGCATTATGTTGATTACCACAGAAATTAATTTAGACTGTCCCTCATTGTCTTGAGAAGCAAAGAAGCAAAAAAAAAGAAGCAAAGTCTGGGTCACAGCGATGCACTTATAATGGAAGTGAATGGGGCCAATCCGTAAATGTTAAATTACTCAGCTGGTTCAAAAGTATTGCCACAAAATGTAAACAATACTTGCGAAAGTTAGTGTCGCATACATAATTAAAAATGAGTAGTTCTGCCCCAGGCAGATAGGGAAGTGTCTAGGATATATTTAGGTTATTATTTTTCCAATTCCATTTGGTGATGCTAGTGGTGCAGAAATTACACACTTAAACCTAGCTATTTCTTCATGTTGTCCACTGTAATCTACATAAAGAGTATTTTGGTGCAATTAGACCCAATGTAATGGTTGGTCCTGCCTATACACGTCAAGTCATAAAATTGCGAGCATTGTGACATTTGTACATTAGAGAGACTGAAGGTACACACTGATCTCCCTTCCTGTCTGTACATGATTTGTGGAGACAATTCAAACATGTTACTTCATGCCCTGTCCTCTGGTATTTTACCTTCTCTCATCTGTATTCCATCTGACGTTACATTCTCCCAGATTCTACAAGAAACCACAAAGAGGAGAAAAGGAAACACTATAGTCAGCATGGAAACTTGTCGGAGGAGAATGGTATGTAGTGTAGAGATTGCCTCCATCTCTCAGACATCACTAGATGGTGGTAAAATCCACTGTAGGTGTAGGTTTGGAAACCTCTTCTTATTGAACATTTCTGATGGTGTGAGAAGAGAGTACAGAGAAATTTTTCACCACCTCTACATAGCTATTGATATTGTATAAGCAAACTTACACATTTATCATTCTGCCAACAAGCTGTATGCACAGTCATTTCTTTGGCTCATTTCTGGGCCATTAACACACACTCTGGGTTAACACACTTTATTGAGGGGTGGGAACTGCTTTGCATCAAGCATGGTTTTACTTTTGATGCTTTGATAATTTTGTAATTATTTACTACACAACTCAGCAGCTTTTATAAGGGACATCTTATGAAAGTGATTTTTTTTTCCATTACAGTAATAGCCATATACTGACTGACTCACTCTCAATTTGTCTACTAACAATGGCCAAAAATATAACATGCACCACAGGAGATTCGTTATTTTTTAATTTATTTTTTATTATGGTCACGCAAGTTCCCACTACGTAAATAGTATTTTTACATTTTCTTGCATAATTTGCCAAATTACTGATTGATCAGACATAACGCTCGATAAAAATATGATTTTTACATTGAATTTTCTTTGTTTTCAAAAAATATCACTTCGCCTCATATTTTATTTTTCTTCTGACACTTATGTTGACTTCGTAAACAAGTATACTAATTTTTGAATAATTATAATAATAACAATAATTAGGTGCAACATTTTTGGTGTGGTGGAAATTAGGCCACAACTTTTCACCATTTTCACACAATAAAATGTTTAATGCTTTGTTTATTTTATTCTTTTAGATTATCATAGCTTTAAACATGTTATAATTTGCAATTTTATACTGGATATTCATAGTTTATGTAACAACAGGGGGAGCAGAGGAGCAAGGTAGGGACAGGGAGTCTGGGAAGTGGTCGCAGGACAGGGACTGGGGCAAGAGGGGGCCACAGGGACGAGAGAGGGTAAGGGGGCCTGGGAGGTGGCCACGGGACAGGGACCGGGTCAGGAGGCCGGGGAGGAGGCCATGGGACAGGGACAGGGTCAGGAGGCCGGAGAGGAGGACGCGGGACAGGGAGCGGGTCAGGAGGCCGGGGAGGAGGACGCGGGACAGGGAGCAGGTCAGGAGGAGGCCGTGGGACAGGGAGCGGGTCAGGAGGAGGCCGCGGGACAGGGAGCGGGTCAGGAGGCCGGGGAGGAGGCCGCGGGTCAGGGGGCTGGGGAGGAGGACGCAGGACCGGGAGCGGGTCAGGGGGCCGGGGAGGAGGACGCAGGAGGACGCAGGACCGGGATTGGGTCAGGGGGCCGGGGAGGAGGACGCAGGACAGGGAGCGGGTCAGGAGGCCGGGGAGGAGGCCACTGGACAGGAAACAGGTCAGGGGGCCTGGTAGGAGGCCACAGGACAGGGATCGGGTCGGGGGCCGGGGAGGAGGCCACAGGACAGGGAACGGGTTAGGGGGCCGGGGAGGAGGCCACAGGACAGGGAACCTGGGAGGCTCCGGCGGCGGAGCCCTGGGAGGCTCGGGAGGGGGAGCCCTGGGAGACTTTCTTCTCCTCCTCCTCCGGACGGACGAGGCCGGCAATGCTGGCTCTGGGACGGACGAGGCCGGCAACGCTGGCTCTGGGACGGAGGAGACTTCCAGCTCGATGGCCGTGGCAGGGGTGGGCGTTGGCCGTGGCAGGCGTGGGCGTGGGCCGTGGCAGGCGTGGGCCATGGCAGGCGTGGGCGTTGGCTCGTTGGCCGTGGCAGGCTTGGGCGTTGGCTCGTTGGCCATGGCAGGCGTGGGCTTGTTGGCCGAGGCAGGTGTGGGCGTTGGCTTGATGGCCGAGGCAGGCATGGGCGTTGGCTCGTTGGCCGAGGCAGGCGTGGGCGTTGGCTCGTTGGAAGTACCCACAGGAGCAAACGTCTCTGTGGCACGGTGGAGGGCGGGACCGGCGCGTGATTACGCACGCCCGGTCCCGTATCAGGCTAATTGAGCCGTCAAGAGGGATAAAGGCCACTCGCAGACGGCGTTCGAGAGAGAGAGCTTAATCAGCAGACATGTCTGCTGTCCTATGTGTTTGTTTTAAGTTCTTCATTAAATTATTATTTATATTGACAAGCCAGTTTCTCGCCTCTTCCTTGCCCATGAAAATTATCTTCTTTACCTTGGTGCCGAAACCCAGGAAGGAAGAGGGATACGCCGTAGCGGGTTTCTCGCCTCTTCCTTGCCCATGAAAATTATCTTCTTTACAGTCTCCAAAACCAAATTCACGTACCTCTCCCACGTGTAATCACCAGTCTCTGGCAACTCGATCCATCCATGGGCCTGGAGGCCGAGCTGGTAAATAGACTTGAGATGCCCATCAGAAAAACCAGTGCATCGGGCAATGGTGCTAAACAGACATGAGTATTCCGTTAAAGGGAGGTTCTCTCGGCTCAGCTGGAGGAAGATTGCTGCTAGATCCATGTTTCTGGGTCAGTTATTCTGTAACAACAGGCAGTGAGAGAGGATCTAAGTGCAGCTTTTATTTAACTCAAAACAGGAAAACAAGGAAAACCAGGCTCGGGAGGAAAACTACAGGGAACATAGTGCAAACCATATTAAACATGAAATAACTGACAATGGAAACAGGGAAACCAAGGACTTAAATACATAAAGGAACAAACAAGGGAATGAGGAACACCTGGGTCAACAATCAGGGAATGAGAACTAATTAGGGGAAAACCAATCATACAATAAAACTACAAAGGACTACAAGAACCAAACAGGAACTAAACTAAACTTCAACATAAAAGCACAAAAACAAAAGACAACAGTGAACATGACAGTTTAATATTTACTTTTTCATATTGGCTAATATGTTGGCATTTGAAAACTACCAAAAATAAATGATGAAGGCCTGGTAAAAAGTTTCCAATTCAATTTTAATGACATGTTCATGTAACAATAATTCTAGGCCCACACACACACACACACACACACACACACATATATATATATATATATATATATATATATATATATATATATACACACTACCGTTCAAAAGTTTGGGGTCACTTGTCTGAAATGTTTCTCATGATCTTAAAAATCTTTTGATCTGAAGGTGTATGCTTAAAAGTTTGAAATTAACTTTGTAGACAAAATATTATTCTGCCAAAACATATACATTTATTTAATTACAAATCTAAAATTTCCTAAAAAAAAAAAAGTTTTTGAAATGGATGACTTGGATCAAAATATGAAGAAAAGAAGCCAATAAGTGCCCAACATAGATGGGAACTCCTTCAATACTGTTTAAAAAGCATCCCGGGGTGATTCCTCAAGAAGTTGGTTGAGAAAATGTCACGAGTACATGTCTGCAAAATCTAGGCAAAGGGTGACTACTTTGAAGATGCTAAAATATTACATAGTTTTGGATTTATTTTGGATTTTTTGGTCACAAAATAATTCCCATATTTCCATTTCTATTATTCCATAGTTTTGCTGACTACTATTATTCTAAAATGTGAAATAAATAAATAAATAAAGAATGAGTAAGTGACCCCAAACTTTTGAACGGTAGTGTATATATATATATATATATATATATATATATATATATATATATATATATATAGCTGAATACAAGCTGAAATCTGTTTGTTTTAATAAAAATCAACCCCTGGGACATGAAAGTGCAAAGTTGAAGAAATCATATATACAGTAAAATATTGTAACATTTATGGGGTACAAATTTACAACAAGGGTACATGAATAATTATGTAGAGGCTTCAAGGCATGGACTTATCAAAAACTAATGAAGAGTTTAATCTTGACTACCACTGAATCATATGGATTCATGCATGAATAATGGCCACCTTCACTTCACATTCTCTAAATTCAAATAGTTTATTCCTAAATTTGAATTAATACGTAAAATATTAGACGTGTACAAAAGTGTTAAAGGGATAGTTCACCCAAAAATGAAAATTCTCTCATCATTTACTCACCCTCATTCCATCCCAGATGTGTAAGACTTTCTTTTGCTGAATACAAATAAAGATTTTTATAAGAATGTTTCAGCTCTGTAGGTCCAAACAATGCAAGTGAATGGGTACCAAAATGTTGAAGCTCCAAAAAACACATAAGGACATTTACTTAAATCCATATCTTCAGAAGAAATATGATAGGTGTGAGTGAGAAATTTATCAATATTTAAATCTACTATCCACCTTTTTCCAGGGGGTCTTACTGGGGAAACAAATGTGAGTGGGACTTCCGTCGGAAATCGTTCTACAGCATTCCCTAGCAGCATCCATTTTAAGAACCTGTTTACAGCTGGAAATAAGACTCTTTTTGGATGATCTAATCGCAAAGGTCAGTGCTAAATATAGTTGTAAACGGGCTGCAAAATGTTTTGTGATTGGATCACAAAACAGCATAGAGTTGTAATCAAAAACCACATTGCATTTGAGGTTTAAAATTACGTCCTGATGCGTCCCGGACAGCAGCAAAGCACCACCTCTCATCACCAGTCAGTCACCCATGGAAAAAATGTTTAAACCTATGTTAAAAGGAAATAACCACCCGATCTTGAAAAACTTATTACATACCCAAGTATGAGAACTGCACAGCTCTTCCTCAGTGTGTATGTCTGATTTGAACATGCAGGATTACAAGATGACAAGCACACACATCTGAAGCTGAACTAACATAGGAACTACACTAAAACAACCAATAATTTTGCTCTAAATGTTGCATTTGTGCTTAGATTAAATCTCAACTACATCTGGGGAAACAGCGTACCAGTTTTGTTCACGTTTCTTTGTCTTTATGTCTTTTTTGCAGTTAATTATCGTTCAGTAACACACTGATATATTTATTAATACATGCTCTCCTCAAAATCCCAACACCACTACGAACGAAGGAATGGACATACACCGCAACAACAGCTGCGTTAACTTAACAATGGAAGTAACGCCCCTATTTCTCGCTAAGCATCACGGGACATAGGAAAAAGGTGGATACATTTACCATAAATTCTCCTCCCTGCCCAGTAGGTGGCGATATGCACAAATAATGTGAATCTACAAAAACATTTTTAAAAAAAAAGAATAGTACTAGTACTAATACTATAGTGATAGTCAAGGTGAAAGTGTAGATTGTTAATAAAAAAGAACTTAAACATTGATCTGTTTCTCACCCACACCTATTATAATACTTCTACAGATGAGGATTAAACCACTGAAGTCAAATGGATTAATTTTACGCTGCCTTTAGGTGCTTTCTGAGCTTCAAAATGTTGGTACCCATTCACTTGCATTGTATTGATATACAGATTTGAGATATTCTTCTAAAAATCTTCTTTCGTGTTCAGCAGACGAAAGAAAGTAATACACATCTGGGATGGTATGAGGGTGAGTAAATGATGAGAGAATTTTCCTTTTTAGGTGACTATCTCTTATTCATGCATGAATATATATGACTTCAGTGGTTGTCAAGGTTAACTCTTAATTTTTTTTAGATTAGTCCATGCCTACACTCATCATTATTTTATGGTGAAGTAAGTATTAATTCAGGTGTTAGCACATGATTATTCATGAACCCTTATTGTAAAATATTACCCATTAAACTTTGGTCGTTAAACTTTCATGTTTCATTTCACCTGAGATTAAAATACTTGAAAACTGACAGGAAAAGTTGAACCATTCTTTTACAGACTTTCTTGAAAGTAAAGATTTAAAAACAATTCCATGTTCTTTAAAATGTTACTGTTTATCAGTATATTGCTCTACAAAATTCCTCTGTGATTCATGAAAAATACATTGTTGACTTTCCCTTCCCCCACAGGAGTATTGTAGAGCCTGGCGAGTTTCAAATAATGAATGTTGCGTAAGGAGTGAAAGTTTGAGGAAGTGTAAATCACCGCACTTACTACAGACCCGTTAGGGTCATTATGTGCGTGCCTTATGTTAGCCTCATATGGTTTTATCATAATTTGTAGCAGAAATTACACTTTAAACAGAGCTCACCACTTTATGACATCATAGCTGGATTGTCTAAATAATCTTCACCAGGCAGGAATGCTTGCTTTTGTGGAGAGTTTATAACGCAATGGATAACATGATTAAACCACTCTGACTAAATCTCAGATGTTTCCTGATGTTACATTTCCATAATTGATTTATTGGACTGAAAAAATGTATGTTTTTTTGCCACTTGAGATGCTCCACATTGTTCTATATCATTGTGTTCTCTTACTTTAGCTACGATTTTAGACCACTTGTACAATTATTTTGTAAATGTATAAAGATGCAACTCTCTCGTTTGTTCTGTAAAAAAAAAAAGATTTATAGAAAATAAATCCTTCTATAATTGGTTGACATCATGTAATGATTAAAGGTGCAATCTTGGACTTACACTGACACTTTGAGGCTTGTATGCAGCATCATTTAAAATCAATAGTTTTCCGTTTCAGATGTCATTGTAGAAATGTGGTATTCACAGTCAGTCATGATTACTTTACTCAATGAGTAATAGTGTCAAATAACAGGACGGTTACTGAGATTAAGGGAGTAGTATTTGACTGGTCATGTGATTCTAACATGGCAGCCCCCATGTGTGGACCCTCTCCATGTAGAATAAAACAGCTTTTATAAGTTAACTGATATGACTATAGTCTTCAATTTAATGTGAATGGTCATAATTTCCTACCTACAGCTGTAAGAGATCACTGCATTTACATTTACTATTTATAGGTATGTGTTTGAGTAATATTAAATTTTTTGTTTTATTCTATAAAGTACTGAAAACATTTCTCCCAAATTCCAAATAAATATATTGTCATGTAAATATATATATTGTCATGACAGCTGGTCAAAATAACAAAAAAAAAATGCTTTGTTTTCAGACCTCGAATAATGCAAAGAAAACTGGTTCATATTAATTTTGAAGCAACACAATACTAATGTTTTAACTTAAGAAGAGTTCAGAAATCAATATTAGGTGGAAAAACCCTGACGTTCAATCACATCTTTCTTGTGTCTACCGGTCTTTCACATTGCTGTTGGGTGACTTTACGTCACTCCTGGCATAAAAATTCAAGCAGCGTGGCTTTGTTTGATGGCTTGTGACCATCCATCTTCCTCTTGATCACATTTCAGAGGTTTTCAATGAGGTTCAGGTCTGGTGGTCCTCCATCCACACCTTGATTGACCTGGCTGTGTGGTATAGAGCATTGTCCTGCTGGAAAAAACAATCCTCAGAGTTGGGGAACATTGTCAGAGCAGAAGGAAGCAAGTTTTCTTCCAGGATAACCTTATACGTGGCTTGATTCATGCGTCCTTCACAAAGACGAATCTTCCCAATTCCAGCCTTGCTGAAGCACCCCCAAATCATCACGATCCTCCACCAAATTTCACAGAAGGTGCAAGACACTGTCGCGTGAAGGCCACACCAGGATCGGTGATGATCTGTGGAAGCAATCCAGTTTCTTTTGGGTGAGAACAGACCAAAATGTAACTCCTTTTTCACTGTCCATCTTGACTGCTGTCTCCTTGGCAATCATGATTTCAAGCTTGATTACACTTCCTATAGCGCCTCTAGCAATCGAGACTGCAATGACAAGATGTAAAGAGAAAAATTTGTTACATTTTGGTCTTTTCTCACCCAAACACAATACTTCCCAATACTGGAATATTTCAGAAGGCATTGATTTAACCACTGGAGTATTATGGATTACTTTTAAGCTTTTATTACTTTTGGAGTTCTGGTCACCATACACTTACACTGTATGGACCTACAGAGCTGAAATTCTTCTAAAAATCTTTTTGTCCAAAGATTGTTTTGTGTTCAACAGAAGAAAGAAAATCACACACATCTGAGACAGCATGAGAGTGAGTACATTTTGGGTGAACTATATATTTGTGCTACTTCCTGGCCCTTTAAAAAATACTTTCTGTAACATACAGTATGTAGACAGGTTGATTTTGTGAAAATCAAATAATATATTTGACTGGAATAATTGACTGAAACAAATTAATTTAATTGTTACCACATGAGCCACATTTACTTGCTGCATTTAATGTGACAAACATTTTTATTTTCAGTGTAGACCAGCAACCACCAGCACTGACCAGTTAAAACCAGTCTAGACCATGAAGGAAATTCATGGTTGTCTAAGCAGGATCTTACTCATGCCATGAGGAGATGCCTCTAAGGAAGTTTTTCAGTTCCCTAAATATTACCAAAGCAAATTTGTAGTAAATGTTGGACAATGAACTCTCCTTTCCAAGAAATGATGGAGGAATTCCTGCATGAGGTAAAGTCTTATATAACTCATACAGTTATTGATGGCAACCAAGCATTTTCCACTGTTCAATTGCGTTACTGTGAAGAGCGGTTTGAACTAGAGCCTATTAGCTGCCTGATTACTTCCTCCCAAGTGTCTATACTTATTTATTTATTTATTTTGGACTATTGAATACATAAAAAAGAGATAGCTGTTTGATGGCTGTACACAATCAACCTCTCCATACATGAAGAATTCTCATTTTGTATAATTTTCCTTAACATTGGACTATGGAAGGCAGACGTTTTCCATTCTCAGCATTGTTCAACATTCATCCAAGCATAGAGCATACCCCAGAATATGTAGTCAGGGACAAAGCCCTAATTCAGGAGTTCCTGTCCCACAAGCATGACCCACTCAGGCTTAATTAAGCATACTGCTGCAGCTTTGCTGAACACTGGTTTAGATTAATATTATTTTAAAAGAGAGAACCACAGTTATCCTAACTAGCAGCTAAAGACCATTTTACAGTAAAGCATGAGTCAGTGGAAGAAATGTTGTTTATGATGAGAGCAGCTGGTTACTAAAGGAAGAATTACTAAAGTGGAATTTCCAGACGCTGTAGAGCAAAGGTACAAGAAAGTGTTTCACTGAAATTTTCTTTTACATCCTTTTTAACTGAGCTGTGACAGAGTTTTACCCTTCATTTTAATAACAGATAAGTTCATCACATTCAGTCTAAACACACTCACTCACACTTGCACTATCTACAGTACTTCAGATGTTTAAAAATTTGCTCTCACATTATTATTATATTGAGACATTTCCCTTCTATGTGTCAGATCAGACAGGATGTCGGTATGACGGTGAACAGAGAATTTGTTTGAAACTAATAATGTACCTCACTGTAACTGTTTTAACATTTCATGAAGAGGATGTTTATGAGCAAATAAAATATATGTACACAGATGCAATACTACGTTGCATCACTTTGTATATTTGGTACACAAACAGTGATTCTTCTGTTGATACTAATGACAATCATTGCCTTCAATGCATTCTAATTTGACTTAATTTTCAAGGTTAATATAGACACACTGAACTTACTGATATCAAGTATGTTATATTTTATATATATATATATATATATATATATGTTTAAACACATCCTTTGAGTGTAATGAAGTAAAATATTAGTTCTACAAACCAATGTTAAATCTGCTATAATAAGCATACCCTAAAATGACCACATCCAGATTAATCTCTGAACATGATTCAATCATGTACAGTGGTTCCACATGTTTGAAATGAGTTTTCAAATTTAAACACTTCAAGTGGAATAAACTCAACAAAACTTAACATATCAAAATAACTTAAATGAAACTCCTTTATATACGTTTTGCACAAATACACATAAAATAACAATGATTTTAACAATTTAACAGTTCCCATGCAAACCATGTTGGGAACTAGAAATCCTCTGGCCAGTTTCAGTTAACCAAACAAATGGATTAAGGAAAAATTACAAGACTCAATTAATTGTATCCCCCTTGGTCACATGAGTTTTTGAGTAATATGAACATGGGAGGATTTTTTTCTCTCTCTTCTTTTTCTCCCTATTCCCAAATGGCAATGCCCAATCCCAGTGTGCTCTAAGTCCTCGTGGTGGAATAATGACGCCTCAATCCAGGTTGCGGAGGACGAATCTTGGTCGCCTCCATATTTTATCACTTGGCTTGTTGAGCGTGTTATCACGGAGATACAGCGCATGTGGAGGCTTCACGGCATCCACGCACAACTCACCACGCGCCTCACAGAGAGCGAACCACATTGCAGCAATCACGACCCTACCTAGCAACCGGGCCAATTTGATTGCTTTGAATGCACACAATGGTATTTGAACTAGCGAACTCCAGGAGTGGTAGTCTGTGTCTTTACCTACCCAGGCCCCCTGAACATGGGAAGCTTGAGTAAAACTGACTATAGTTGAAATTTCATTTTTTTTTTTACATCACTAAATGTGATCTTTCAAATTAAATGCATTGTTGTGTAATTGGAATTGTTTTCACAGTTGTTGATAGTAGGTGGTAGGTTAAAAAACAAAGGACAATGTCATCATGGCAGATGTAGTAGGCCTATGTCTGGGAATGTAGCCTATTTTTTACTACACACTTGCATACCTAAAAAATATAATTTGTCAATGGTCGAGAAGAAGCCGAATTCAGTACATACTCTGAAGGTATGACAATTCAGACGCAGTCAGTAATAATGATAATAATAATAATACCCAAAATGGCAGTTTGACAGCATCTATGATTGATTTTCATCCCTAAAGCAGGCAGTCAATGCAATATTTATATAATATTTATGACAAGTTTGAGACGTAACAGGGAATTTTTGCACATGTAAGCAGACCATAATTTGTCATTTGTCCATTGATGTTACAGTAAATTTTATGTTTAGTCTGAGCTGAACAATTGTGTTATTTAATCAAATAAACATTCTCAAACTGGAGACTTAAGCCAAGTCTTGCTCACCCAAGCCCTGTGCCAAGTTCTATCTGTTATAACTAGACAATTGTGGCTGGACAAATATTCACATTCCTTGCAAAATGATCACATGGGAAGTCGCCATGGTGCTTCAGAATGTTCCAGTGCCCTGGCATCGGCCCCATCATGCAGTTACCATCAAACATTTTTGCATCGGTTCAGATGTGTTTACCTTCTCCATTGGCTCGAATAGAAGCCAATAGCATCAGAGTGGGAGACCCAGTTTCTCTAATCTGTTTCCTGCTCTTTCCTGTTTCTTACACAACACACGTGCAGTGAGCATGTGACTTATATTTATATTACTTCTTAGCCTTGTATTAGTAGTGAGCAGTATAAATCAAAGCCTTTGTGACTAACATGACCTATACTCTTCCTTTCCCTTAAACATTCATCTCTCTTTTTCAACTGTCAGTTTGCCATTTGGCTCATCACGCACAACAAATAAGATATGTGGCAGCAGTGTTGGAAAGGCATGTTAGTGCTTGTATCTTACATCAGTTTTTGCAACGCTCCCAGTAACACCCAGAGGATTATAACTTAGCACAATTGAAGCCCTGTTTTACCAATTAATTTATTTGAAATAGAAGTGTTTATTCGGTTTAGTTCTTTGTTTGATCAGAAAGATCTGGTCCCATATCAGACTAATCAAGCCTCCGAGAGGGATAAAGGCCGATGGCAGATGGTGGTGCGAGGAGAGAAAGATCATTTACGGACATGTCCGTCATATGTGTGTGTTTGTGTCTTTTGTTTTAAGTTTATAATTAAAATATAATTTATGTTGACAAGCCGGTTCTCACCTCCTCCTTTCCCTTGAACTACCTTTACACTGGTGCCAAAACCCAGGAAGGAGGAGGGATACGCCATCTAGTAGAGTTCTCGCCACTACCGTCCACCCCAACGGAGCAGCCGCGGCCATCTGCCGGGGGATGAGGAGCCCAGCCGACTGGAAGCGAAGGAATGGCCGCTGACCGCGAGGGGAGAATGGGCTCCTAGCCGACCGCCTGGAGCGGTCAGGGCCGCTGCCAGGGGCGGAGTATTCCCTTTCCAGCAGCTGAAACGCGGCAGGGTCTGATTCCGCCGACCGCAAGCGTGGAGGGGCTCGAGGACCGACCGCCTGGAGCGGGAGAACCGCTGTCAGGGGCGGGGGAGACCCCTTCGGCTTCCCTCTCTCTTCTCTCTCTCTCTCTCACTGCTGCTCTGCGTTGGCCTTTTCCCTCTCTTTTAAACTCACATTTATTTATTTCTGTTTCCCTCCCCTTGTACCCTCCCTCGTCCAGGTAGACGGGGATGACCTGCCGGCAGACGGCGCAGAAGGCGCGCCCCTCCCCAGGGAAAGAATGGGGGGGGGGGGGGGGGGTGTACATCAGGCCGGGGGCTCCCCAGCCTGAAAGAACGAGGGAGGAATGTGGCAGGGCGGAGGGCGGGGCCGTCATGTCCATTTTACGGACATGACTGTCATGTGTGTGTGTGTGTGTTTGTGTCTTTTGTTTTAAGTTTATAACTAAAATATTGTTTATGTTGACAAGCCGGTTCTCACCTCCTCCTTTCCCTTGAACTACCTTTACAAAGTATAGCTACCCTTATTTGTAGAGGGGTCCGGGGCATGCTCCCCCAGGAGATAAAGACAGGTGTCTGGAGACGTGTTTTTTACAGTTGAAGTTCTTTCTAACTTGACACAGCGTCTGAACAGGCAGTGTTGTACATGTATTGATGTAGTAGTCAAAAACATCCATCTAGCGAATGTTTCTGGAAAATGATTGAAAAACAGGGCGAGTGGTGAGAACAGCCCCATATTCTCATGACACAGCATTAGCTTAAATTTCTCAAATTTACCTCTCAAAAAGACAGCATTTTTTTTTTCATTTGTCTGTAGGTACATATCCACTTTATCCAGCGCTGTTTGTTCTGTGTTCATAAATATTGTGATACTATTTTACTGTGAGAAACCGCTCAAACGATTCAGTGAGAGGGCAGTCTGAATGAATTGTACTGAATCGCGAATCGATTCAGATTGTTTCACAAGACTGTTTAGCCAATTCCCTGAAAATAACTGACTCAAAAGAATTAGTAATTTGCAAATCGTGCATTGCTAGTTCTTTTAAACAGCCAATAAAATACGGGACACGTTCATGATTGTTGAATTATTCTCAGAGAAAATGTGTCTGTCTGTTGGAGCCCTCATGGTATACACGGTGGTACAGCTGCAGGTGTCGTGCCAATTTTTCACTCCCTAATATAGTTATGTGTAGGGATAGGGACCAATTACTCCCTACAATGATTAGGGTTAGGATAGGAGAGGGCTTAAGGGATAGAGACCAATTAGGAAGCGGGGAGTAAGAATCTGGCAGGGAGTCAAATTTCAGCACAACACGTCAAAATCCGAGAATATCCCGATGATAACGAATCTCGTATATACACGGTTTTACTTGCATTGTCAGATTTTTTTTTTAAATCAGATATTTGATAAATATCTGTGTATGAGCATGTAAACACACTTAGTGTCTTAAAATTAATGTGTATCTTTCCCAGTCATGAGAACCACCAAGTTCATCTTAATTTTAGGCTTTGTCTGGGAAAAGACTGTTCACTCTCTCTAATATTTCT
Source organism: Moxostoma hubbsi (assembly GCA_032164185.1). Classification (NCBI taxonomy): domain Eukaryota; kingdom Metazoa; phylum Chordata; class Actinopteri; order Cypriniformes; family Catostomidae; genus Moxostoma; species Moxostoma hubbsi. The sequence continues at coordinate 21,351,597 of JAVLUX010000009.1, forward strand.
TCCAGTTAGCATGTCCTAGGTACACAGTCACTTTCCCAGAAACAGAAATCCTTCCCCTCTTCAACAGAAACACATTCCTGAAAGTTACCATGCACACCGTGCTGTATATTTTATCAGCTTGATTATGTTGGAGCTTAACAGTAATTGTTGATTCAGGTCAAAGTAGTGGTCTGATTCATATTCTTAATCTGCGCTTTGCCTATTTTTCTGGATTTATTGCTGTCAGCATGTATTTATAATTGATTTCCCATCAGTGGGAAAGTTAGGTCTACAGAATCCCTATTAGCTCAAAAAGGTAACGATTTGATGGTTATACCATAAGTCAATACATTAGTTCTCAAACTTTTTGATTCCAAGACTTCCCATTGTCCAAGACAATATTTGAAAGCCATTTTCACCTGGGAAACAAGGAGTGTCAATAGATTAAAATAATAAATCACAATAAATTTTGTGACTCCAGACATTTCAGCAACTTATAAACTTGTAAATTGTGGGGCTCCATCTTGATTTCATCTTGCATCTTGCTGTTTTAGCATTTTAATGAAGTTAGATTATTTGAATATACGCAACGGTGGCCCCGTCCCCCTGGTTGAGACCACTGCCTTAAGCACCATCTAAAGAATAAGAAGTCTATCACCGGTTGATAATGAGGGGTTGTAGACCCTCAGAGGTCATCCACTAAGTTTTAAATAAGCAAAAGCATTGTAAAGATACAGCTTCACTACCTTTTCTTTATTGTAAAATTTGTTACAGGTAAACGGTTTGGGGTTTGTTTATTTGTTTTCTTTTAAGCCAAATGCATTGTGTGGTGTGTCAGGAGTAATTGGCAATAAAATGATACCAAACGTATATTAAAAAATATCTTAACAATTTTATTCATAGAAAGGCACATCATTGATATAAAAACAGTTAAATTCAACATTGCTTTAAAAAATATTACTCCTCTCAACATAAGAGGGTATTAAAAGAACACCTAAAGTGACAAGCTTACTCTTTTTTTCAAGTATTAATGTTACAACAATACCAACAAAATATAAAATAACACATTAATAACAACTTTCAAGCTATAAATAATCAATTCAAATAAATAAACAAATAAATAAATAGAAATATAATAATTATATCAAGAATCACAGTTAAAAAAATACTGACAATGTTTTAGAGCTCTGAACTCCGCTCTCTCAAGACAACAGTTGGATTAATATTATTTTGCGTGGAGTGCACTGTGCTTGAATTAACGTTTTCTGAACTTTGATATTTCAAATCAGGCACCTGAAAGGACACCATTGGACAGGGTCCATTGATGTTTAAGCACACAAGCTTCTTTAATGAAGCAGTGTTAACAATGTCAAATCCCACTTTCCCACCAAATGTGCTGGGCATCCAGTATTCAGGTGAACAAATAGCATTTCCCATGAGTCCTTTGAGAGAGTAGGGGGCTCCCATCTCCACCATTGTCTCCCCAAATACAGCATTGGGTCTGGGCTTCTCCACAAGAAGACCAGGATAGAGCTCAACTGCATCTACATGACCATACAGCTTCTCCAGTTCGGATGCTAGATCCTTGTCTCCTGTTAAACAGAATTATTCAGATTAAATAATCAGGTCACATTTGATATATTTTTAATAATATTATGTAATATTTAATAATGTAAACATAGCTGTTTGTACATTTCATTGTTTATCTTACCTGTCATCTCCTCAAAGGAGGAGTAGGGCTTCATGTTGAAACGTTTTCTGTAAGCATTGAAAGACTGGTAGCGCATCGCTCTGGAGTGCTCGAGAGCTTTAATAGCAACTCCTTGCACTGCAGCTGGCAGGTTCCATCCACCAGAAACCTATCGATACACAATTGGACAGAAATTAGGTCAACAGAGTGGACACAAATTAAAAAGATAGTTCACCTTTCTTTAAGTGAAACTCACCCGTCCAGCCCTCTGCTTGCTAAAGGACTCCACCAGGTTGCTGATGCCATGTTCTGTAACAATGGAGTTGTTAAATATAAACTGGTGGTGGCCATAGACCTGATCCTGGATCTGAAAGATGTCAGGCATCAGCGGGTGCCAGTGATAAAGAGTGTTGAATTCAGCCGCAATGCGATTCTGATACTGGAAGCGTTGATTGAAGAGAAGCTCTGGGTCAAACTTGAGCTTGAGGTGATAGCCACTCAGATGCTGAACATAGTCCTCAATAACAATTTTAATGGTCTCACCTAGGTGAAAGAAGCAGGAGAAATATTAAATCCCTTGCTTTCTAGATCACAGCCACAAAATTAAGTGGATTAGGAGAAAACGGCATCTTGACTTACCAATCAGGATGAGTCGGGTGGTTTGGAAGATTCTCTCATCGTCCCAATCAGGATGCTCTTGCTTCATGATATCGCAGACACGATTGTGCTCGCGCAGCCAAATAGTAGCATACATCATCAAACCTGGAACCAGACCGAAGGCCTCATGGCCCACAACAAATTTTTGTTCCTCTGGGACGTGAGGAGGGTAATGCATCTCCACCTGGACATCCTTCACTAGAGGAGGGTACACCTCACCATCTACGACCTAAGGGCCATGCACATGTTTCATTAAATAAATGTCCTCTTAAAGACTGTGGAACCAACACGTGATATTTAAATGATTTTTTGAAAAGTAGTTAGTGTCATTATAGCACCATACCTGATACTTCAGCTTGCCGTCTTTAAATAGGCGAAGTTTGTGTTGCCTCTCCAATGTCTCTCCATAAACATGCCCCAAATCCACCTGAAATATTACAGAACCATTAGAAATTGCACTGCAGTTCCACATAAACCTTTGATGGGATGTTAAGTTTACACTCCAAGTTAAACGGGAATGAGACTTACTCCATGACCCAGAGCTTTGGTGAAGGCTGGTCCTTTTTTAAAATCAGTCTTGAAGAACTGGTGAGTGAAATGCTGGGCAAAGAAAGCAAACATGAGACTGGTCCTCTGTGGATCAGGGATGAATTGTTTCCTTAAGAGCACCTTCTCCACCACCTGCTTTGCATTAGGGAGATCAGGTGCAGGGCAGTTCTTGGGCAGTGGTGCAAGACTGCGGGTGTAATAAGACAGATTGGCATACGCTTCCCAGCTTTTGTAGTCATAATCTGCATTGTACGTTGGTGGACTGTCAATCAGATGTGACCTAGCTGGAAAACATGAAATGAAGAAAAAGTTTTATGATATTGAGCTTCTGCTATTTTCTTAATTGTGTGTCTAATGTGAATAATTCAACTTACATGTCAGGATATAGCGCATTATGGCATCTCTCAGATAGGAAATGTTGTTGATGATGTCCCAGATCCATTTATAATGCGTTAAGAAGTGATGCACTAGGCTTGGCCTTGGTTTCAGTGTGGATTTGATGAGTGTGAAAAGTTCAGCTGTAAGGCAAGACAAAGCAACAACACTTATAATAAAAAACTAAACAAAATGTTAATTCATGTAAAGACAATCCAGGGTCAGACTTACGGGTAGAGCAGTTCACACCATAATATCCAGTCCTGGTACAATCACATTCATAAGCATCAGCACCCTTGGACAAACACACACCCTGGTTTTGACAAGGTTGTGCACAGCAAGGGTCGTCTGTAAGAATAGAAGTGAAGATTATTTCAAGGCATAATAGATTTGAGTACAGTACAACAATCAAACACCAAAAGATGCATATCTAGACTAGGAACATCTACTTTCACTGTTAGAGCAGTTAACTTACATCCTTCACAGGGATAAATCCAAAGGCTTGAGAGTAGCACCAGGAAAATGACTCTATGCATTCCAGAAGTGTTTTCTAGAATATGTTTTACTTCGAAGCAAAGCTTTGAGAGAGCGCTTGAAAGATATGCGCCTTAATGCGCGTCTGTGCCTTTTAAGTGCTGCAGAAAGGGAGGAACTCTTGCGCAATTTGTATGACATGACACGCACACACACGCACACACACGCACACACACAAAAGGGGGAAAGGGGGAGGGGGAGTCACAGGCATTCTTGACTGTATTTTTCCATACGCGTGTTATACATTTGGTATGGATTTGTATTCAGGTAGATTTCGCTATAGATATATTGGCATGTTAAAAGCATAAAAAATTGTAAGAAATTATAGACCTATATAAATAATAAAGCAATAAAAAAAATGTTCACATTTCTCTATGTCCCGACACGTTCAATAAAGGTGTAATTTGAAACTAATTTAAAAGTTCAGAAGTTTAATTATAGCGGCTTAAGGTGGAAAAGATAGGAATTTTAAAACTGCGTAGATCACACACGGTATGGGAATGCCGGTGATGCGCATTGGACTTTGGCTCATGAGCGCCACCTTGCGTCAAAGCAAATCTCACAATAGATTTTCAATGTTCTGTTCGTAATTTGAGAGGATTTAGACTATTATTGTTTTTATGGCTTAAGTGAACCAAGACTGAAAACCTGAACACCTACAAACAATTTCATATAAAATTGTGTACAATGTTATGAGAAATATAGAGACGCCTTAACTAAAGATCATTCCCAGAAGCGTTTCTCATTTTCGTCGGCGTCTTTAGTGAAACATGAAGAGCTTGGGGCGGGAGGATAGTTTGTATCCGCCCAAGCGCGGGGAAGTTCGATTCATTTCAACGAATCGATTCGCTTGGACGGCTCCTTACAATGAATCGGTTCAGAAACCGAGTTGTCGAATCCCTTTATTGTCGCTCAACCAAATAGCCTAAACAAGTGCAACAGTAATACATTTAGTTAAATAGCTAGGCTACTGATAGTAGTCTATCACTATTGAGTTGTAGTAGTATGCATAGAAAATGTGTGTGCCAGTTTGATGCGGTAACTCTACACGAGACCCTGATTATGTATTTTGCCAGTTCGGAAGGCAAGATTGTTGCGTTGTGTATGGTTCCAGCATGTCACTCACCTCACAATTTCACTCTCAAACGTTCTCCCCTACAGGCGTGTGATTTACAAACGCTTTATGAATCGGTTCGCTCGAATTATCCAAATGGACCGCCTCACACGAACGATTCTCTAGTCCGCCCCGTAGTCCTCTTGTCTTCGTAAAATTACTTTTTGTCGGAAGGTCGTACAGCACTATACCACCAGGCATGGTAAGTTCTTACATATTTCGTTTCTCTGTAAAGTCACAGTCAGTTAGAGGACGCGTAAATATAACTTGTGCAAATACGGCATCAGCTTCAGCAATTCCTACCATTAGGCTTCTTTCTTCTAAACTCCAAATGAACATTTCGGTGCGCCGCACGAAGACGCACGAAGACGAAGCTGAACTCTGCCAGTCTCATTCGACAAGACAGTATCACATTTCAAACTCTTGTGCGTAGACAGTATTGTTCTTCCTCTTTGTACTGTATAATTTGACAGATGTTTCCCGGACTGTCCTGAAATAAGAGTGCCTTCCTGACCAAAACGGCTGTCAAAATGTCTTCCATAGACCCCTATCAGTACATCATAGTAAGTTATATTATCCTCCTCAATTTATATAATGATTTTAGTGAGAGTTGTCTTAAAATACAGTCTAAATTATTAGAACTAGACAACCCTAAATACTATCTGATAACTGTTTTTGAATAAAATTTAACAAATGTATTTTTAAAAAACATTTTAAAATATTTTTATATATATTTTTATATATTCATTCTGAAATAAGAGAAATAACTTTTGGTCTATAGTTGTGTATGTTGTGCTGCTGTGGGTTTAATTTGCATGAGGAAAACTCCTGCTGGCACTTTTGGGAAATCCAGCCTTCATTTAGATTATGTGTCATGTTGCTAAAATGCTACATTCATTAGTTATTCATTTAAACATTATACCATTAATGTGTATTTATCATGATAAAATGTCGGAATACCTTTTTTTAATTGCTTAATTTGATTTTAAGATGCAGGAAGCAATGCTTAGACACAATTCTGTTTTTGGGATTTACCTGTTGTCCATTTCCTACTTCGATAGCTAAATAAGCTTCCTTTTTACAGGCACATTTTACTGCCTTTTCCACCCTAAATCATTGTATATTAATTTTATCCACAGGTTGAGCATCAGTATTCTCATAGATTAAAAGTAACAGTGGCAAGAGCTGAAAATGTGACTAAAGGAGCATTTGGGGATTTATGTGAGTATAAACTCATGATTTATTTTTGTTATTTGAGGAAATCCTTAAATAAATATATGATGTGATTAGTGCACAAACGTTACAGTTTATGTGTTTGTTCATAGTGGACACCCCAGACCCTTATGTGGAGCTGTCCATTCCAACCACCCCAGAGTCAAGAAAACGGACACGCCACATAGATAATGACATTAACCCAAAATGGAACGAAACATTTGATTTCATATTGGACCCCAATCAACCCAACATTTTAGAGGTAAATAATCTAATCACTCAAAGGGATAGTTCACCCATAAATGAAATTCTCTCATAATTTACTCACCCTCATGCCATCCCAGATGTGTGTGACTTTCTTTCTTCTGCTGAACACAAACAAAGATTTTTACAAGAATGTTTCAGTTCTGTAGGTCCATATAATGCAAATGAATGCTGGCCAGAACTTTGAAGGTCAAAAAAGCACATAAAAGTATTCCACATGACTCTAGTGGTTAAATCCATGTCTTCTGAAGAAATCTGATAGGTGTGGGTGAGAAACAGATCAATGGTTTTTACAGTAAATATACATTTTCACGTTCACATTCTTCTTTTGTTTTTGACGATTTGCTTTCTTTGTGCATATTGCCTCCTACTCAGCAAGGAGGATAATTTATAGTAAAAAAAAAAAAGATGAACTATTTCTCATCCACACCTATCATATGTCTTCTGAAGACATGGATTTAACCACTGGAGTCATATGGATTACTTTTATGCTGCTTTTATGTGCTTTTTGGACCTTCAAGTACCTACCATTCACTTGCATTGTATGGACCTACAGAGCTGAGATATTCTTAAATCTTAATTTGTGTTCAGCAGAAGAAAGAAAGACACAAAACTGGGATGGCATGAGTGTTGAGTAAATTATGAGAGAAATGTAATTTTTGTGTGAACTATCCCTTTAAGGAGTACTTGACTTTACAAGCATTTTCTGTTATTCTGAGAGACTTTCCTGTAGTTACTTTATCATGCCATGACAGGTACAATATATAGGTCATAGAGTGTTTATAAAAATTCTGTATTGAATTGTAAGTACAATGTTATAATGCCATTTGAATTCTCTTTATTTAGATGACACTGATGGATGCTAATTATGTCATGGATGAAACTCTCGGCACAGCTACATATTCCCTTTCAAAACTCAAAGCGGGGCAGACAGAGCAAGTGATTCTCTCTATTGGCAAGGTGAAAACCCCAAATCCATTTTGGTATATATTTGGTGTACTTAACCTGCCAAGAATTAATCTGCGTACTGACAATGTTTATTTGATAGTTAATGATTTTCAGTGTCTTATTGTTTACTGTTATTTTCCTTCTAGACTACAAAAGTGTTTCTCGATATGTCCTTAGAAGTGTGGTATGTATGAAGTCATTTTTATGCAACATAGTGTGCATTTTTTATACATTTGTATATTTGTATGTTCATTTTTGTGCACATTCTAATGTGGTCCATGCAGACTTTTTACTGTCTAAACAAATGAGAATCCCAGTAATATTCTGATTAGACTCTTATTATTGTGTGCAGTGCGTCCACAGACTTGCGATTCAGCATGGCTTTGTGTGATCAGGAGAAGCTTTTCATGCAGAGACGCAGGGACAGAGTTATGCTCAGCATTAAGAAACTTCTCAAAATAGAAAACCCACGCTTCCTCCCAGCCTCACCAAGAGAGGTGAACTTAAGATGCATTTTCAAAGAAACAAAACTGTGCTATACCAAAAAAAGGAACCTTATTGCAAGTGAGTAAGACCTTTTCTTATTACAGTTCTGTTTGTGCTCAGGTTCCAACCATTGCCATATTGGGCTCTGGAGGGGGTTTTCGTGCAATGGTGGGCTTCTCTGGCGTGATGAAGGCTCTCTATGAATCAGGAGTGCTTGACTGTGCAACTTACGTGGCAGGACTTTCTGGATCAACATGGTCAGTATTTGTTTTTTAAATGCCACAAAGTTGGCTTGAGATGTTTTATTATGTGAGGTAGCTGCAAGATGGCTGCTAAGAAGTTTGCCTTTTATCATTATTACAGCGCAGCATAACAGCACTGTTATTGATTGTACTTGGGGTTTGGAATTTGACTGGTTACTCATCCTGCACTGTTTGCACTTATGTACATAAATGGTATTTCAAATCATGTGGCGTATTACATTTCTAATCAATCACTTTCACCTGTCGGATCCCATAGACTTACTTTGAAGGAGAGAACCTAGCCATATCTAGTGACCAGAATATAATAGAGACTTAGGGGTGGGCTCTTTTGATTTTGGGCCAGTAAGTAACCACATATAACACCCTAGCAACCCCCCACAATACCCTAGCCTAATTTTTCTTCAGAAACTGCAAAAATTTGCAGTTTTTAATGGCAAAAGCAAAAACACATCTACACTTTGAAGAAGCCTTCTACATTAACAATGTTTCCTCAGGTATATGTCTATGCTGTACTCACATCCTGAGTTTCCTGCTAAAGGACCAGCAGATATTAATAAGGAGCTGATGAACAGAGTCAACAATAACCCACTGAAACTGCTTCTGCCGCAAAATATAAACCGCTATGTAAAGGCACTGTGGAAGAAGAAGTCAGCCGGACAGCCTGTCACATTCACTGACATCTTCGGCATGTTGATAGGAGAGACTCTCATTCCAGGGGTGAGATAAGCAGCAATATACACTACTGGTTAAACACTTGACTGAAATGTTTCTCATGATCTTAAAAATCTTTTGATCTGAAGGCGTATGCTTAAATGATTGAAATTAGGTTTGTAGACATAAATATAATTGTGCCACCATATTAATTTATTAAAATTTTTTTTTTGAAATGGATGACTTAGACCAAATAATAAAGGAAAGCAGCCAATAAGTGCCCAACATAGATGATAGCTCTAACTTTAAAAAGCATCCCAGGGTGACACCTCAAGAAGTTGGTTGAGAAAATGTCTGCAAATTCTAGGCAAAGTGTGACTACTTTGAAGATGATAAAATATAACACAGTTTTTATTTATTTTGGATTTTGTTTAGTCACAACATAATTCCCATATTTCCATTTATGCCATTCCATTGTTTTGATGACTTTACTATTATTCTAAAACGTGAAGAAAATAATTCTAATAAAGAATGAGTAAGTGTATATATATATACAGATTACAAGTAAATAAAAGAAATTGGTACTTTTATTCACCAAAGTGACATTCAACTGATCACAATGTATAGTTAGGACATTACGTGAAATTACATTTTGAAAAGAATGTCAGAAATTCTTAAACTACTTCAAAGAGGTTCCCATAAAAAAAAAAATCCTCTATGTGCAGCAATGACAGTTTGCAGATCCTTGACATTCCAGCTGTCAGTTTGTCCAGATACTCAGGTGACATTTCACCCCACACTTCCTGTAGCACTTGCCATAGATGTGGCTGTCTTGTCGGGCACTTCTCACGCACCTTACAGTCTAGCTGATCCCACAAAATCTCAATGGGGTTAAGATCCATAACACTCTTTTCCAATTATCTGTTGTCAAATGTCTGTGTTTCTTTGCAATTCTTCCCATAAGGTCTGCACCCCTGAGTCTTCTCTTTACTGTTGTACATGAAACTGGTGTTGAGCGGGTAGAATTGAATGAAGCTGTCAGCGGAGGACATGTGAGGTGTCTATTTCTCAAACTAAAGACTCTGATGTACTTGTCCTCTTGTTTAGTTGCACATCAGGTCCTTCCACATCTCTTTAATGTTAGAGTCAGTTGTCCTTTGACTTTGAAGACTGTAGTGTACACCTTTGTATGAAATCTTTTTTGGCAATTTCAAGCAGTGTATAGCCTTCATTCCTCAAAACAACGATGACTGATGAGTTTCTAGAGAAAGCTGTTTCTTTTTTTGGCCTATTATTGACCTCAAGACATGCCAGACATGCCTCAAGACTTTTTTTTTTTTTTCAATAATGAAGCAGTTTTTTTACATCAGAAATGACCTGACTATACTTTTTGATCAGTTGAATTAAAATACCAACTTCCTTCCAAAACAGCAAAATCTGTACATTATTCCAAACTTTTGGCCACCAGTGTGTATAAATATACACAATGGGTTATTAAGAGTTGACATTATTCATATTGAGTTGAAGTGCTCTGTACCTTATTTACATACTCTACAGTATTTTCAGATACAATGGATCCTTTGTATGTTGTCTCTATTATGCATCCCAATGCAAATGGACCTCTCTAGGGGAGGATTGGCCCCATGAATCAGGAAAATATTTTTCATTAGAGAAAGCAGATAGCCTCTATATTTAGAAATTTATCAGCTGCAGTAAGCTAGTTTTGAAACATTGTTTTGCTTAATCACTGATAACATTGTTTAGCTAAATTCTCATATGACGTCTTTATCAGTGTGTGCTGTGATAGATGCAACAGAATGACTACTAATAAAGCATTGACTGTGACTGGGTGAATAACCGTTTCTCTGCAGTCATAACAGTGTTACAGTTCAACAACCATTGATCATACTGAGGAAATCTGGAAAATCTGCAATTTTGCAATGCAGTTTTCCAGGGTTAGGGTTAGGATTAGGGTCAGTATGAAGTCTGCTTATACTGCAGTTACCACATGTAATAAAAAAACAAAAAAAATATTTGACATATTTAGGATGAAAATGAATGTTTGAATGCACAATGAATCAAATTCAAATTGTGATATGTCCTAGTGTGATTATTAAACTGCATAATGCTGTGATTAAATTGAATAAATATATAATATGCATGTGCAGTGCACTTCAAAATGAATGTGTGAAGCTGGCCGCTCATACACTAAAAACACCTCATCGTGATCATCACGCGTGATCTTGTGTGTTTGTTTAGTAGAAGACAGAGAGCAGAATGCTCTGAAGTTTGCAGCACATACAGGCTATATATTTATTTAATTAAATCACAGCTTTTTGTGGTTTAATAATCAAACCAGGCTATGTAGCGAACTCCTTATCTGGATGTGAGAAACTACTGTCAAAAACACACAAATGCAAAAAATAAAAGCTTGATTTAAACGGACGTTAGAAAAATGCTGTAAAAAAGACAACAATATATGACTGCTGTATAGTAATGTAATGTTTACTGTAATTTAATGTAATTAAATAATAATAATAGCAAAGTAATATTTCACATCTGTGACAAAAATATCTCCAGTGTTGTTTTGGATTGTACCGTGAGGGTTTTGTGTAACAGCATTTAATTTGATAAAAAATAGTGCAGTGTTATGTTGAAATTTTGTTATTATTAAAATCATTCTACCACCCCTGGGGTACGCTAGTTCGCACCCCAAGGTGTGCTGAGTGTCTCAGTGGCAACGCGCTCAACAAGCCACGTGATAAGAGGCACATGTTGACTGTCTCAGGCACGGAGGCAACTGAGATTTGTCCTCCACCTCCCGGATTGAGGTGAATCACTTCGCGACTACGAGGACTAAAAAGCACATTGGGAATTGGGCATTCCAAATTGGGAGAAAAAGGGGGGAAAAAGATAGTTATAAATAAATAAATAAAAAACAAATAAATATGAAAATCATGACATTTTCATTTGATTTAAGTTTTAATTAATTATTTGATTAGACACCATTTTGATAATAAGATGTCATTAAAATGTCAAACAGAGAATTAATAAAAAATAACCATCGGATTGACCACAATATAAATTATTATGATCTCTTAATATTATGTTTTTGCTTAAATATTACACATGTTGGGCACCTGGAAAATGTCCTGGAAAATTGTGCATTGAAAAGAGTGGGAACCCTCAGTCTATGCCAATGTGTAATGCACTTAATACTAAATAGCCATCTCTGAAAGTGTTCATGCACAGTGAGCAAAGTGAGATTTAATGTACGTAAGATTTATTTAAAAATACTACATTGTAGGTACCAACTTTTAAAAGAATAGTTATTTTATGAAAATGAAAATTCTGTCATTATTTAATCACCCTCACTTTTTTTTTTATCTTCACATGTCTTTTCACCATATAAGGAAAGTAGTGATTCTTGGCTGTCAAGCTCCACAAAGAACAAAAAGCACCACAAAACACTAAAATTAGTAGATACACTCACACACTATTTTCCAAATTGTTGTTCACTCTCAAATAAAATAAAATCATTGCTCAAAACCCATAAACAGCGAACAAATGAAATATAGTGACATGTCAAGCCATCAAACCTCTTTGGTTCTTGTGTCATTATGTGGGGTCACCTGAGGTTGGATTTACTATCCACTTTCATTATATTACAATAACAAAATCCCAGTAGAAAATACATTGGGTTTGTAGCCTCATTAGAGCAGTTAATGATAGAATTTTCATTTTTGGGTGAACTATTCCTGTATGAAAATGCAATGTAAATGTGATGATGTGCCACCATTTTGGTCAGATGCTGTGATCACGTCAGAAATATAACATTACTTTGTATGTGTTTGTGTTGTTAGAGAATGAACTCAAAACTTAGCTCCATGCAGGAGAAGATTAATGAAGGTCAGAGCCCTCTGCCACTCTTCACCTGTCTGCACGTCAAACCTGATGTCTCTGAGCTCATGTTTGCAGGTTAGAGTACATTTCCCATAATACAGCTTACAAATACTCAGGAAGTAATACTCACATTAGAATGGTGCATTGGATGTAGTATATTTTAGAAAATACACTCAAGGCCTACTTCATTATCTGGTTATTCTTGGTAATAGCACATTTTAGATCACTGTTTGCAATGAATAATTAATATCAAATGACTAAAATCCACAACAACTTTTTACAAAGTCAATATTTGTAAAGACAAACAAAATAGCAACAATTTGTATGACAGTAACCTCTCTTTAGCATACATGGAAGCATGAACACTATTTATTTGTTTATATTTGCTTATTGCTGTGGAAAACATGCAAATATTCATTATGGTGCCTAATGATTGACTTCTTCTCTGACCCACTGGCTCCGCCCAGATGTGTAGACAAACTATTTTTAGACTAGCCATTGTGTGTGGATAGGCTGTTTTCTGTTGAATGGGATCAGAGCATATGACTAAGCAGAGATGATTGTTAAGTGGAACTATTTGTCAGTCAAAAGTGTGTCAGTTACAATACTCGCTGTATTTGTAATAGATGTGTGTACTTGAGTCACATAGTCAAGTAGTATTTATTTATTTGTAAAAAAAAAATTATTTCTACTGTAATGTTAATTTCTACTGAGTGAGGGTTTTTTTCTGTACCTCTCTCAATCAGATTGGGTCGAGTTCAGTCCGTATGAAATTGGCATGGCCAAATATGGTACCTTCATGTCTCCTGGGCTCTTTGGGAGCAAGTTCTTCATGGGCTGTGTTGTGAAGCAATATGAAGAAAACCCCTTACATTTCCTCATGGGTAAGACTGGGACTGCTCTAAATTTCAATAGAACTGTTTACTCATTTAGACCCTCATACGAAAATGCATTGAGTATCACTGGACTGCCATATGAACTGAAAACTGAAAGCATTTACTTTCATACCTATTTGTTTATAAATTCAAAAACTGACAAGTTTAGAAACCTGCCTATACATGACTTTTAAAATAATCTGATTATTCTCTGCTTTTGATGACAAAATGTAAACAGGCATGCGCACAAGACGTGTACACACTAGATAAGCCAGTAAGAACGCTGTTAAAGCAACACAAAATCTGGATATTAGGCAAAACTCTACACATGCCAATCGGTTTTTGCTTCAACTCTTTGTGACTTTAGCTCGATAAAAGAAAGCCATTTAGATTTGTCAGCTTATTAACCATAATCGTTGCATGTTAAAACATGCTTACTGATAACTGTACTTATGTACACTATTATCTTTGATCATGGTTATTCATACTTCCTATGGGTCGTACTTGTCATGCTTAAATTCTTACTCATAAGTAAGTATTACATAAATACATCTAATCCTGAATCAAGAAAGCTTATCTTGCACAAGCATCTTGCACCCTTGCAAGCATTAGTTGAAGAGAGCATGAGTTCTACATAAGAACTGATAATCCTAAAAGCCTCTGATTGTTTTCAGGATACTCAGTGGAATATCAGAATCAGTTCCAGGTATTGTGCATTTTAGTAGTGTGTGTTCCATAGGTTTTGCATAGTATTTGATGTGTTAACTGTGTGTGTTGCAGGTGTATGGGGAAGTGCTTTCTCTATACTCTTTAACCGGGTTCTGGGTGTGAAGGAGACCGCCAGCAGTTGCACAATGGAAGAAGAGTTGGGTGAGAAAGTTTGAATCTATTCAGGGTTTTCACAATTTTTGTTATTAGACATTTGAAGCAAAGAAACTGAAACTGAAGTCAAGCCCACCATGAAACTAAAAATGTGTGCTGTATTTCAAAAGAACCAGATATTGGAATAACTTGTTTGTTATTTGCAATATCTTGTCATGTTGCTTAGTTTGTGACCTGCTAAAAAGTGCCATTATGGGTTCTTCTAGTACAGAAATGTGCAGTTTACACATACTGCTGCATGTGTGTACAGTTTGTGATGTGTGGAAAAGATAAGGTTAACACACTACCTGATGTAACTGATCTACAAGCTATATCTGTGTGACCTCAGTCGAAACCTCCTCTCAACATGCCTTTCATTCTTATATCTCTATACTCAGAAGTGTTTCAGTTGAAGTAGAGCAACATACAATTAACGTGATAGATGGGTTTGTTCAGTGTGTTGATTTTTGTTAATGTCATGTATATTTAATATGTCATGGTCATATTACAAACCACAATCAAAAGAAAAAGAAAGAACTAAAATTTTCATAAAGAAAATTAAGCTTTTTTTTCTTGGACCATTGTTGTTTTGTTTTGCATTGTGACATTTAAGTACATTTCACCACTAAATTCTTATTATTGTAATGAAAAAAAAGAAGTGCTGGCTACACTTCTTGAACTGAATACTAATTGAATGACTGAAATTTTAATTGGAAACCTAGTTTTCATGAGATTCATCGTTCTCTTCTGTTTTCAGAGCAAATTAAACCAGAGCACATTGTTGGAGATACCTCAACCGATAATGAGGAGGAAACTCAAAGAGGTGATAATCTAACTAATATTTTCTCTTTCATTCCTTCTCTCTCTGTCTCTCTCTCACACACACACAGACACATTTCAAGGTGGGCTGCAAAATGTTTTCAGTGTTAAAATACTTTCTTCTATCCAATCTTAAAAAGTTAGTTCACCTAAAAATTAAAAATTCTCTCCATTATTTACTCACCCTTGTGACATCTAAGATCTGTATGACATTCTTTCTTCTACAGAACACAAACGAAGATTTTTTTTGAAGAATATCACAGCTCTGATGAATCTGATAATTAAACTACTGGAGTCTTATGGATTACTTTTATGCTGACTTTATCTCCTTTTTGAAGCCTCAAAGGCCTGATCACCATTCACTTGCATTATATGGACCTACAGAGCTGAGATATTCTTATTAAAATCTTTGTTTGTGTTCTGCAGAAGAAAGGAAGTCATACACATCTTAAATGGCTTGGGGGTTTCATTTTTGGGTGAACTATCCCTTATAGAGTCAAGTATAAGTAAGCCATTTGTAGCTTAGTTTTCTCAAAAACAGTATGCACTATGTTTCTGTGGCCCTATTGAAATGCCTTAGTTTGTTTGTTTTTTGTTTTTTTAATTTTTGAAATTCAATTCTGTACATACTGCAACTTTAACTCAACAACTTAACAATTGTATTTCTATAGCAACTTTCACAATACATATTTAAAGCAGTGTGGGGTAGAGGGAATAAACTTACTGTTCCTCTGTCATTTTTTCTTCCAGGGGGCACAGAGTCTGCAGAGGTGGAAGATGAGCGACAGCGTCATGCCCAGGCTAGCTGGGTTCAGCGCATGTTGACCTCCATAATGGGCGACTCCACCCTATTCACCACACGTGAAGGCCGTGCCGGCAAGGTGCACAACTTCATGCTGGGCCTTAACCTGAACTCTTCCCTGCCCTTTTCTCCCTTCAACGGCCTTATGAATCAGACCTCAGTGGATGAGGAGGTTGATGCTGTTACAGGTACTAGGTAGTCATTTAGGTGACACTTTTATCCAAAGCAACTTACAGTACACTTATTACAGGGACAGCGCCCCCTAGAGCAACCTAAGGTTTCCTACTTGCTAAAGAATCACCCATTGCAAGATTCAGACCCACAAAGTTTTGATTATCAGCCCAGACCTTTAAAGGAATAGATCACACAATAATGTAAATTCTGTCATTATTTACTTAACCTCATGTCATTCCAAACTAAACTCCAAATGCAGTCCATACAGCTATATTCTAAGTTTTCTGAGGAAAACAATGGGTTTGTGGGAGGAACAGACCAAAATTGAAGTAATTTTTCTCTGATAATCTTGCCCTCTGTCAAAGTTTCTCTTGTTTATCCCTTGTTTGCATTCTAAATTCTAAAGTGGCATGATGAAAACAAATGGCATTGTATAAATATGCCATTATAGAATATGAACGTGAACACTGGCTAGATGCAAACTTCAATGAAGGTGAAGATTAGCAGTGAATAACAACTTAACCTTTGATTTGTTCCTCACACTAAGCTATTGTATGTCATCAGAGGATATGCAATACTGCGCACAAGTCATATGGACTACTTTTATGGTATTTATTTGGTCTTCCATGTCACTATCAATGGCAATTGTTGTATGGCAAGAGCAGTGGAACGACATGAGTAAATTGTGAGTAAATAGACAGGATTTACTTTCTTAAACCCTGGATCTAACTGAACTCTTTTTATGATTTTACTCTTTCTGTTTATGCCTGACAACTCACCTTGTCCAGGTCCTGTGGAGCATGCACTTAAAAGAAAAGGGTGTGACAGACTGTAGGTGGAACAATACCCTGAAATCTGGTCATGTGCCACGGACTTAATGATGGGCTTTTAAACATTATTTGATAGTAGAATGGGAGGAAAGGGGAAGTCAGTTAGTCAGCTTACAAAACTTCTCACATACCAACACACCCACTGCAAATTGTCTTCTCTCCCAGGGGTTAAATATACAGAAACACCTGAATGCATTACACATGATCCATTGTGGTCAGATGCATGTCCCTGCAAGATTGCCAATCAAGTTGAATGGGGCAGCTTTGAAAGTGGCGTGTGAAGTTTATGTGTCATTCTGTTAAGCTCTCAGATGAGTGAAGGCAAGGTCTAGCTATTTATTATTGCTAATAAAAACATTGTGTGCCTCAGTGACTCAGCACTTCCTGTTTATTGTTAGGTGTGAGAAAAAGATCACAAGAAATCTTCTGGTAATGTGCAATATATAATGTCATTAATGCAACATAAAATCATTATTATTCTTTGACAGCAAACAACCAGGTGAATCTTGGTGATGGCATGTATTGTATTTCCTGTATACTGCCATTCAAAAACAAAGCGCAGAAACGACACTTTTTTTTATCAAAACTGAATTGGTCTCTTAAGACTAATCTGTCCAATGACAGATGGATTTGGCTCAACTATACTCAGAGAAAATTAAGTGTGTGAATTGCAGTAACACCAAAATCCTAGCTAAAATTATGGCAATTAAAAAACTTTGAAGCCATTTTGTTTTTCAATTTCACTGTTGGTAACACTGAAATTAGCATAATCTTGTTTTTCCTATAGATCCTGATGAGTTTGATCGAATCTACGAGCCACTAGATGTGAAGAGTAAAAAAATCCATATTGTGGACAGTGGCCTGACCTTTAACCTGCCATACCCTCTGATCCTGCGGCCTCAGAGAGGGGTGGATCTCATCATCTCCTTTGACTTCTCAGCCAGGCCTAGTGACTCTAGCCCACCATTCAAAGTGAGTATCTGACCTGAAGTATGAGGGAATATTGGGTGAATCTCATGAAAACTGTCAAGAAATGCCTGGTTAAATTTCACACCAAAATCAAAAGAAGAAGAAAAAATGTATTCAATTTTGCAAAAAAGGAAATTTTGCCTATTTTTAGGAAAAGAATAAAATAATATCTCAGTATTTTTTGTTGGTTTCTGTTATGAAATATGAGCCAGACATTTCTCTGTAAATTTCACTCAATAGGAATGTTAGTAATCAAAGGATTTGTCATGGCATATGAATTTGAGATCTAAAGGATTACTTGAATGTATCCAAACATGTATTTCCACTGTTAATTCAGTAATTTGGACTGGGAACGATCTTGGGTCACTCAATGCAGTGTGTGTTGCTATAAAAAAGGAAGTGGACAAAAAGATGTCATACTTTGTTTCAAAGCTGCTTTTTGTGTTGTGAAACGTGTTATACAAATAAAAATGACTTGACTACTTTGTTTCATAGTTTCTCTATAGAAAAGTGGTGGTGGTGTAGTGGGCTAAAGCACATAACTGTTAATCAGAAGGTCGCTGGTTCGATCCCCACAGCCACCACCATTGTCTCCTGGAGCAAGGCACTTAACTCCAGGTTGCTCTGGGGGGATTGTCCCTGTAATAAGTGCACTGTAAGTCGCTTTGGATAAAAGCGTCTGCCAAACGCATAAATCATTAAATGTTTCTCTAACTTTTTATACTCTGCTCCTATGAGCATAGAAGAAGGGACTTGGTCATGCATATGTATGCCTAAGCTGTTTTTTGACATTTAATTGTGTTCTTGTCTGTCTGTGTTAGGAGATACTTCTGGCTGAAAAATGGGCTCGAATGAATAAACTGCCGTTCCCTAAGATCGATTCCAGAGTATTTGACCGAGAGGGACTGAAAGAGTGTTACGTGTTCAAACCCAACAAAGGAGAAAAGAACTGCCCCACTGTCATTCATTTTGTCTTGGCCAACATCAACTTTCGGGAATTCAAAGCCCCAGGTAAGAATTATTGTTATTATTTATATATGCTATTTTAAGATTGCTTGCGCTATGCAATAAGTCATACATGCAAAGTCAATGGGCATGGCCAAGACGTTTTGATATGTTC
The DNA here is from genome assembly GCA_032164185.1 of Moxostoma hubbsi. Lineage (NCBI taxonomy): Eukaryota > Metazoa > Chordata > Actinopteri > Cypriniformes > Catostomidae > Moxostoma > Moxostoma hubbsi. Next base: position 21,370,672 of record JAVLUX010000009.1, read on the forward strand.
GAGCAAGCATGTGCTATGTCTAGGCGCAAGTGGTTTTGGCAAAATTGCGTGTGCAAATCGCTAATGGGATGGATCAAGTGAAATTTAATTCTGCGGTTCTTCTCCAGTTATTCTGCTGTCTGCATCCTTTTATATACTGTAGTCCATTCCCTGTCAAGCACCAGCAATATAAACAAAGACAACACAATCATAAGTAGTTGGTAGTTTAAATGGACTTTATGCTATGTATTTGTTCTTTTGTGCAATAACTGCGTCCTTGAATATAAGGCATATTTCAAAGACAGTGACACGCTCCGTTTATACGCATTGAAAGATGTGGTTCTCATCAGGATTTGGATTTACACTGTTAAATTATAGAGAATGTAAGTATTATTATGAATTTAACTATGTAACACAATTTTTGTTCCTGGGTAGTAAGTGTTATTTCCTAATTGTTTATGCCTCAAAAGTATACAAAATGGATATTATTCCCCACAAACTTTGCTTTTATGACCAGAACAGTGATATTATGAAATGTACCTATTTCCAATGGAAAAAAACGGGCAAATTTGTGCCTTTTTTGTTCACAAAGTCTGGGGGGGAAAAAAATATGAATCCAAATTAACATGTATTTATACCTATGTAATACAAAAATGACTACAAAAGATTTAGAAGTGTTTAGTAGTTTTTTTAGATGTATTATTATACTGTAAATCACTTTCACAAACCAGCCCCCAAATGTACTCATCATACTTCAAGGCTTCCAGCAAGGTCTTGAAGCTGTTGTAATCCTCTTTGAGGTGCACAGAGTGGGCCAGGAAAAGAGAAGGGTACTTGTTACCATTATGGAGCAGCATGAATTTGAGACTCCTGGATGCGCTGTCAATGAAGAGGCGCCACTCATTCTGGTTACAGGCGATTCCGATTGCCTCAAACAAACTGGTCACATTGTAGCAGAAGCAGAGCCCATCTTGACGGGTGAAGAAGCTGGAAAAATGTTGGTGACGCTTCCTCTGATCTGCGACTTGCACACTTTCATCCAATAAGTTCCACTGCTTGAGCCTAGACGTCAAAAGCTTGGCATTGGACTTGGTGAGACCAAGATCTCTAATCAAGTCGTTGAGGTCTTTTTGGTTGGGGTAGTATGGGTTTCTCTCCTCAGCTCCACCTCTGAAATTGTCATCTGGATCTACAACGTCTTCCTCGCTCTCTGACTTGCTGGTCTCTTCTAAAGACGGCTGCTCTCTCTCCGGAGGAGTGGGTATGGAGAGCTTATTGCAGTGTGGCACTGGGGCGATGGATGAAGGAATGTCCGGATACGTGATAGCAGGTGCATTCTTGCCAGTCCGACGTTTGGAAGGGTCCACCATGCAGAAGTAGCAGTTGCTTGAGTGGTCTGTGGGTTCTTGCAAAAGTCTTGGAATAGTGAACTACATGGCTCTCTTTTCCCTTCTGTACCATACTACAAAAATACATTTATTTCACCCATGACTAATGTGTAAGAGATTCTCGCAACATTTTTCATATATGATATATTTTTTCAATAACATTGAACATTTTAAAACATTTTAAATTGAAAAACTTTTACAATTTTAAAAATTAACAATTTTTTTTATATAAAATTCTGAGCAACAATTGTCCATTTGACCTTCCAGAGATTTTTGAAATTCTGACAGGTGATATTAGGTGCTCAGGGTTTGTCTTGATCCCCTATAGGCATGCCTAAATATGCCTTGTAGGCCTCACACATCTTGGCAGATGCTTCCACGGAGTACTTTTTCATTCTTGTCTTGATAAACTGGCCGCAGACATAGCAAAATGAGTCTGCCGGATGCTTGCAGACTCTTGATACCATCTCAGAAAAATGCAGATATATATCTGCTTGGAACTAAACTGAACTGGTGGGCTTAAGGCCCCTGTATTTATACTACTATTTATATTACGACGGATATTCTGTCGTTCGTGTGGTTTCTATTTTTCCATTGTCACTCCGGGTACCCCGTCCACTGTAAACTTTCATTGGTCAAAAATCCAGCTTTTCACAACAGAGTAGATTAAACCTCAAATATATTCTAATTGGCTTTGATTAAGCAGTTTCACATTCTGTGTGGACAGACAGATCGATTGCTAGAAATTTACAGCAATCTGTCTGGTTTCAACTGTAAATCTAACTCTGAAACAGTATGCTTTATTTTTCAGTAAGATTATTCCTTTATTTTGTTATCATGTCTTTATTTGGAGGACGGGGTGGTAAATTGGAAGTTTGTGGAAACTGAACAGTCCAATCCATATCAATATCCATATTAAAAATACTGCTAATTTCAACAGCACCATTTAAATCTGTATACTGTATAAGGGACACAAGATGATGCATTTTTTTTTTTTTTTTATTGTGTTGAAGGAGTTCCCAGACAGTCAGACAGCGAGATAGAGTTCGCTGACTTTGACATTTTTGATGATCCAGCATCTCCCTACTCCACTTTCAACTTTAAATACCCCAATCAGGCCTTCAAGAGGCTACATGATCTCATGGAGTTCAACACACTTAACAACATTGAGGTCAGTGCTCAATCAACTTGAAATAATTGAATGAGAAAAAGTTACATTTTGCCTTTGCTCTTTGTGACTCTGACTTTGTTTTATAGGTTATAAAAGAAGCTATTAAAGACTGCATTCTGCAGAGACGAGAGAACCCCTCACGCTGTTCAGTTTCCCTTTCACTAAGTGAGATTGAAAACAAGAAGTTCCTGAAACGAGATACCAGCAATGCAAAAAGACACACCTAACAGAGAGCTGTGCAAAAAGCTACACAAAAGCCTAGTGGTTTTGAGACTGTATTGGTTGTCTGGTGCTGAATAAGACATTTGATGAGAATCAGTGAGCTGATTTATCAGACAAGACTGGATCGACCTTATTGCTGAGGGTTTACCATGTTTTATAGTGTAATTGTCTGTGAACTTCCACAATATTTCTTCAATCCCCATTTTCAATATGTGTGGGCAAGCTCCTCACACCTTTAGTCTTAAAGTGCTATTACTTTGTGAGATAGTCATCCTACAAATCTTGCAGTGCACTTCTCTTAGGTTAATAAAGAGCAGAGTTCTGGCAGCTTTGTTTCTGTGGGCATTTTAGCTGCAAATACTCTGAGCTGTGAGAGTAATTTATGGTCTCAGTGACAGCATGAGCCTCAAGACATGCTGTTCCTTATGTGTTTCTGGTGATGTGATAAGAAAACAATTTATGTTCTCCATTCAGTTCTACTGTGATGTAACCATGACCAGTAGATGGTTTGTGGTAAGCCTTGCCTATAGGACAGGATTCATCTCATATTTTAGTGAAACTTTCTTGTAACAGCTCAAGGATCAGCAAGGAGGCGGCAGGAACCAGCTGAACAGTAAACAAAATTGTCTTAAAAACTTAATTTAAAAACAAACAAACACAGACACACGTGCAATACAGCTGCGCACGTCTCTCTCTCTCTCTCGAACTGGCGCCTCCGGATTCCCTTTATCTCGCTCTCCCGCTGATCAGCTGATTCAGCGCCGGCCGTGCACCATCACAGCCCAGCCACGCACTCCTCCTTGTCACACTCCTCCTCTGCCCAATTCAAGCTGGGAAGCCACCACAGTCTGAATAACCGTTCTGACAGCCGGTGGTCCACTCTGCCTCCTGTGAACCTGGGGGTGAGATGAGGGGAGGCATGGGGAGAGGGAAAGGGCGAGCGGAGACACACAAAGAGAGGAGAGAGAGAGAGAGAAGAACTTGCTCGCTGGCTCCCAGAACCGCTGTCGCCTGGTCCTCAACCGCTCCTCCGCCCTCTGGCGGATGCCAGTTTGCTCCTCCCCCAGTGGATGGTACAGAGTCCTCCGGCCCCTGGTGAACGTAACCGCTTCTCCACTCCACGTGGACGGCAGTGGCAAGGACTCCATAACAACACCTCCCTCCTGGGTTTTGGCACCCTGTAACAGTTCAAGGATGGGCAAGGAGGCGGCGGGAACCGGCTGAACATTTAAAGTTTTAATGTCAAACTTAACTTAAAACAAACATAAATAGACACACATGCTACGCTGCATGCATCTCTTGCAAACTGATACTTCCGGCTCCCCTTTATCTCGCTCTCTTGCTGATTCAGCACCAGCCGTACACCATTACGGCCCGGCCATGCCCTCCTCCTCGTCACACTTCATTACTTTTGTTGGGAACTAAATTTGTCTGCTTTTATTTATTTTGCTTGCAAATGTCTCTCCTGCCCAAGGGGTGGTAAAAGAAGGTGAAGTGCCATCTTACACCTCCCATGCCAAACTCCACTTCTTTGAGAGGTGTCAGAAATTATGTCATTATGGGGCATGAATGAATGACCTGATGATACTTTTGATGGATGTGTTAGTTCCTGTTTATATATATATTACAGTTGTGTCAGGCTCTAAATAATATAAAACTAACTGTACCTCTCCACATAATCATTCCTCTTTTTTACTTAACGATGAAAGTGTACAACAGCATTTAACAGAGCATGACATTTTAAATACCTATTGTTATGTTTATTTATTTGTATGCTTATTATGTAGTTACTGTGTTTTAATATTCAGTTTAAGATATTGTTTAACTTACTCATCATTAAATTGCCACCTGGAAGGAAAATCCTATAATGAAATTTGACAGTTTTTCATTTAAATATATAATATTTTGGAAAGACTAGCATCAAATTTGAAATAAAAAGAAATGGAATATAGGGATGAAAGCTAGAAAGCAAACTAGGTAAAGTCATTCATAAAACTGAACTGAGGTCAATTGGATTAAGGTGGCAGTTATATACTGGAAAGACAGGTAGAGTGGTAAAATTAGATCCAAGTCTATTTAGAGTGCACTTTATGTCTGAAATAAATGTAAAACATTACACTTCCATGCTGTTTGTGGTCCATCCAATTTGGATTTGAAATGATGTAGTTATGCTCTAGCAAATACCACAACTGTAAGTAGTCATGCATGTTTGTATGATTAGTTTATACACAGAGTTATCAGTGTCATCTTCACAGTATGCTTTGCATTTACCCTTGAGGTGTGTTACTAGCCTAACAGACGGGTCAATGCAGTACCTGGCGATAGAATTAAAATTACACATTAAGGCTACAAGGTGTTTTTTTATATTATTATTATTTCCATGTATTATTATAACCTAATAAAAGTGCATCAATGAACATCTGTTGCTGGAAAAAAGAAGTAGAGCAGACATGCACACTTGTTTAGAGAATGACCGAATACAATCATCAAGATCTTTGAAAAGATGCCAATTTTACTGTTTCATATTTTATAATGGCACAAAAAAAAAAAAAAAAAAAAAAAAAAGATAACACACTTATCTGTTCAATTATTTTTTAGACAAAATTAGGACAATTCGACCTCATTTGAGAAAATGTCTTAGTTGGCAAAAATAGTAGCTGTTGGGTATTTCCTAAAAGTTTACCATACAGAGTTTACTCAGCAAACGTACAATTCAATAGCAAACTAAAATACAAAAAGATCAAATTCAATCATGTACCATAAAATAGAGGCGACCCTAGTATATATGTGTAAAGTAATATCAAATGTATCAGCCTCTGCATCTTAATTGTCTTTGTTCAGGGTCTCCTGGCAATAGCTCAGGTAACGTTCTCTTAAAGGGGTCAAGACATGTCTATTTTTTTTATATTGTTCTCTTAAAGGGGTAAAGACATGTCTATTTTTTTTTATATTGTTCTCTTAAAGGGGTCAAGACATGTCTATTTTTTTTATATTGTTCTCTTAAAGGGGTCATGACATGTCTATTTTTTTTATATTTGTTCCTTAAGGTTCACTTATAATATAAGTATAACATTTATGTACTCTCTATATACTCTCTTCTTGTCATCTCACTGCTAACCACTGCTGAGTGGGCTACCAAATTGAATAAAGGTGAAGTAGGCTTTGATAAGTTGTTGTGGCGGTCAGATGCAAATGTTTACCACAGTGTGACATCACAAAGTAGAGAAAGATACCAAGATATTGTCAGCAGAAGAGATCTTACAAAGATTTATGTTCTTGTTACTCTCCCTCTTCTTTTCAATTGTACTCCTCCTCTACCACACTGCTCTTTAGGACTTTTGAAAATGTATCAATTTGCCTATATTGTCATCTGTTGGACTCCTGATTATAATATCTTGCTTACAAAAGAGTTTCAAAGTGGATTTAAAGGGATAGCCAAAAATCTAAATCATCTGATCATTTACTCACCCTCATGCCATCCCTTATGTGTAAGACTTTCTTTCTTCTGCTGAACACAAACAATGATTTTTAGAAGAATATCTCTGCTCTGTAGGTCTAAACAATGAAAGTGAATGGTGGCCAGATACCTGAAGGTCCAAAAAGCAGATAAAAACAGCATAAAAGTAATCCATATGACTCCAGTGGTTACAGCCATATTTGTTTTTAATATATTGAGTTTCAGTGTGGATTTAATAGTGCAGGTTTAATTTCTAAAGACTAAATATATAGGCAATAGATTTAATATATAGTACAGTGGTTCTCAACTTTTTTGACTCCATGGCTCTCCATAGTCCAAGAAAATATTTGGATGCCCTATCCCCCATGTATAAAATGTATTAAAATAATGAGTGATGATTACTTTCATGGTTCCAGTCAAATTAGAAATTGTCCATTTCTAAGGTGTAGGCCTGCATTTTAATGTTTTTTTGTTTGTTTGTTTTTTAGCATTTTAATTAAGTTGATCTGTTTTCATATAACATTTCAAATCATTTTGAGTAATCTTGCGGCCATCTTGGATGTTTGCTGAGGCCCCCTGGCCTAGTGGGCTCCAGCCCCATGATTGAGAACCACTTTCCTCCTTTTTTTCATGAGACTTCGAACGGAGCTGTTAATGGGACACAATTAATCGTGTACAGCTCATTGATTACAGTAACACAATTTTTGTTCTTTTCAAAACATAGAAAAGAACTAACACAGAATAGCCTGGACTTTGTGTGACCCAGGAGAGGGCATATGAGGTTACTTGAAATGCTTATGCTGCAAGCAACACACAGTGCACTCAGTTGTAGCTGAGACAATGATACAAGAAAGCACTGGGAACACAGCAAGGATAAAGATGAACACAACAATAATCAAAATGACCGTAATATGTTCAGATTGTAATATTTTCAAAATGTTGCTTTTATAATAAAGGTTATTGTTTAAAAAGGTTCCCACCATTAAAAAGACATCAGAGGCTCTGTGAAATAATGGTGGTGGACAGTATCCATTGGCTACAAAAAATAATAGGGCGTAGATATGAGGTCTTGCTAAATAACAAACTGTATAAAAAATAAGGGTTTTGATCAAGAGAGTCAGATCTCAGCTGACATCTCTGGTTTGTTGGTTTGCTCAATAAATTCTAACCCTTGACATCTGGAACTCCTGACTTCCAGAGTTTTCTTATTGAGAGGCAAGAAAAGTTATCCACGCTCCACGACAGTTCCTGGGTAGTAAGTGTTATTTCCTAATTGCTTATGCCTCAAACGTATAGAAAATGGCTATTATTATAAAATCAAAAATTGCTTTTGTGACCAGGACAGTGATATTTTGATATGTACCTATTTCCAAAGAGAAAACAGGAATTTAATTCACATAAAGTCAGAAAAAACTACATATGAATCCAAATTAACATGTATTTATACTAAAGTAATGCAAAAATGACTACAAAAGATTTAGAAGTATTTTTTTTCCCGGAGATTTACGATTATACTGTAAATCACTTTCATGAATCAGCCCCAAATGTAGTCTCCCATCATGTTCTCGTTATACTGTCCTTGGTAGCGGCATTCAAAGTCCAGTATATCCTGATGGAAGCGCTCACCTTGCTCCTCCGAGTACAGTCGCATGTTCTCCTTAAATTTATCAAGATGGGCATCAAGGATATGGACTTTGAGGGACATCCATTGTGACGTAGTTCTTCACCAGAGTCTCTACCAGTCTCCAATCAATTGGAGCTCAATCCAAGCTGCTTTCTCCTTACTAGTGCGCTTCTTGGGGAATTCATTGCACTCCAGGATCTTTTTTATCTGTGGTCCGACAAAGACACCGGCTTTGACCTTTGCCTCAAACAGCTTAGGGAAGAAGTCTTGAAAGTACTTGAAGGCTGCCGACTCCTTATATAGAGCTCTGACAAATTGTTTCATAAGGCCCAATTTGATGTGCTGTGGTGGCATCAGCACCTTCCGGAGGTCCACTAGTGGCTCCCACTTGACGTTGTTCCTCCCCACAGAGAACTGTGTGACCAGTCCCACCTGTGGTAGTGCGCCTTGGTGTCCCTGCTGTCCCAAAAGGTTGGTGGCGCTTCCTCTGATCTGCGATTTGCACACTTTCATCCAACAATTTCCACTGCTTGAGACTAGATGTCAAAAGCTTGGCATTGGACTTGGTGAGACCAAGGTCTCTCAAGTCGTTGAGGTCTTTTTGGTTGGGGTAGTATGGGTTTCTCTCCTCAGCTCCACCTCTTAAATCCCCCAAAGTCCATATCCTTGATGCTCATCTTGATAAATTCAAGGAGAACATGGGAGCAAACTCGGAGGAGCAAGGCGAGCGCTTCCATCAGGATATACTGGACTTTGAACACCACTACCGAGGACAGTATAAAGAGAACATGATGGGAGACTACCCTGGGGCTGATTCGTGAAAGTGATTTACAGTATAATCATACATTTTGGAATAAAAAAAATAAATACTTCTAAATCTTTTGTAGTCATTTTTGTATTACTTTAGTATAAATACATGTTAATTTGGATTCCTATATTGTTGTTTTTTCAGACTTTATGTGAATGAAAAGACACATTCTGATTTCAAAATATCACTCTCCTGGTCACAAAAGCAAAGTTCATGGGGATTAATAGACATTTTCTATACTTTTGAGGCATAAGCAATTAGAAAATAACACTTAGAAATGTGTTAAACAGTGTTATAGAATAACTTAACACTGCAGGATGAGAATGCAGTATGCAACATGAGACTTCTCTCTGCTTGCATCTTTGACTACAGGCTGAAACACTTAAGCAAGTGTAAAGGAAACACTGAATCCTTTTGACTTGAAGGGGATTCTAACTCAAGCTAACTATAGGTCCATAAACTGCAAATAATATTGCTAAACTAACCAAGAAGGTAATTGAGTTGGAAGTGAACTTACAGGTAAATATATTTTTTGATAAATGAAAGACAGCTCTTGGGTGCCTCCTACAGTTAGCCAACGGATGACATGTGATGTAATTTTGAAGGTGTTCGTTCAGGCCGCAGCCACAGGGGGCGCCTTCTATGCGGAAGTCCACAAGCGACCGAGCTGCTTCCTGAAAGTGCTGGTATTACTCTGTTCAAAACTAGAAAAGCACACTACCAAACAGTTTCTGCTTGCGTGATCGAACCAGCCATGTCGAAGAACACGGTGTCAGATCGATTCAGAAAGGTCGATGTAGATGAGTACGACGAAAACAAGTTTGTCGACGAAGAGGACGGCGGAGAAAATCAGCTGGGTCCGGATGAGGCTGAGGTGGATTCTCTCATCAGATCATATCCTTTCAGTCCTGTTACTTATATGATTATTTTTGCTATAGCTTGCATGTTGCATGATATTTCTATTGTTCGGTTTTTGGAAACTCTTGTAACAAAATTGCTAATTTGCAATTATTTGATATGCTGTCTATACTCAATGGTAGACAAGGGTGTGGTAGTCAGTGACTTCATTCATTTGGGATGTGCACACTACCTGCTCCCATAAGAAATGCACAACTCTTTATGGCCAGTAGAAGTATTTACTGCTACAATGGTTAATGCATGCAGTATATAAAGCTCTGCCCGATACATACAGGCAAGTGCTTAGAAACTGTCAGAAATTGTGGTCGTGGGGCACGTTTATTTGAGTAAACTGAAACGAAACTATTAATTTAAAAGCATTTTCGTAAACTGATGTATTTAAAAATAAATGAAAAACAAACTGCAGTTAATAAAAAAAAAATACTGATTTTTTTTTTTAAAAAAAATACTGATTTTTTTTTAATCAAAAATAAATTCGTGTTTTTGTAATCAACGAGCTGTCATCACATGGCGGGAAATTCTGACCTGTGTGTGTCATCTTCAGAGCCGCAACACATGCAGGTGGCGTTGTGGCATGTAATGCACATGAGGGTAGCTTATACTGAAAGACTGACATATGAAGACGTCTCGGACATGAATTATGGCTGGTAGGAAGTATTTTTTTAAAAAGCAAGTATAAAAACATTTTCACGATTTTCTATAACTATTTTACTGTGGCGAAGGCTGGCATACTAGGGTAATAGGTGCAATATCATGGCAAAGGAGCTAGCGTGTTAGAATTAGCGCATGTAAGCATTACAAATAATTACACATAATCTAATGCAGATACCTTTCAATCATCGTCGAGTTGTAATAACAGCTTCTTTTACTGATTTAATGTGGATTTCATTCATAGAATGAAGCAGAAAGCATAATATTCCTAGAATATGATGTATGTGCACACTTTTTCCCTTCATGTTGGTATTTGGATCATTTCTGCAGTACAGCGGCCTCTGGCTTCAGGTTGAATGGAGAACATACTAAATTCAGTCCTGCTAGGATTACGCGGCACTTTTTTGGGCCCAAAATGGACTGAATTTGCTGCGACTTTACTCAACTTTTGCGATGTAATTTGCTGGATTTTTTGGGGGGTTGTTTTGCAGTGAAAACTCACAAATAGTCATTATACACCTCTGTAATTGTGTCAATTACATGTAAATATATTAAAGCACAATAATATAATATGCTGTTAGCTGGGCAAAAAAATAAAAATAAGCAAGTACAACCCCCTATTTATTTACAAGATCTGTGGAAATATGTAAATGCTTCACGCTGAAAATTTTAAATATATGTTGCATACATGTATGTGATCAGTAAAAAAAACTTTGGATTTTTATTTTCAACAAAGCGTTCAGTATAAATTGCCATTTTTAGATTTGTTGCCTACTGTATTAAGCAATTCAAATTCTAATCACATTTTTCTACACACCTAATGGGGATTTTACGGTAATGTTAGGGATTCTATGTATAAACCCATTATTTTTCTCTATCGTAGCTCACAGGGTGAAGATTAACTATCTGTAATGTATCTGTGCTGTCTGCGATCCCGCCAAAGTTTAGACAAGTATTTTGATAGTGAACAAAACGTGAAGGAGACGAGGGAGACACTTACACCGTTAGATTGGAGATGATACAACGGCAACTGTGCATTTGGATATGTTGCGACTGCTTCAGGCTTTTCAAGCATTGAAAAGTTTTGCTGCTGTCAAACATGAAGGAAAGTGATGGGATTCACTCAGATTTACGTTTTTAATGTTATGATGTTATATAACACTGAAAGTGTTCTGTTAACTCTCAAAACAATAATTACTGACAATTCACAATATCATTGTTTTTACTGTATTTTGGATCAAATAAATGCAGTCTTGGTGGGCAGAAGAGACTTCTTTTAAACAGTAGTGTAGGTCTAAAATTAAGTAAAGTCTTTGTGTAAAGAAATTATATAGTCAGATTACTTCTTTTAACTTGATTTTGATCATTAAGTCTCCTCACATTCTTTCTCTGACACAGTCATCATTGATAGGCCAATGGGAGGGATCTTTTGTCGTCTCTGGTGTGAATTACAATCACGCCTCCTCGCGTGACCTTTCTAACACTAAAAGTGTCTTACAAAAGTTAAATTACTATATTGTTTTGTATGAATGAGTGATCAGGATGGTTTTCACATCATTTTGTAGCAAAAAACTCTAGGCTACAAGATCCAGTTCTCAAAAGGCTTGTGGACGAATGTTTAGTATGTGTATATGGCCTTATTTCAATGACCGTTAAATGTTATTTTCTCAAAAATACAAACATGTACATGCATGTTGTTCACATGTTATTGTAGCCCAGTTTGTGCTTAATACAGTGTTATCAAACTTTAGCCATTAATATGTTTTTAAGCAACTGAAAAAAAACCCACAAATGTCAAGGCATGTCAAAACTTCTCCAGGGCCCAAAACACCCTCAGACCCCAGAGGGTTAACTGGCGAGTTTCTAGAGAAAGCCGTTTCTGACCTAATATTGACCTTAAGACATGACAGTCCTTTGCATACTGTGGCTCAGGCCATTGGGAAGTTTGGGAATTTTCCCGGTGGGGCCGCGATAAGCTGATGGGCCGCAACATTATGACAGTGGTGTTCTCGTCATTTTGTAAGTGTCTCTTGTGCGAGAGGCACATCCTGCTATCAGACCAGCATTAGAGATGCATTTACTGTCTGGGCCATGCCCACGCAGAGTAGGCTCTCATTGAGACAGACTGCCCTCATTGTGAGGGCATGAGTCTCAAGGTGTTTCACTCGTGAATCACCCTTGTTCTGAGGGACGATTCGGCCTGCCGTGCCCTCCCACCTGCACCCGATGGATGCATCAAGGGCGGTTGAACTCTATATCTAGTGGTCTCCTCCAGAGGAACCTACACATTCTTGTCTTGATTAATTTTTCCTGCAGTCCAGATGCCATCATGTGGTTGTGTTCCGTAAATCTGCCCCGTTCTTCCCTGAAGTTAATAACAAACTATCAATCCTGGCGCACGCCCTATTCAGCTCACCCGCGAACGGACGAGCAAGGCTACGATCCAGAGACGTTCAGAGAGCTCCGCTACAGACTTAGCACTGCGAGCAACGAAAGTAACTGCACAGGCCATTGACAAGTCAATGAGCATCCTGGTGTTTATGTATCATCACATCTAGCTGACCCTCATGGAAATGCATGACTTGGGAAAAGATGCTCTATTTGATGCTCCGGTGTCTCCTGCTGGCCTTTTCGGAGGCACTGTGAATAGAATTGCTGAGTGCTATTTAACGACTCGGCAACAATCACAGGTTATTAGGTATTAAAAAATGGAGCAGTACTTCACAAACATCTGTCTCTGGCTTCCTGCACATTCACAAAATATATGCAGCATTCACCCCATTGAAAATGAATGGGGTGTGTGTTTTGAATTACATCAACGATTGGTTATTACTAGCCAATCAGATGCACTACTGAGCAAACATAGACTTGCTGCTTTGCCATATGGAAAATCTGGCCTAATGTCAACTGGGCAAAAAGCACAGTTTTCCCCAGTAAGTAAATCTTTTTAGGAGTTCATGCATGTGCACCTCATGAACGAGCATGTACAGAACAATCTTTGGTGTCTGTTTAAGTTCAAACTGAAAAAACATTAGCACTTAAGTCATTTCATTTTCATGTGCATCGCGATAACTCTGGCTGCTACATACGTACGTATCCGAGATGTTTTCATTGATTGTGATTTGTAATACTTTCTACTGATTGGTCAACTTAAGGTAGCTCGCCAAATCGGTTCATGAAATCAATGTGACAGCACCCACTTTTTTTTTTAGACAGTTTTAATGATTATCGGGAGGTCGTGAGATGCTCAGCTCCACTCGTAATTCCTCACACAATGCAAGCTGCAACCACACGAGCACCAACGATTTCCACACGATCTCTCCCAGTTAGTAGCTTGCACGACAACCGTAAATCGCACTGTGTACACGCGCCTTTATGCATTGTGTAATAATCTGATTCTCCTCAGGTGGTACTTCACCACCACGTCAATTATGTCTGTGACTATTAAAAGTGGTTACTCGTCATTTATTGTGATTATTTAAATATGTAGCCAATATGTTAAAATCTTCAGTTTTTGCAGATAGTTAATTAGACAACATTTTACAGGTCTAAACCCTGATAAAATTTTATGTTTACAAGCCATGAAATCAGTGGACAAGCTGTAATTAAATAATGAATTACAAGTTGGACAAAATCCATTTTCCAGCGGACTTTTTTAATAATAAGATTATATGGGCAGATTAAATTCATATTAAGCTTTATTTTGCAAGATGAACTTAAGTGAACATTGCCATTGCTTTATAAGACATTAATACATACAGTTATGAAACAAATTGAATGCTGAAATTAAATTTTAAATAAACTATTATTTTCTCTGACTGCCTTAGTCTATTGCACACACCCTGGGTCTCGTGCAGTTTTGTATTTGACACTGGTCCAGATGACAGAGCTAGTGAGTGTTTCAGGTGATGCAAAGAGATATAGCAGCTTGCTCATATCTCTCCCACACCTGGCTCACCACTTGCAGGTGAAGTCTCCATTCTCCGTACAGTAAATCCACTCATGTGTTTATGTTTAACATGAATTGCACATAATAAATAAAGGCTTAAACATACTCTGTGCAAGTACATGAATATTGATGCGAGTGCTTGGCCACTACATTGCCAACGCATTGTCTGTGTCACGATTCACTGTTGTCTACCCTGTGTTCTCCCCTGGCATCTGTTCCCCATGGACTACACTTCCCATACTTCCCTGCCCTCATCACTGCCAGCTGTCTCCTATTGTTCTCACCTGTGTTTAATTGTCCTTGTGTATTTAACGCCCTGTTTGTTTGCTCACCAGTTGTCAGTTGTTAATGTATGTTCTTGAATGTGTTTGACCTACCGTGTTCTTCCCGTGCCCTTCGTGGATGTTTTTCAGCGTCAGGAACTGGGAGACTAGTCAGGATCAAAAGAAAACATCCACGAAGGGCACGGGCAGAACACGGTAGGTCAAACACATTCAAGAACATACATTAACAACTGAATTATGGGAAGTGTAGTCCATGGGGAACAGATGTCAGGGGAGAACACAGGGCAGACAACAGTGAATCGTGACAGTCTGGTTGATCATGCCAACATGTGTTCTTGTGTTACCGTTGCAGGAACAAATCTCAGTACTCAAGGGGGCGATAGTTACCTTCAAACGTCTGTGCCATTAAACTGTATGTGTTATTCAGGTTAGTTGCTATTAATAAGCAATAAAATAATAAAAATAACCACGTATGAGAGGCCGTGCTATATTGTGAACATGGTCACAGCTGAAGGGCGTTGTTAGGCATGACGTAATGCCTCTCATGCCTTATTGCTTAAAAATGCCACAAGCTGTTTGCCAAGTCCCACCCCAACTTCATGTTTCAGTGGGAAATATGTCAACCGGTCACAGAAAACTGCACTGGTCAGGGCACTTCATGGAGATTTAAATCCCGCTCTGAGTCTCATCAGACTTGCTACACTATATTAATGTCTGGAGGTGGTTTGAACCAAGGAATAAAACTCTCACAATGTCTCAATGCAGAGTAGGTGCATTAATATAGAAATGTGATGAAAACTATCTGTTACTACCTGTGCATTAAACAGTTTTAATGCACATATTCCAGCCAATCGGAATAGAATATTCGAATAGACCATGGTATAAGATAATTTATAGCAATATTCTGGGTTCAAACGACAGCATTCATGTTCATGGCATGTTGTTGATTACAACAAAATGTATTTCTGGGTTACAGTGAGGTACTTACAATGGAAATTAGGGCTGCACAATTATAGCAAAAATCATAATTGTCAATTATTGGTCTTGATATTGAAATCGCGATTATTAATGTCGATTAAAAAATGTAATTACCGTGACGTCTAAGTAAGCAACCGTGTGGTTCTTCAGAGTATCAGATTTCAATGGTGGATACGAGCTGCGCTCCAGTTTCTTTTAAGCATTATATTGTACTGTATTTTATATTGTAATAATGTTTAAGGTATGGCAAATTAAAATTATTAAATGTAGAAATGGATATCTATGATATAAAATACATTTAATTATTGCTAAATTACTGCTTAAATTATTAGTCCATGTATAGTAAATAATATGGCATATTCAATATTCAAACTTATTTACAGCTGATTTAAATCGACCGATTTACTGCATTCAGTAAGACCTTTGGTGGCTAGTCAGGGGGACCATTCATCCTGTTAGATCTTCAATGGCGATCTTGTTCATGTAAGATCATCGTTAGATACTTTTTGGCCTCAGTGATTGCACTTTGGAAATTAAAAAGTCATTTGCGATCCGAGTTTGTGCAATTTGTGAAAATGTTAAATCTACCAATACCAGCTGCGTGGCAAATGGGTCTTATAAGAGCAGACGCAATAACAATGATTCCTGAAATATGCTATTCATGCCTAATTATGTTGGCTACACCTCCAAAACAGACTAAGAACAGTTAAGCTGCAAAAATATGTTGTAAATAGAAACCATTGACGCAACAGGAGCAGACTTAAATTGAATCCTGTAATCATCAGTTTTCACGATTACATAATCGTGGCAGCTGTAATGGCGATTACGTTTTTCGATTAATTGTGCAGCCCTAATGGAAATGAATGTTTCTTTAAAATTAATGGCTAGATTTGAATGCAAGCAGTTCTGGGGTATTTTCCTTAGTGCAGTGTACAGGTAACCTGATGGGAGCTTTACAGGCGGTACTGAAGAATCCACCAATCAATACCAAGAACCAGACTGTGAAGGTGAGTTAAGCCTAAGTCACCTTAAAATATCAGTCTGTTAAATCATAAGCATTCTCTGTACAATGTCCATTAAATATACTACATTTGAAGTCCAATTATTACTTTTCCACCAGATTTCTAAAAACATCTGCTTGATGTGTGGAAAAAATGGGTTCATGATTTATGATTCATTTACTTTCCTAGCCATTTCACTGTGTGTGTGTTTATGTGTTTAGGACCGAGCTGAAGGCCTTGTATTGAAAGTGCTCAGCTCTTTCAAGACTAGCGATATAGAAAAGGCTGTTCAGTCTCTGGATAAGACTGGAGTGGATCTCCTCATGAAGTACATATACAAGGGCTTTGAAAAACCCTCAGACAACAGTAGTGCCATTCTGCTTCAGTGGCATGAAAAGGTAAGCGATATGTATGAGTGGGAGAGAAACTTTTCATATTTAATTTTTTTTAAAAAAGCACCCCTCCGTTTCTTTCTTCATTGAAAAGCAGAAGGATATTGTCCAAATTTACTCACCCCCATGTCGTTTTAACTTATTATTTTCTTTCTTAAGTAGAATGTCCAAGCTTTCTAGACCATGTCCAATACAAAAAAGTGAACAAGGATTTGCACCAGAAAAGCACCATAAAAGTAGTCCATGTAATTCATTAACTAAATACCATATCTTCTGAAAACATACAATAACGTTGTTACAGACAGGCCGAAATTAAAGTTATTGTTCCCAGATTATTTCCCCTCTGCCATAGCTCTTAAATCTAATTTGCAGACACATTTTTCAAACTTGTTGAATCACGATCGTTCACGCGAGAACCAATCTTGGCATTCATCGGAAATCATAGGGGTTAAACCTGGTATTATGTGTCGGAACATGGCATTATTTAATTAAACACAAAGATTTGAGAGTTCTGATAGAGCGGAAGATTATCAGTGAAGTAGATGGGTAAAGTTGGTCAAGACAAACATCGATGTTGGCTTTACCAAGCTTTGTCTGAAAGTTTTAACTAGTTTTAAAAGTTTGAAATTTGATGGAAGTTTGTTCATTCAAGGAGAAGCTACCACAGTTTACCTCAAAATGACATAACTGATTTTTGTTGAGCAGATAGATTAATTCCTTTTAAATTAATGATTAATATTCACGCAGTATTTATTATTATTATTATTATTATTATTATTATTATTATTATTAATACTGTTTATAGCTATTATTTTGATAATTGACAAAAACAACAACCATAATTCAGCAAATCATGAAACACCTGTTTCATGTTATCAGAAGAGCTTCGGGCCCCGAATAAACCCCACCTGATCTATATGTATAAGAGATGTCAACTTAAATGGTTAGCCAGAATTTTTGACAATATTTTGATGTCTAGCTGGATCAGGGAAATTGGACGGTAACTCTTACACTCACTTGGATCTTTGTCCTTTTTAAGAACCAGACTGATCCGGGCTTGTGTCTTGGTTGGTGGAAGCTTTCCATTCTTTAATGAATCCATATTAACTTCTAGTAAAAGTGGAGCCAGTTGTGTAGCAGTTTTCTCCAAATTTGGGGACACCTCTAAACTCACCAGGGTGTGATCTGAGACTATGATGTTTCCAATTGAGAAATCTACAACAGATGAAATGAGGTACTTGGATATCAAAAAAATAAATAAATTCTAGAATAAATCCTATGGACTGATTTAAAAAAAAAAAAAAAAAAATGTATATTCCCTCCCAGATTCAAAAGTCTCAATATCTGTAAAACAAAAATATTTACACATCCTGTGAAGTGTCAGTGTTGCTCTATGGGGCTTGCACACTTTTGCTTCACTATGATCAAGGACTGAGTCCATCAAAAGATTAAAGGCTCCTCCCAATGTTAAATCATGAGGCGTTCCTGCGGCTTGCAACATGCTTTCATGATCTATAAAAATCGTTAGGTGTGTAAATATTAGCCAAAATCAACCTTTTCCCCTGAATTTTTGCTAAAACAATGATGACTCTTCCCAATTTCTTTAATCCGTTTGAGACATTTGAATTGTAGATTTTTACTTAGCAATGTAATGACTCCCCTGCTCTTACTTGAGCCAGCACTAAATGTCCACCCCATATCTTCCCAAATATTTGAGCTTCCTGCGGGGAAAGATGCATTTTTTTGAAGAAACACTGTATCAAATTTCTTATGCTTAAGAGAAGAAATAACCTTCCTTCTTTTTATGGGGTCCCCCAACCCATTCACATTCCACGTGGAGAGAGAAAATCCACTTATATTAACATTTGACATATGAGAAAAAATAGATTGTGTCAAAAAATTAAATTATAAAGACCACATTCCCACATTGGTGCACCAATCAACCCTAAACATCCCCCAGAACAAAAACAGAAAAACATGCGCACAATGGCGTCAACCGGCATCCATCCCTCTAAACTCAAACAGTCCATGTACACCTACGAGAGTCCCCACGATAATTTTGCCGTCGGATTGCTCAAAGAACATGTAGATTCATTCCTTGAATCAATCACGTTTCTCTCGTCAAATTCGCGAAGTCTGGGAACAAGAAAATGCTGTGGTTCTTACAAGAAAGCCTTCCTTTACTCCTCGTGTCACACAAGATCTTTATTGGATGATCTCAGAAATTGATTGGGGCCCGTCTCCCTCCATGGATCTCCGAGCCGGAACTCTTTGAGCTTGCTCAATTTCCAGCTTATGGCCTGTTATATTGAGCTTGTCTAGGAATTTTACCATATCTCAGCCTTCTTCGTCCTCAGGAATTCCAACAATTCGGACGTTGTTTCGCCGGTTACGATTCTCAAGGTCCTCCAAATATACCCTCTCCAATGACCCCAGATAATCAATCTGTTTCTCAACATCTGCAACTCTTGTAACCAACTTGGTGAATTTCATCTCCATGGTCCAAGTCAGCAACAACCTTCATCAGCATTGCCAACATGTTCGACAGTTGAAGCTGAATCTCTTTCACTTCACTGGCCAAATTGAGTCCTGGGCTTTTGGCCTGCTGCTCAGGGGCTTCAGTTTGAGCGCGTAAGTGTCTTTTAATGTCTCCAGAGCCTGAGGATTTTGAATTTTGACATTGTCTTCATATAACAGTTATAGAGGTATACAGGGTGTATTCAATCTCACCAGTTCATGACACAAAAAGTATTAAAACTAGCAAAGTGCTCGGAACTTGCCATTCACGCGTCCAAACCTTGCATGGCGCCACGCGACTCCCCATAGAATAACAGTATGTTGGCTTTGTCAAGCCAGTATAATTACAGCTGTGATGGGTACCAAGCAGGAATGCCGTCCCAAAATGTTTATTACGTAGTAGAGGTGCAAAATGTGCAAATAAAAACAGTTTTTAAAATCAAATACAACCAAGTTCATTAAAAAAACGGTCTAAAAGCTAGACAGCTTTGGTACTAAAAGCAGTACCTACTCCCCTCTCTTCACAATGGAGGCTGAAGTCATTACACTCAAGCTGTGCTAACAACCTTGTCTGTGTGCTTTAAACTCAACACAATCTGACAACTTGTTACTCTAACTTCCCTCTGAATTATTTTCACTATTATTCCCACTTCTAATTGTAATATACCATTTAAATACAATTCATTCTTGCCTTCTGTCCTCTCTCAAGGCACTCTCAGCAGGTGGCGTGGGCTCCATTGTCAGAGTGCTCACAGCCAGGAAAACCTTGTAAACTTCAGCACTGTGGCAGGGTTGGCAAAAGGACTGGCTGGCACAACCCCTTGTGGTCTGTTTTATGCCCATACTGCCATACTGTGGAGGATACCTAGTCACTCAACTTTTTTTTTTAAACGATCAAAATGGTACACTTAACATTCGGACATCCGCATTCGGATTTCTTGCTGTGAAGATATGCACCTTGGATCTGTATGTCAACAGAATGGTTATGAGAAATGTTATTACTGACCTCAGCAGATTTTAAGCACAGACATTTTAGCTATTATCAAAGGATATGCCCATTTAATTGTCTACTTCACCTCTCATACACGTTCCAATGTAATGTCTGATCATGTAAGGGCATGACTAAATCATTACATAGTCATGCTAGTAATGGCATGTTACAGAAGCACTCTGGTGTGTATTATTATTTGTGATCTGCTCCATCGTTTTGAGTCACTTTGAACCAAAACCACATTATGCACTAAAGTAAAATGTAAAATCTCAGCTTTCTAATGAAATTATCATTGTGTCTATTCCAAACAGTTGCAGATTTATAATCATTGAAATTTCTTTTTTACTTTCATGTGTAAAATTAATTCTGTTTCATTGTCAAAGTGACTCAAAGTGATGGAATATATCATTTGTTTTACCTAAGACCAGAAACCAGATTTATTTTGTAGAGGATTTTCAGTTTGCACTCTTTCACAACCTACCCATCATCTACTCCTTTTAAGAAACATAATCAGATCTGGTCTGTGGAATATGCCAACATCAGTATTCACTTGGTTATTTTAGTTTGGTAGTACGTGCTCTATTATTATTGGCCATGATTTATTTACTGCATATGTTAGTTCCAAGATGGTTTTTGGATATAGCTTTATCTTAATGCCTGTGCATTTAAGCAAGAGGGAGATTTTTCTGCCAAATTTATTGTGCTGATAAGCTTTTTTTCCCTCTACAGTCACTTTTATAATTCATGTCGCTTCTGTGATGCATCTCCTTGATTTCATATCATACCGGGATCACATTTTGAGAGAGAAATGTTGCCAAAAACTTTTTTGATTCTCATTTTTGATCTGTTTTTGTACTCTTAAAAACTTAAGAGTTTAATTTTGTACAATGCTGAGTGTTATTAGAATTGTCCACCAGAAGTGTATGTATATTGACCACATTTTTTACATTTGTAAGATGTAATCAATCGTAGAAATCATCATCATAAACATAATTTCTTAACATGTACTTTAAACAGGTGCTGATGATATAGCTAACCTCTTAGACACACAAGTGATTGTGCGCTTGCATATCCCACCAAACTCAGCAGCGAGCACTCTAGCAAGATGTTTCTATTTCAGGCTTATGCTGTAATTAAGACATGATCGAGGGCAGATTTTGCTTCCCCTCTGGTCTACTTATTTTTGCCATCCTTGAATCTATACACAAGCAACCCTTTAGGAAGTATCCACTTGTTCATTAAAGATTCTTAGTGAATGTTGAGTTTGCATCACTCCAGTCAATCATTTGATGAAGTGCTAAAATTATAAACTAGTTTACCAACTGCCTTATCAAATTTTCCTTTTGTATTGTATGGTCTTTTTGAAAAATAAAGTAATTTTTTTTGTGATATTATTATTATTATTATTTTTTTTTCCCCATCTCTGTTTGTTTATGGTACAAACGTATGTTTAAGTTGTGTCAGAGGAGAGATTTCTGTTAGACTCTTCACTGATATATGACTAAAGGTACTGGGTTGATTGTAATTGCTTTATACTGCATATTTAAATATAATTTAGGTGGTATATTTTCCTGGCCCATACAGACACTGGCTTTTGGACCTGATGCTAATAACATCTTGGGAATCCCAAGCCCATGTTCATGATATCCATTACAGATGATGTTGTTTTTTAAGACACTGACATCTGAGGGATCAGAGATCATGTGGATTCAGAAGTGGTTTCCGTCTGGCCCTGATTTGACCAGATTTCTGAATCTTTTAACTATATTGTGCACTGTAGAGGGTGAAATGCACAAAATCCTTCCAATTTGTCTTTGGGGAACATTGTTCTCAAAGTGCTGGTTTATTTGCCGTAGCATCTGTTGTCAAATTGACAAGTCTTGAATGATCCTTGCCTCTTGAAGAACTAGGCTGTTTTGGAGGCTCCTTATATACTCTAACATGATTGCCTCACCTGTTTCACATCTCCTGTTTCACATTACCTTGTTATTTTAACAACTCAAATTGTTGTTAGTCTTAAATTGCCCCTGTCTCAACTTTTTTGGAGTGTGTTGCAATCATCAGATTTGAAATTACTGTACATTAAAAAAAAAAAAAATCATGAAATCCACAAGGTAAAACATAATGTTTAGTTGTAGTGCTTTCAATATAGAAAAGGGTGAATATAATTTGCAAATCACTCCTTTTTGTTTTTTTTTTTTTTTTTTTTTTTTTAGCATTTTTCATACTGTCCCAATTTTTCAGAATTGGGGTTGTATATCAGCTATTTACTTATTTCTGTTCAGGTTATGCTGCAGCCTGCTATTTCTTCTGGCGAACCCTATTAAATAAATCGCATGTAAAATAGGGACTTTTCTTGCAATCTAGCAAGGAGTAATGCCACTAAATACACAAGCAGTTACTAGCACCAACAACCGATTAGCTAGCAAGACTAACTAGGGTGCTAATGCCATTTTCCCCTTGCCAGTTATCTTTTATTTCTTAATGTTAACTGAAGGCAAATCATAAAGATGTTCCTTTTTAGCTTGCTAACTAGTGATCTAGCAAACGATAGCTAGTGAATTCGCTAGACTAGTGTAACGGTAGCCAGCTGGTACATGCTGTGCAGTGTGTGTGTAAACATCACTAGTCTGGCCTCAAGAGGCACACTAGAGGCTGTAACCTTTTTAAGCCTCCTCGTTAGCGCGCCTGCCTCCCATGCCTGAGACGCTGGTTCGAATCCTGCACAGAGTGGGTCAAGCAAGACCGGTTTCACTAGCTGGCTGCTGATTAGATTAGATTTCCTCACTGTTGACATGCATTTCATTGGCTGGCGAGAAGTATCATATCTACCATAATATTTGAATGGAAATTAAATAACAATTATCATGTGTTTTGCAATGAGTAGAATCGTCCATCACATACGCACCTTATCTTATGCTGCATTCCATTCAACTCGAAAAGTAGGATTTTCCAAATTTCTACTAGGAAAAGTGCAATGGAATGCCACTTCAAGTAGGAATTCTGTCCGGGGAAGGAATCCAACTCCTGCGGAAAGTTTCAACACGTGCGCTTCAAGTGGAGTCAGAAATATTGTAATCACGAGTTCAGAGCACATGAATGACCGTATTAATGAGTGGGAAACTCTAGATGAGAGTTTCTGAGTTGGGAAGATGGAAGCTCATTCAGCTCATGTTTCATTAAACATGAAAGATGATGAAAAACAATGATTTTGCAAAATTATTTAAACTTCTGTAATATATTTCAATAATATTCATTTGTTATTTTTGACAATCTAAAGACTCACCCATCACAGTTTGTTTCAAGCAAATTAATTAATAATATGTTATATACCATGCATTAATACATCATATGTGTAGTTTATAAGTGATGCAGGTTTATTCACTAACGTTTATTCACCGGTACAACAGAAAAAGTTATTTTGCCGCATTGTTCATTATTGTTTAAGATTGACTTAGGACTTAGGTTTCCCACATGAATGCGTGACATGTTGTTGTAACATTGAGCCGCTCTCTCTGTCGTCTGCAGCTCCTGTTGATGAAAGTTAGGGTTGGGGTGCATGCCAGAACTAGTTGATACAGAAATCAGCAGCCTAACAAAGATGACTGGCACAAAGTAACTGATGTATACTGAAAATACACAAATACCAAACTTAAATGTATTTAAATAGAAATTGCATTTGTTTGTTTTTTCAAAGACTTTAAAATATAAAGTAAGAAAACAGTATTTTGTTATTCAAATGAAATACTGCCCATCCCTGCTCATAGCCTATAGTAGGTCACAAGAAGAATTTTCATATGAAGAGGACAAAGTTCAACAATAAACATTTAGTAGAGCAGGTAGTTTTGTTGCTCATGTGGAGTGAATATTTTTTGGAAATGCATTATAAAGTTAAATATTTACTGCTTTTGTAATGTTTATGTGAATCAATCACTGACCTAATTCCAGGTATTTGATCCAAAGCAATAACGGTCTGTAACACAAAGCAACATTTATTTTGATATCTAATGGTATTTCTTTTCCTCATTTAAAAAGTTTAACTCCTAAAGACATGAATTGTAATTTTGCAATATAAGAAATCATGACCGTTCACAATAAGATGAAGACTCCAGTCATGTCAGTAACCTTATAAAAGCTGTTTTATTCTACATGGAGAGGGTCCACACATGGGGGCTGCCATGTTAGAATCACATGACCAGTCGAATACTACTCGCTTAATCTCAGTAACCGTCCTGTTATTTGACATTTTCACTCATTGATTAAAGTAATCATGGCTGACTGTGAATACCACATTTCTACAATGACATCTGAAACTGAAAACTGTTGATTTTAAATGATGCTTCATTCAAGCCACTAGTGTCAATGTAAGTCCAAGATTGCACCTTTAAATACGGACAATTATGATGTCTTATACAAGACTAAATACCAGACAGGAGTGGGCGAATAGCTATGAGGTAAACAAACACACTCCACCAGATATGATGTGGCTTTGTTAAAAATTTACACCAAATGATCAAATCCAAGATGGCAAAAAAAGAGGTTAAAGGAATATTCTGGGTTCAAAAAATAGTTTGTAATTTCTAAATGTAGTTTAAAAATGTAAAAGTTTCAATAGCCACAAGATGTAAACAAAATGTGTTAACATGATTTTAGTGTGACAAAATTGCTTTCTAACCTTATCTGTGTTAAGTCGTAGTCAATTTCAGAACTTTACCATGACGGCGTAATGCCGTAAGCCCTCATACATGATACAATGAACAATGATTTAAACAACTTTACAGCTCAAATATTACACTAGTTTGACAGAAAAATAAATTTAATTAAGTGCTTTTATAAAATTTTAAGCTTCACATTTCTGCCTTTAAACCCTCCAAAAATTGGCCCCCATTCACTTCCATTGTAACTGTCTCTGGTTTGAATTTTTTTTTAGAAAAGGAGGGATAAGTCAAAATCTATTTTTGGGGTAACAAATATTATATGCCACAAATGCTGTCGATTGATTTGAAATTTTATTGAAAAAGTAGACCAGCTTTGCTTTCTATTTAATCACATAATTGTTTGTGATTATTCTAGGTAAATGTGACATACAGGAACGTACTGGCTGCCGAAAAGAATCATTTGGAAATTTGCTGGTCACTTTTCCTTAAAACAGTTTCACTACTGTTTTAAAGGGGAATCACAGAGGTTTGTAGTATATTTTATTGCCACCAACATTTCATAAAAGAGTAATTGCAATGTAAACATACAGTATTTGTCATCAACTGTGACTATGGTCTGACAGTTGCACAATAGATTGTCCTGAACAGTACAAGTAATTTAATATGGATAATAGGCTACCAACATGAACTCTGGGTTCCTTTACATCTTCAAAAAAGACCCACTTTTTACATG
Source organism: Moxostoma hubbsi (assembly GCA_032164185.1). NCBI lineage: Eukaryota > Metazoa > Chordata > Actinopteri > Cypriniformes > Catostomidae > Moxostoma > Moxostoma hubbsi. The sequence goes on from JAVLUX010000009.1 coordinate 21,396,393, forward strand.
AAAACAAAATATGTTTATTTATTTATGTTTAAGTGGTAACCTGCAATTGTTACCTTAAAGGGATAATTCACACACAAATTTAAATTATTTCATAATTTACAATGCAATCCCAGATGTGAATTTCTTTCTTCTGCAGAACACAAAGATTTTTAGAAGAATATCTCAGCTCTGTAGGTTCATACAATGCAAGTGAATGTCCAGAACTTTGAAGCCCCAAAAATCACAAAAAGGCTGCATAAAAGTAACTCATAAGACTGAAAAGTGTGGGTGAGAAATCAATATTTAAGACTCTCTTTTTTTTTGACAGACGACCTGATGACTTGAAAACATTTGCATTAAATTATGAAAGAGTTTAAAATTCTTCACTGTGGCGTGAAGATGCATTTTCACTTGTAAAAGCCATTCCTAACATGCTGCTTCAACATGGCTAGATTGTCTGTAGATTGCATTTGACAAAGTTCAACAATAAACATTTAGTAGAGCAGGTAGTTTTGTTGCTCATGTGGAGTGAATATTTTTTGGAAATGCATTATAAAGTTAAATATTTACTGCTTTTGTAATGTTTATGTGAATCAATCACTGACCTAATTCCAGGTATTTGATCCAAAGCAATAAAGGTCTGTAACACAAAGTAAAATGTATTTTGATATCTAATAGCAATTTTATCCCTCAAAATGCAGATTGCATTTTACAAAGCAAGCATTTATCTGTGTTCTTGCATGATGCATCATAATGTGCACACTGTTTTATTGTAATATGATAAAGCAATATACCTCCTATATTCCTTATATTCTCCCTTTTTATCACACTCAGATACACTTATAAGAGCCTCAACATTATGACATAAACAATAATAATGGTAAATAAGAGCATTAACCGGTTCAATGACGTGTCTGCAGATAATATTATATGTGAGCTTTCAGAGGCCTGAATATGGCTTATAAAATATTACTTAAGTGTGTTGTTAAACCAGGGTCTAGTAGAGTGCCTTATGTAAGCCATGTAACTGAACAACATGTTCACAGAGAGATCCATAGAGAGAGGGCAGAAGTGTGTCTGTGTTCACATTCAATATTCTTTTTTTAAGTGGCAGGAAACCATGGAGACAGCAGGATTAGGTGGAAAACCTTCAGTTGTACTGATGCAAAGGTTACATAATCCACAGAGGAGGGAAACAGAATATAAAATGGCATCACAGGAAACCTGACATCCACTTTTAAATTAAGAGATATTTATTTCTGCTTTTTTAATGTTCCAATAGATTCTCTGAGTGCTCTGAATTTATAATTCACAAAAACGGTTTCTTAAAGGGATAGTTCACCCAAAATGTTTTTAATTATTTACTCACCCACATGCCTTCCCAGATGACATAAACAGATTTCATTTGCAGAACATAAACAAAGATTTTTAGAAGAATAATTCAGCTCCATATAAAAAGCAAATGAATTATGTGCTCCAAAAAGCACATAATAGTAAAGGCAGAATAAAAGTAATCCATATGACTCTGGTGGTTAAATCCATATCTTTAGAAGCAATCTGAAAAGTGTGGATGAGATCAATATTTAGGTCCTTTTATTACTATAAATCTCCACTTTCACTTTCTTCTTCTCTTGTTTTTGGCAATACCTACTGGGCAGGAAGGAGAATTTATGGTAAAAAAAGGACTTAAATATTGATTTCTTTCTCACCCACATGATCGTATTGCTTCTGAAAATATGGATTAAACCACTGAATTCTTATAGATTATTTTTAAGATGCCTTTATGTGCTTTTTTCAGCTTCAAAGTTTTAGTCCCTGTTGACTTGCATTGTATGGATCTACAGAGCTGAAATATTCTTCTAAATATCTTTGTTTGTGTTCAGCAGAAGAAAGAAAGTCTTACACATCCGAGATGGCACGAGGATGAATAAATGCCTGTTGAGAGAAATTACATTTGAGCTGAACTAACCCTTTAATTTTTAAAATGTGAAAGAGAACTGGTTTACCCCTAAAAGTAAAAACAGTGTTTTTGTTTTTTTTTTGTATTGTTCTACGTTTATATATATAATTGTGTTATTAAAGATTTTCTACTCAAAGTATGTACTAAAAACTGTTTTGGTGATATTGTAACAATACATGTAACATTGCTCAGAACAAAACAAATACTAAAAAAATCTAAAGTAAATGTACAACTTATTTATTTATAATGTTTCTTGATAATGATGAATTACAAAGAGACAATGTCTGAATAATTTATTAATCTGATGGGTTTGAGGTCAATGTTTAAGGGCTTCAGTGTTATCTGCATGACTTACAAACATGTATTTACATATTGCATTACAGGACAAAACCACAAAGCAACTACTCCAGCTCTAAGTGCACTATCTGAAATATTCATATAGGCAGTCTCAGAAGAACACATCTGTGCTTCATGAATTAATTTATACTGTATTCTGGTTGCTGGTTTGACACAACCATGGTCACGGAATTCATGCAAAAGGTCCTTTTTTTATATAGATTAAGACTAATACAATTAATAAATAATCCCAACAACATATATTGTAATTTTAATAATAACTGTAAAGCGGAATATTATAAATCCAGGTTCCAGTTGATCTCTCTTTGTCCCTCCCATCGTACTGCTGTCGTCATCGGTGACACAGCATAGTTAAGCGCGCGGAATCTCGATAGCGGCGGTTCTTTGGTGTCGTGTCAGCCTTTCTACTAATAATCAGTCATTTTTCCTCACAGAAACCATGTCTGCCACCTTAAAAAGGCAAAGGAATCTGGTAAGACTTGAAGCTCGTGTTCTGATGTGAAGTTAAAGTGTTTTAGTGGGTTAAGGTAGGTTTTAGTTTCATTTATTTAGCCAGCGGTGGCTCGCGAGGTTCTCGTTGTAGTTGTGAAGTATTGTTTTAATAAAGACACGTTGTTTGTGTTTTTGCCTTTACGTTTGCACTCCGGCTTGAATTTCGGTTGAGTTCAGCCAGTTAAAGATTCCAGTTTTGCTCGTGATGGTAAACTCTCTTTTCTTATGGTGGGTGGATGGTTTGGACAGCTAAGCGTGTCTATTAAGCGGAAATCTTTGAAACTCTGGAATTACATTAGTGCAGTTTAACTGTCGAGTCAGCTGGATATCATGTTAACTTCGCTAAAGCTTGATCTCTGAAAACTTTAACAATACAGATGGCTGCTTTCAGGTCGTCAATGTTCCTTATTTGTGTCATGGACGTTATAAATATCTTTAAAAAAAACTCAATCTAGTCATTCAGATGTGTCGTATGTCATATAACCCACCGTTTGAGTTTATATTACTGATGTTTTGATCGTGAATTTAGGCGACGTCACGTGTGTAACTTGGTTTCTGGTTAAATCTAGAACGCAGTTCCCGCTCGCGCGCTGTGTGCAAGCACTCCTCGCTGCTGACCGTAGCACGATGACGTAGTGGATGTTTTTATGCGTATTTTTTTTTTAATGTTTTGTGTTATAACTGTAGCGTACTTAACGATCATTAACACAGTATATATTCATATAACACATTTACATACCAGGGCTGCACAATTAAATAAAATATAAACGCGGTATGACATTGTGCGATTATTTAACCGCAAAGGCCACAACGATTTAATTAAATTAATAGATAAATCAAACTGTTCGCTTGAAAGTCTATGCACACTGCTCTGTCCTGTCTGTACTGTGTATACGCATTATTACAGTGTATTCAGAGCGGTTCTGTGCTCCACAACCAGTGGACTATTCTGTGTCATTTTTAAAGCGCTCCAGATTAACTTTAATTTCACTTTTGCACACTGCCAAGTATATTTGACCACTACATGTTAATATACAAATAATTCACCCCATGCCATTTATGTACATGGGAGGAGAATTTTTTTTTTTTCCTCCCCAATTTGGAATGCCATATGGTGTATGGTGGCATAGTGACTCGCCTCAATCCGGGTTGTGGTGGTCGAATCTCAGTTGCCGCCTCATCTGAGACCGTCAATCCGTGCGTTTTTATCACGTGGCTTATTGAACCCGTTACAGCAGAGATGTGCCTGTGGAGACTTCATGCTATTCGCAGCATCCACCCTCATCTCACCACGTGCCTCATTGAGAGTGAGAACCAAACATTATAGGTTACCCCATGTGACTCTACCCTCCCTAGCAACCGGGCCAATTTGGTTGCTTTGGAGACCTGGCTGGTGTGACTCAGCACACCCTGGGATTCGAATTAGTGAACTCCAGGGTTGGTAGTCAGCAACAATACTTGCTGAGCTACCCAGGCCCCCAGCAGAGGAGATCTTAAAATGAGAAGCATATTGACAGGTGGTATTGCTTAATTTATATATTTGTTTTCTGTGGGTGAAGAGGGAAAAACAAGGAAACTAATTTACGACATCCATTGTTATTACCATTTTTAAAAGCTAAGCTAGGCTATATTAAACAAATTTCTCTGTGTAATACTTTAATACTAAGTAATCATACGTGTAACGCATAAAAACCAAAACATCCACTACATCACCAAATTCCATTATGTAGAGGATTAAATCCACTACATCATCGTGCTACAGCCTGCGGCGAGGACCCTCTCTCTCTGTGTCTCGTGTAAGCTGACTAAATCCTGGAATAAACATTAAACCCAGATAAACATATGAGCACATGAAAAGTTTACTTGCTTTTTGATTGACTGCATCATATTTAAAACACTGTGTTTTATAACTCGTATGCTTTTATTTATTTATTTATTACTGTGCACAATGACAATAAAAATGTAATCTAATTTTGAGAATGTATCAATTAAAACAGATTTTGTAATCTACTGGTATTTTTCAGAAGATAAAATGTTTGTTTGTTTAACACCATATATGTATACACCTTATAAACGGGTTGGCCTACCCAAGTTGGTGGGTTCTGCTGTTAAAATGGATTCCTTTGTGTACTTGAGTCAGGCTATATGTTTTAGATGGATACCACAGTTGAGTGATCTTCAAGAGACTCCGAATAACATCAGTCCATTGTTTAGAAATTTGATAAATGTGGTTTCTAAAATTCTGACACATCAAATCTTCCTGGAAAGACCATTCTATGTTTTGGTACATTTTTGTTAAAATCATTCTGAATATTCTAAATGACATTTAAAAAGGGTTCAGACATTGTTGTGAGTTGCCATGGATTAATCTGATGTGCACTGTTCTCTCTCTTCTTATCAGGTCATCATGGATAATAAAGGTGGAAAAACTTGTATTCTTTAACACAATTGGTCACAAACCCTGTGACGTTTAAGTCGGTGCAGCTGCTGCCTCTTTTCTGCTGTGTTCTACCCTCTGTTGGAAAACATTCTTGAGAGCTCTGAACAATTGAATGCGATTTCTTCTGTTGCTTCTACTTGGTAGGTGTGTTTCCTCACCAAGCCTGTATGGTATCTGTGCCAATAGAAAACTGAATTTCTACAGAATTGGTTTGCCAGTCTTTACACATCCCCCACTCCTTACTGTTAGTTTACTAGATGCTTTGAATACTTAAAGGTGCTGTAAACGAATTTAACCATCATTTAATTTATTAGGAATACAAGATGCACATCAAAAAAGTAATATCACTGATTAACTCATTTATTTATTAACTCGTATTACATAACCACTAACGGGACTCAGACGTGCTAGCAATGATCGATCATGAAAACAATGATTGATGGTGATCATGCATGATGTGACTTTTCACTTAATTCGTTATTCAGCGACAATTACCTCAACTAAACACAAACGAGTCAAAGATGGAGCTTATTTATAATTTGGGATCGATTACGTTGTGGTTTTGAGGGGTACATTTATTTTTCAGAGACATCTCACAGCAAGTGTGTGGCAGAGGACTCAACTCACTGAAGCAGCACATAAACAGCAGGCAAGTGTTTCAAACAGCTAGACAGAACGCAGTTAAACTGAACAGAATGCAGCATGTTCAAAACTGAACTTCAACTTAACACGCATATTAAAATCATGATGGTTATGGCGTCTCCTGTTAAGCCAACTGCGATTTGAAAAAAAAAACTGGTGTGCACTTAAATTACTAGGGTAACCTGACTGAACATCAGACAGATGTGCATTGTGCACATTCTTTCATTGAGCTGGGCAGTGAATCTTCACCAAAATTATGCATTAATAATTTTGATTAATCAAATGATTATTCGGGCGATTAATCATTAGCTCTTAACCGACTATTCAGCTTGTGCCTGAATTAAAAGTTTGTATTAAACGTGCTTATTAACAATAAAGAGAACAAAATCATCTTTTAAAAATTCCTCTAAATGACATTGACTGAATGAAAGGGAAAAAAATATTTTTTATTAAGTTTAATTCAGTAAATAAAGTCACTGCAAAAAAATCCTATTGTTATGAAGTGTTTTTGTCTTCCAATTTAAGTGTCTAAAAATCCTTAATACAAGATACATTTACTTAAGCAACATATAAGATATTTAGACTTTCTTTAAGAGAATATATCTTAAATCTAAGTCTATTTTGTATACAAGTGTATTTTTTTCACTTGGTGCAACAACAGTTCTCATTTCGCTTCTTTTGCTTCCTACTGTCTCTAATAGATCCATCAACATGTTTACTAACGGGTGTTTGATATTTGAAGATGATAGCTTTCTTGATTCCACTGTGGCCAAGATGAATGCTTTACGTAAAAGTGGCCAGTTTTGTGATGTCAGACTGCAGGTTAGGATCCCCCTTCGTTTCAGAAAGAAAGACATGCTTTTTTTTAAATAATTTCTCAGTATCCACTGAAATCACCCTTAATGATGATGGTCCTTCTTCAGGTCTGTGGACATGAGTTGATGGCGCATAAGGCTGTGCTGGCCTGCTGCAGTCCTTACCTGTTTGAGATCTTTAACAGTGACTCTGAGCCACAGGGTGGGGTTTCACTGGTCGTATTTGATGACCTCAACCCAGATGCCGTGGAGATCTTGCTCAACTATGCCTACACAGCTCAGTATGTATATTTACATAGCATTTAAGCTTTGTATTGCATATTCTTCATTTCAAGTAGAGATATGTTCCATATACCTCTTACTCTTTGTTGACAGGCTGAAGGCAGATAAAGATCTGGTCAGTGATGTGTACTCTGCGGCAAAAAAGCTTAAATTAGACCGGGTCAAACAGGTATGTTCAATCTCATGGTTGGACTTCTCTGAAATATACATTTCTATTCAGTTTGTAAACTGTAGAATCCTCTTTTGCAGATCTGTGGAGACCACATGCTATCAAAAATGGACTGTCAAAGTGCTATTTTCTACCGGAATTTTGCAAGTAGCATGGCTGATTGTCGGCTTCTGAGCAAGATCGACAGCTATATCCATGACCATCTTCAGGAGATCTCGGAACAAGATGACTTCCTTAAACTTCCTCGTCTTAAGGTGTGTCAGAGGATGTTATCGTTATCGTATGTTTTTAAGAGTCGTGGAGTGTTTTGAATGTCTTTATCCCTATTTTCTTTTTGTGTGTATTTAGTTGGATGTTATGCTAGAGGAAAACCTGAACCTTCCGAGTAATGGTAAACTCTACTCGAAGGTAATAAGCTGGGTGCAGCGCAGCTTGTGGAAGAATGGAGATCCCTTGGAGAAACTAATGGAAGAGGTCAGTATTGTCTTTAACCATACCCTCTTTGTTTGGCTTGGTCATGTTTCCTGAATTCCTATTCAAAGGTTGACTCAGGGCCTCCCCCTTATTCTGCCCTTGAGGGGTGCCCTTAACCATGTAAATTTTGCAGTACGTGCTCCTCATAATTCTGAAACTGAATGGTTTTCCAGGTGAGCCAAACTAACTGTTCCATTTTTCTTTCCCTTCTCTTGCTCTCTTTACTGACCTGAGTTGAGTTGTGCTCTTGATTTTGTAACATGCCATTTCTCCCCAGCAGATCTTTTGGGAGTTTTAATATTTTGATTCTAATGGCTGCTCCTCCCCATTGATCTCCCCATTTCTTCTATAGGTTTATTTATACACAGCAACAGCAAATTTGCCATGTCCTGGAGAAGACAGCAAGATCCCAACCATCAGTTGTACTAAATCAGCCAACGATAAGACATATAGGCACAGGGTTCCTGAGAGTGCTAGATTTTTTTTATTTCTTATTCTCTCTCTCTTTTTTTTTTTTTTTTTTTTTTTTTCTCCAAATCCCACTAATTGGTTTAGATAGGTCTTAGTCCCAAAGCAAAGTTGCTTTTTATAGGGATGATCTCTCCTTCCAGCAGTCTTTACCATTGCAGTGACTGTAGACACAAGGTCATGGCTCCCTCAAGGTCCAAGAAGGAGAAAGTTGTCAAAAGCCACCCTCAAAGCAGCTGACTCCACTGCTTCAAGAAATAAGACAAAATGTTGCTTTGTACTTGTTTTGGAAACACCCACATGGGTCTTGTTGGTGTTTTGTTGTTGCAGGTGCAAACGCTGTACTACTCAGCAGATCACAAATTGCATGACGGGAGCCTGTTTGAGGGACAGGCAGAGACCTGCAACTCTGAGGATGACCACATCCATTTTGTGCAGGTACAAGACTGGTTTTCAGTCTTCCTCTTCCAGTGCGCTGCTTTCTCTGCTCTAGAATAGCACATGTCCCTTTTTTTTTTTTTTTTTTTTTTTTTTTTTTAATGTTCAGGTGGTTTGCAAAAAAAGGCAGGTCAAATATCAATGAAGCACCCGCTTTCTTTGGCTTGTGTGCTCTGCGGAAGATCCAATATATGGTGTAAGATTGCAATTGGTATTAATTGCATTAGCATGGGATGAGGTTTTTTTTTTTTTTTTTTTCCTTTTTTTTGAGGTAGGAAGTTAAGTTTGGGCACTGGTTTGTAGCTGTCTGGTTTGGTTTTGCAGAAGAAGCTTCCTCGAGAGAGAGATGAGATTATCTCTGGTGCCTCTGGTAGCCTTTCTCCCACCCCCAACAGCCTTTTCAACAAGCACGAATGGAAGTACATTGCCTCTGAGAAGACCACTAGTATGTTCACACTGCTTTATCAGACCAGCTTTTATGTCTTCTCTTAAACATTAATACTGGATAATATATTGCTGTCATTAGCCTGTGAATTACCTGCATATCAATAGATTGAACCTCTGCCCACTCTGCTCCAGACAACTCATACCTATGTCTGGCTGTTTTGAGAGGCGTACTGTGTGTGATCTCCCTCCATGGCCGCAGCAGTCCCCAGAGTTCTCCCTCTGCTACACCTTGCATGCTGAAGAGCCTGAGCTTCGAGGCTCAGCCAGAAGAACTGCAGGAGAGACTGCTAAAGCCCATGCATTATGCTCGCTCAGGCCTGGGAACTGCTGAACTAGATGGCAAGCTCATTGCTGCAGGTATGTGTCCAAATATTAAGTATTTGTAAAAGAAAATGAAAGGGCTTAGTTGAGCTATTTGACTGGAATTTGTCCAAATAGTTGTTAAAGTTATTTATTTGGAATCTCTAAAACCTATGGTTTAGTTAAATAACAACATCAACAAAAAGATATGATTAGGCTTGCACAGAATCTACGCCCATAGAATTCCTCAGAATTGAATAATTATGTACAAATTAAGGCTGATCGATTATGGAAAAAAAATATGTTGGCGATAATTGCCTTAAAAAAAATCACGATATCCGATTACATCGTCAACCCCCCCTGCCAAGGGTCTGTGAATGTTTTTCTTTATTGATTTTGCTTTAGAATGTTATTGAAACACATAAACAAGACATTTCTAAGTTCAAATTGCACTTTAAACGAAAAAAGTAATAAAATAACGAAGAATTTAACCACCTCCCCAAATCCAACCATTTATCGTCTCCAACGACACAAGGTGGAAAATTACTAATAGCCTACAGATTAAGAACTAAAAATAATTATAAATGTCAAGACAATAATAATACAAATAAATAAGCCTAATAAATTCCCTTGTGTTCCCAAAATAATGCTGCCAAATGTGTGTTCTTATCAAATTTGTGTTTGTATTGTGTTTTGGTAATGCAGTTAAAGCTGCCTAAAGAAAATAAAGCGCAATTTTAGGTTCAAGGTGAACGTGTCTTGTATTACTTTCTTTTAATCACTTTCGTCTTTGAAAAATTAAACAGAAAAAAGAGTGAAGACTCTTTACATGCACTTGTTCCACGAGACAGGCTCCCACTGTACACCGACATGCATATGTTCCATGACAGGCACTTGCTGCACATCTCTGAACAAACAGCAAATTGGACTCAAGAATTGAAGGCTTTTCTCTTGTCTTAAAAATATAATAAAGTGTGTTTCTTAAAGCGCATGTCTTTGTGACTAACAGCATTTCTTGTCATGTGTCACTCCGAGGCGTCTTACAGATCGCCTGCCTGTTACGGGTAGATGACCAAAGTTACCCACGCATGAAATGCATTTGGACAAGGAGCTTGCAAACTGGATTCAGCCTAGTCACATTTTGTGGGTGCTAGTTTCACAACCTGGCCACTGTGTAATATATTTGGCAACTTCCCAGATCCATGGTTTTGCCATTTCCCGATGTTGTCGATCATCATCTGTTCACAATTGTGATCTTTGTAAGACATCGTCGATATCCGATTACATCATCATATCGCCCAGCCTTAACACAATTCTCACCGCTTGGATGTTTTTTTTTCTTTCCCTATAATTGCACTGAAAGCATTTTGAAAAAGTCTTTCCAATAAGAGTGTAGTAGAGTCAGCTCTCATATTTGACCATAGATAAACCAGTTTCACAGGTTTTCCCATAATCGCTGCAGGGGGGAAAAAGTGTTCAGTTTCTATGTGGGCTTACAGAAGTAATGACATGAGGACTAATGAAAACCTTCATATGGTGATCGATCCGAAGAACAAATACAAAAATGAAACCACAACATAGCATTACATGAGTGAGAACATAATTATTATTATAGATGTAAACGGGAGCTAATTGTCTTATTTCTGATGGGTGGCCTGAGACTTTTACTTGCGCAAATTGTATCTTAGATTAAATGCATTCTATCATTTGATTTGTGCATTTCCAATGTGCCTGACTGTTTTTTTGGTCAGGTGGCTACAACAGAGAAGAGTGCCTGAGGACTGTGGAGTGTTACAACCCAAAAAAGGATTGCTGGACTTTTATTTCTCCCATGCGCACTCCACGAGCTCGCTTCCAGATGACTGTGCTAATGGTAAGGACATCATAGTTTACAGTATTGAAGTAGCGATCAGTCATCTGTCATTAGAGCCAAATGAATGATTTCCTCTCAGGGTCAGCTGTTTGTGATGGGTGGCTCCAACGGTCACTCGGATGAGCTTAGCTGTGGAGAGATGTATGACCCCAAGGCTGACGAGTGGAGTCAAGTTCCTGAGCTCCGCATCAACCGTTGCAATGCGGGTATGTGTAACTTCCTGCTGTAAAACTTAATTGTGTTCATGCATGATGCATAAAATAACAAGTGTCTTTTTTTAATGAGAAACTTGTTCCTGCTGCTTTTCAGGTGTGTGTTCCTTGCAAAACAAGCTTTTTGTGGTGGGTGGATCTGATCCCTGTGGTCAAAAGGGCTTGAAGAATTGTGACTCCTTTGACCCAGTTTCAAAATCTTGGATCAGCTGTGCACCACTGAACATCAGTATGTACATTTTATTTGTATGTCCAAAAATGTAAATGTTGGTTCGTAGAAGTTAATGCTGTTATCGCTCTTCTGTGTTTAGGAAGGCACCAGGCAGCAGTGTGTGAGCTAGATGGATCAGTGTATGTAATTGGTGGAGCTGAATCCTGGAACTGCTTGAACTCCGTAGAACGCTATAACCCCGAGAACAACACCTGGACCCTAGTGGCCGCCATGAATGTGGCCCGCCGTGGAGCTGGTGTGGCTGTTTATGAAGGTAAATGGAGATGGAGACATGTGTTAAACAGACTGTTTAGTCCTGTAAGGACTTGACCTTTCTGGTACCTGGTAGGAAATGGTTAATGACTTAATTCATTACTAGCCTTCAATTTGACAAGCTTAAGTAATTTTCAACTGCTTACAGGGAAGCTCTTTGTGGTTGGAGGATTTGATGGCTCTCGTGCTTTGCGATGCGTGGAGGTCTATGACCCAGCCAAGAATGAGTGGAGGATGTTAGGAAGCATGACATCGGCACGTAGCAACGCAGGGGTGGCTGTGCTAAACGGTGTGCTCTGTGCTGTTGGGGGCTTCAATGGCAATGAGTTTCTTAACACCATGGAGGTGTTTGATCCAGACACCAATGAGTGGAGCCCATTTATAGATGCATTAGCTAAGAGTTGAACATGTTGGGTGGGTGGCCTCACATTTCCTTCTATTTTGCTTTGTAATGTAATTGTTTTATTGGTGTTTGTCTGTGTGCTGAGGAGAGTTATGTGGGGATGTTGGGAAGAATAACTGATAGATATTTTCATAGGTTTGCTCAAAGCAACGTAAAGCCTTTGCATATTGCATACATTACTGTGTAAATATTTTTCTTTTTTTGGTCACCATGAATTCCAGTATTTTTATATTTTGAAGTTAGGAAGGTTAGTAATTCAAAACTGGTTTTAGGCTTACTGTATTTAGATGCAGTGCTCAGTCCATCATGCACAATTTGACCTTGATTTATTAATATTTCTTTGAAGATGAGATGTATATTTACAGTTGGAATGTCTTAGACCATTGAACACTTGGCCTTGTCATGATAAATGCAGCCATAATGCTTTGGTGGATTGGTATCTCTTGCCTCTTTATAACATTTTTATAGAACGCTTATATGTAAGTGTCCAATTTTTGAAACCGAGTATTGCACATTCCAAGTTTTGAAAAATGATTTTGTGCCAGAGACTGACTTTCATTACTTAGTTTCATCTAATTCATTTCTGTATTTAAAACCTTACTAGACCTGAACTGTAAATGGATTTTGTTACAAAAATGATAATAAATAAACCATTTTAACTTGGATTGAGTGTTGGACAACTTTCATCTATCCATCCTACATGAAGGCATAATTTAGTTACATTTTACTGTCAAGGTCATGGAAAACCTGGAAATGTCAGATGCTGCTGCTTTTTTTCTTCTAAATTTCATGTAGATGTTTTATAGTGAATATACATTTTTGTAGTAATTTCCCATCAGCTATATACATTACTCTAAATCTATTGCTTCCAAAAATTGGTATGTGACATCCAAATGGAAATCTGGTGGTGCTATCTAAAATGTTTGAAAATCATTTACTAATAATGGTCAAGGAAAATTAATGGAGAATAATTGAAGTGTGTGAACCATGTACAGTGCAATGTGGAGAATGGTCAATCTTTCAAAATAATTTGCGTGCAGATCGTTGTCCTGCATGAACTGAAGATTAAGCACAGTTTTTTTCCAGGTGGAGTGCCCTGGTGGATTTACTCAAGAGTATGTTAAACTCTTACCTAGGTTACATGTTGGCCTAGAAGTCACAAGTGCCTCATTTATTAAAAATTAAAGAGTAGACCAGTTTTAGTCTCTGATCCCTTGGCCATGTTAATGCAGGCCAAAGTGGCTAAGTAGGCCAGTCAGGGTCAGCCTGAGGTAAAGGGACTTGTGACTACTGCGATTTGGCAGGTGCTTTTAGCAGGTGCCAAATACAGGTCATCTAATCCAATTGAGTGTCTAATGTTCATTTCATTATCCAATTGACCCGTCCAATGTGTCAAGGATGTTGTCCTTGGATTCAACCAGATTCAAAAAGTTAAAGGAGTTTTCTTGAATTCAGAAAAACTACGTGCTTAACTGTTATTACTTTGGCTCTAATCTAATATATATATATATATATATATATATATATATATATATATATATATTATGTGTGTGTATGTATATGTGTGTATGTTTTTTTGTTTTTTTTTTAAGCTATAAGAGAATATTCTAAAGTTATTTTAAAGTGGGTGATGTTAACAGATTGTGGAAACAAAATCTGTTATACTAACAGTTTTTGAAATCCTCATGGCTGTGTCAAAATATCTAACATTTACTAAGTGGCTAATGAGTTTAATCAAATGAATCCTAATATGATCCTAATGAGAGTTTTATTAAACTGTGCAGGCCCGCCTCTGCACTGTTAAGTGTCTCACTAGCTTCACTAATCCTACTAATAATTTTTCATTTATCCTAGTACAAATACAACCCTTGTTATCTGGCAGGTTGTCATTTTTAACTGTGTAGTGCTTTTCACAACACAAATAGTTTCAAAGCAGCTTTACAGAAAATCATGCAGTAACAGAAAATGAAATTATCTATAAAGTCTTAGTCATCATTGTGTAGTTTGATTAAATATGATTGTTAATCATGTTTAAAAATAAGTAATTCAATAATAATTGTATTAATAACCCCAGTGAGCAAGCTGAAGGTGACCGTGGCAAGGAACACAAAACTCCATAAGATGTTGATTTATGGAGAAAAATAACCTTGAGAGAAACCAGACTCACTGTGGGGGTCACAGTTCCCCTCTGGCTAACCAGCATGAATATAATGTAAATATTAGTTATTTGTGTGCAGAATGAGTCATTAGTAAACTAAGTAAATGTTGAGGGCCAGTGTTTAAACAAAGATTTTGTATGAACTGTAAGATTAATGACTAATGTCTTTGAAGTTTATCCTGGATTAACTACAGAAGTTCACAAAGATGCATTGTCCTTTTTTAGTTGGCTGATGAAGACTTTTATTTCATTTTAAGAGTGCAGTCCATCGTTATACCAAGGTGATGCAGGCAGAGATCAGTTAGGTGCATCGCAGTTCAACCAGCAGGTCATTTCGGTGAGGTCTATCTGAAGTCCAATGTTCAGGCAATGGCACATGATGTTTCCTATGTCTTATGGTTGGAGTTGGCATCAGTTAATCCCCTGAAGTCCATCATAATAGACTGAAGTGATGTTTGACTGGCACCTGCTGAATTTAGTCCTCATCACTCAGAGACACAGCAGTGGAGTCCGACACCAAGCAGGAACGGAGGTGGATCTGACCAGCTCTAGAAACCTCAGGACATGAATCCCGTGGTTGAGACAGGGATACAAATAGAATAATATCAGCGTAGGCTTCTTTCGATTTTCACAGAGTTATAGATCATTATAAATGTTTCTGGTTCCATCAGACCTAAAGCAGCCTAACTGTGAGTTGGTTACATAACAACCAGCTATTAAATTGATAATATCCTTCAACCTTTCCACACAACTTAATCGCTAGGTATAAACCTGTATCACTTCATCAAAGGAAGACCATTATACAATAGCCTCACTACATTTAGGCCTGTACAAAAATTACACATATAAAATTTATTTCATTATTTATTTATTTTTAAAATGGCTTATTGGTACAACTCTGGTTCTGCAAATATGTGTAGAGAACAGCAGGATGTGATGACTCATACGGAAACCATGCAGAATTACCACAATGTGAAAAACTCCACTCTAGGCTGCACTGAAAATGCAGTATGTTTTGCAATCTGGGGACAGAAAAAAAATAAATTCTGTGTAGTCTATATATCTAAAGAGTATAACAAACTATTTGAAGAATATGTGATCTTTTTAAGAATGAGGTTTCCAATTGTGGAACATTAAAAAGGAACGACAGTACCCTAAACCCTTTTAGTACTGCTTCATATTTGTCTGAATGTAGATTATGTAAGAGCAAAGTAATTTTTCATAGTTGCAGGTTCTTACATAAGAAAGTCTGTGCCAGGGCGTGCAGGTTTAAAAAAAAAAAAAGCGTATACATAACGGCCTCACATGTTTGCTTTTAGATACTGATGCTGCTATTTAGAGACTGTGTCTGTTGTGTTCCCTTCTTGAACTTTTGTGCCAGTATTGATGTTCTGGTAGCTGGCCCAAAACTGGTATGTGATAAACAGGAAATTATAAGGTTGTAGTATATAGCCTAGTTACCACAAACTCTGCTCTTTGCAGGGCCTGCTTTTTTGTGTTCCATGGACTAAAGTAAGTCATATGGGTTTGGAACAACATGAGGGTGAGTAAATGATGACATATTTTTTTTGGGACAGTGTAATGGACTTAAAAGAACTATGGTCAATGTATTTGCCTTAAAGCTTGAGGCCTGTCAATGAAGCTCCAGGCAGGAAAAGTCAGAAGTGACGGAGAACTGTTTGAGGAAAGAAGATCTGCTGGAATGTGAGTGAATGTTTGGATCTTTATAATTAAATGTAATGGTCCGTACAGTACATTTAGTGGCCAAAAAAAAGTGTTCAGACACTTAATCCACAATTTAAAATTGTTTTGCCTTTGTATAGCAAAATATTAAACCAAGTAACATTTATTTTAAGGAAATGTAGTAAACACATCTCAAGCAAACCATTTTGCAAATATAAGTTTAAGTTACAGATATTAACAATAGATATATTGTTTAAAATTAAATGTGTAGTTTGCCCAAAAATAAGTATTTTATTTACTCACCCTTATGCCATCTTATACTGGTATGCATGACTTTCTTTCTGCTGTGGAACACATAGATTTTTTTGAAGGATATACAATTTTTCTCTCCTTGCAATGCAAGTCAATGGGGTCTTTTTTTTTTTTTTTAATTTTTAAATTTTTTAGAAACCTTCGGTTACATTAAATATCTAAATGGCAAATTTAAAAAAATTCAGTTTGAAATACTGGTTCAATTGGCAATGGAGCAAGACTGTCTATGACAGAGTCCCAGAAGACAATTAATTAAGCATCACTTTGTTTCGGTTCAAATGTTTCATTTTTTGCTCAAGCTGTTAAGCATCCATGTCCTCTGAGCCTTTCTGGTGGATTACAAAGTCCTTCTGGGACTCATTACCAGCCCTGCAGACTCTGCAGAGATCCACAAGGAACATTTGTTCTTATGGATCTCCAACTGGCAAGAATTATGATTGGTCATTTGTAGACAATGAATAACAATGACCCTTTATTGTCACAATTATAAATGCACATTTAGGCTTTCCCAGAATGTTCATTTCAGTTCATGTAAAATAAAGGTTTGAAATTAGATTTTTTTTTTTTTAATGATTAAAATCTTTTTTTACCACATTCCCATGCCTTATTATATACAAAATACACAGTAATTAAATATTCAAAACACAAATATCCTGAGGTTAAGCTATAACGCAACTTTAATGAAACAAATGCATATTATAATGTAATAAATGTAGTCCCATAGCAAAACAGTCCCTTTTGGCAAGCTAAAAAGAAAATAGGCTATCTTTCTGTCTGTACATAAATCACAACCACCCACTAACAGAAGCATGGTAACACAGACGCAAAGATAAGGTCTTGATCTCAGCTTACGTATATTGTGTACGTGTGGTGCATGTTCTTGAGAACTGGTTTTAGGCTTGCTCTCACATGCTCTTTGTGTATGGTGAACACAGTGTTCCTCCGTGGAGACCTGATTTAGGTGAAACTTCTATTGAAAAAAAAAACACCTTGTAGCAAAGCACACCAATTGTCCCAGTTGCCCAAACTGTGGCACAATGCCCAGGCTCTCAGATTTGGCTCAAGTGTCTCTATCACTCGGGATGGACAACATATACTGATAGATCACCAATCACAACACAGCACATTTTGTACTTTTATCTGATTGGCTGAAGAAGTTTAATTCAGTGCAGTGTGACAATTTATCTAACAACAAAAGGCTTTTGTGGTTTGAACACAAAGAACGTGCCTGCATGTGCGTAACAACAACAACAACAACAACTTCAAAACATTAGCATTTTATTACTTTATTTAGCACATTATAAACAAAACAGCCAGTACAGGAACATGATCAAACCCATATTGTTAAAGACAACTTTGTTTACACAGAGAACATTTCATCAGTTGTGGAGGGTAGACGGAGTGCAAAGAAGCATTTCTTGAAGCTACCTGTTCCAGAAATTGAAGAGAAAAACATGAAGAACATGAACAGCTGATGTTTAGAATCAAATGAGGTGTGCTTCTTGTACATGTGATACATATGTTACAAATGAGTCCATCCTAGTTACATACATGTATATATACACTTACTGAGCTCTTTAAAAGTAACACCTATACACCTACTGTACTTATTCATGCGATTATTTAATCAGCCAATCATGTGACAGCAGTGCAATGCATAAAATCATGCTGATATGGGTCAGAAGCTCCAGTTAATATTCACATCAACCATCAGAATGGTGGAAAATGTGATCTCAGTGATTTCCACTATGGCATAATTGTTGGTGCCAGACAGGCTGGTATAAGTATTTCTGTAACTGCTGATCTCCTGGGATTTTCACATACAAAAGTCAGAAACAAACTGAGTTTACTCAGAATGGTCCAAAAACAAAAAACATCCAGTGAGAGGCGGTTCTGCATATATATATATATATATATATATATATATATATATATATATATATATATATATATATATATATATATATACATTTCGTATGTTGGTTTCAAACATCTAGTTCACATCCTTAAATTAGAATAATGTTTGTGAATTCTACCCTCCAAAGGTAATTTTCACAATCATAAATTTGCCATAGCTTTTGAGGAAACAAGCTGACATAATCAAACCACACTGGCATACATTAAAGGGTTAGTTCAATCAAAAATGAAAATTCCCTCATCATTTACTCATCCTCATACCATGCCAGATGTATATGACTTTCTTTCTGCTGCTGAACACAAACAAAGATTTTAAGAAGAATATTTAATCTCCGTAATTCCATAAAATGCAAGTGAATGGTGACCAGGACTTTGGCACTCCAAAACCCAGGAAAAGTCAGCATAAACAGCATAAACATAATCCATAATACTCCAGTGGTTTATTCAATGTCTTCTGAAGCGATCCAGTTGGTTTTGGGTGAGAACAGACCAAAATATAACTCACTATTAATCTTGACAACAGTCTCCTTGATTTCAGTCAGTTAAAATATATGTAAAATATATTTAGTGCATTATAATATGATACAATGTTACATATTTCACTACTTAAGTGTGTCAAACACTTGTAAAAATACATTTAATCAGTACTTAAATGCAATTAAGTGTCAGAAAAAAGTACATTCAATTCACACTTACGTATGTGTTTTGAGTATTTCAAGTGCATTATCATATAATGTCCTAGAAGTGTATTTCTTGAAAATATACTAAAAAACATTTTCAAATGTATTAACTTTAAATGTAATTTCAAATAACACACTATAATTACAATTATAACAATGTACACTTTTATTTAAATGTGCTTTAGTATGTAATTCTGCTTCTTTAAAGCATGCTAAAAGAGTATTAAAACATAATGATTTAAAATGTACTTTTAAAATAATACTCAAGTTAACATACACATGAAATTGTATTCCTTCAAGTACATTTGAGTATCCTTTAAATTCATTTACATTATATTGCCTGTAAGGATACTTACTTGAGATCTCATGTGCACTCTAAGACTTATAGATTCTATAACAAAACAAATGTGCATGCCCACACACAAACACACAGTTGACCTTATGGCCTGCTACTATCATGGAAGCACTTTACATAATCCTGACTGCATACATTATCTTTAGTATTACTAGTGTGGGTGCATTAGAGCAATTCTTTTGACCTCTCATTATGCCCTTGTTCTTGAGAGACCTGAGGCCATTTTACAGAAAATTCCTATGTTAAGTTAAAATGAAAATCCTGTCATTATTTAATCACCCTCATGTCATTCTAAACCCATATCAAGCTAGGATTCAGAAATCACCATGATTAAGAAATAGATTCGATAAGGTTTGAGTCAAAAGAATAATTTTTAAATGGTGGAAATGCCGGGGGCACATTAACACATGAAGGGAAAAGCCCAGAGGCCTACATCTCCCATGGGGCCCAGCGGGAGGAGTGCGTTTAAACGCTTTCAGCAGGAGACACAGTTGTTGACATGGTAACAGTGCGCAAGAGTTAAAGGCGTCCTTGTAGCGCTTGTTCAATGCACAGGAGTCCCCCCCCCCCAACAATTGGCCTCAGCGGACCAGCGAGCCCATGGGCCCAGAGGTACCTTAAAGCGCCCCTGGTTATATGTCTATTCTGTGATACCCCTTTTCCACCAACAAGAACCAGGTGCTGGTTCAGAGCTAGAGCTAGTGTCAGTTCGGAGTTGGTTCGACTGATGAGCCTCCAAAGAACCGGTTTGCTTTTCCACAGGCTAAAGAGCCAGGTCTTACTACGTCTCATCTTTCCCAGCAACGTTAGTGCGGTGCTGCCAAACACAAACACACCATCAACAATGGCGGACGTTGCTTTGCTATTGATGTTCATGGCTTTGCGGACCTACATCGGCATCCAAACACGGCGGATCCAACGTGTTCGCGCGGCTCGCCATTTGTACAGACTGAGATTACAAGCGAGAGTAACGGTCCGCGAAGCCCCGTCTAACTTACTCTGGACTTCTGCAGAGGACCAGAGTGCAATAAAGCAGCTTGTTTCCTCCTCTGACCACAACTGTTTTTGTTTATTAGCATCTATCGTGTTTATCTGCTAATTCAAAAATGGCGCTCACAAGTTTCTGTTCGTCTTGTTGGTCACGGTAACCCCGCCCCCAGCCGCTGACGTAAGCGGTTCTTACTTCTAGACCAGCAATGATTTGGTGCTACTTAAGAACCACTTTTACTGGTTCGGAGCTGGTGCTTTGGTGGTCGAAAAACAAAGAACCGATTTGAAACTAGGCTCTGGCTCCGAACCAGCACCAGCTCTGCCTTGGTGGAAAAGGGGTAGAGGCTTTCACACAAATGCGTGGCCCATCTTTGATGTGGGAGGCTACTGCTCTTGATCCTTTCAAAGCAGCAGGGTGTTACTAGGCCCTGCCATGACCTGACTGCATAGAGGTTTAGCCACCCTGTGTGTGCTTGTAAAAACACATTTGTGAGACTGCAGTGAGGGTTAATTGCACACTTGCTGTGAGGCTGTAAAATCAATTTTTAATAGGTACATATCAAACTATGCACAACTGACACAAAAGACCCGACACAGACATCCAGTGTGACTGTACATGAACTACATGGCCTGACTCCCTCTTCTTGACGTATAAATGACTGGTAGGTATCCTGAGGTCAGGTTAATAGGGCACTTGTGTTTAAAGCTTACACTACATGCACAGGAGGGCAGGGAGAAATGGCAAAATGGAGACTTGTGGATGGGAACAGAACAGGATTGTGTGAAATTGTCATTAAGGGGCAAGGTGAAGCTGTCTGGTCTTGTGTACCAGTGATGATTCTGCCCTCATCTTTGAACTTGTCTCACAGCAATAGAGAAAAGAGGTTTAGCCTTAGTTTGAATCAATGTGAAGACCTGAGATAACTGACACTTCACAACAGTGACTAAAACTAAAAGGTTTCTTGTTTGGTTTTTGTAGTCCTTTGTAGTTTCATTTTTTGATTGGTTTTCCCCTGATTGTTTCTGTGATGAAGCAGGCAGAGATTGAGGATCTATATGCAGCTTTTATTAACAAAAGCATGAAAAATCGGAATAAAGAAAAAACACAGGGGACACTAGAACAGAACATAACAACACATGCAATAACTGACAAATTGACTGGGGGAAACAAGGAACACCTGGGGAAACAATCAGGGAATGAGAAACAATCAGGGGAAAACCAATCAAAAAATGAAACTACAAAGGACTACAAAAACCAAACAGGAAACAGGAACTAAACAAGAACTTCAACATAAAAGCACAAAACAAAAGTCTACAGGGAATACGTGACAATAACTCACGTTCAATAATATATATGTTCCTTGAACTTAATTTATTTTTTCTTTAAATCTATAGACTTAAGATTTTAAGTGTTAATAACTCAAACTACTGAGTACAAACTGAGGCTATGGGGAATACCCATAATGCCTTGTGCTTGAATTATTTAATTATGTTTACTTGGTCAAAGGGAACATATGTGGACATTTAAATAGTTGTTATTAAGAATTCATCGGGGTTTTAGATCTTTTGTAGTATTATGATATATTGTTGCAAATAGTTGTTTCATGTGATGTCCCCATTAGTGTCAGGGTTTCCTCGCATCCTGGAAAACCTAAAATTCTGCAATGCAGTTTTCAAATCATGGAAAATACCTAAATGTCCTGGAAAATAATAATTTGTCCTGGAAAATATTTAGGTATAATAAAACTGTTTGACTGTGTGGCTAACATAATTTTTGTTACATGTACAAAAACATAGTAACGATCGGGACTCTGGATAGGTTTCAAATACACACATTTGTTGGATAGGTGTCAACTACACAAATTTGGATAGTTTTGTCACTGCTGGCGGCTGCACATTGTGAAACAACATCAACGGTTGACTGTCATGCACAAAGCCCTGTGTCATGAACATTCTCTGCTTATCTACTGCCATCTGTTTTGCTCTGGCGAAATAGTGCAAGTATTGATACAGTAAAAATGTTCATTCTAATATTGGTGTTTTTTAAAGTAAGTTGCAAACCTTAGACAACGGTTCATGGTCAAACAGCTAATTTTTTTGAAAATGAATTCACAACCTGAGGAGGTAGCGTGGTGACGTGGCCTTTACACTTTGGGATGTGAATTCATTTTCAATAATAAACGAATGATCCAAGTCTGCTTATACCCTGGTTACCACATGTAGGACCCTTTGATTTCCACGATGTGAAAAAAGGGACAGAATCCAGTTGTAAAAATGGCATTAGCTATAAAACATGGAATGTCTCGGAATTTGGACCCTGTTAACACTATCAGTGTGCTCCTTGTGCATGTGTAACTAAAGCTGGCTCTACACTAGCAGACTCTAAACATCTTGTTTTGGCCGAGGGTGTCACACATGCAGAATGTTTTTCTGAGATCTCATCAGTCAGAGGTATGACACACTTGCCGATTAAAAATGGTGGAGGTCAGGGCTGGACTGAGAAGAGAAATCGGCCTGGGATTTTACATAGCAACTGGCCCAAAAGTTGTTGAGCGGCTCATTTAAGATTATTGCGGCCCATTTCTCAGTCGACCCACTGGACCCCTCGGTTCTCCCGATGGCCAGTCCTCCCCTGATCAGCCCCAAAGTGCGTCGGCCCACTGGGAAAATGCCCAGTATGTCAGATGGTATATATATATATATATATTTAGTGCTATAATTCTGGGTGTGTAATGTCATGTAGTGCAGCATGATGGGATATTGTTCCCCATAGTGCTTACAGCAATGTCTCGTTCCCTTCATCTCAAAGGAACCGAGGTTACATGTGTAACTGGAGATGTTCCACACTAATGACCAAACATTTCCAAATATTTTTATCTCTAAATGTTGAACTTCCTTATTCATGTTTTTGAATATACAATGTCTATTCTATTGTAATTTAAACCCTAAAAATCTTGACTCTAGGAGCAGAGGTTAGAAACACTGTTATATGTTCATAGGCATAGTTATTTCATACTCTTAAGCAGCACTGCAGTGTATCACATGGTGAGACAATCCCATACTGAACGTGGGATTAAATAAAAACTGTAAAACCGCCCACTAATCTTCACAGATTACATGGAAAACCTACGACAGATGTCTTATTACGACTTCAGTGGTCTTCAGAAATGATCTACTGATCTGGTACATGAAAGGTGAAGCAATCAGGTGAGCTATGAGAGACCTCACCTAATATAGGCAACATGCTGGCATAAATGATACTAGTTATATAGTCGATTAATAAAACATACTGTATGAGTAGTTTTAGAAAGTCATTACTTATATACAGTACATAAAGTAAGAAAATAGCATTGAGCATTACATAGTACTAAATATTCCATATCATTTATTATTAAATTCTGACTTTTAAATAGCACACGTTTTATATCTGTACAAACGTGACAGATATTTGCAAACACTTTCTGCCCTTTTAATGTTCAACATATTACTGTTGTTAATCTTATTTATCTTTTTAAAGAAATGTCCATACAGCCTTGAATAACATGTTGCAAAAGCACCATCTACTGGGGATCCGTTTCTACCCAAATACACTAAAGATCTTCTATAAAAAGGTGTGGCATGACATAACAGGTGTGACACCATATTTTTTTATTTTTCAAACAAAGAATGCGGTATACATTTTTTTTTTTTTTCTCCAAACAACATGAACTCATATGTATGTCAAGGATGTCAAACTAAAAGTACTTCATGCTCTAAAAAGTTGCCTTAGACAAAGATCCTATGAAATGTGACAATCGAAAATGGGGTCTATCTTCATGTACAACTGCCAGCTGACATTCTTTAAATTGGCAGTTGAGTAACAGCCATAACATTGGAGTCAATTAACATTTCCCAGGTAGTTGTACTATAAAGTGGTGTAGTATGTACAATCCCCAAAACATCTGTAACATGTATAATGGATGACCAACACAGAAGTACAGACTAGTGAAAGACAAAGTTATGTGACCTAAGCCGTCACATTCTCTCGACATGTAATGGTAAATGGTGGCAAAATGCGATCATGTTAGTCAACAATTGTTGCTGCTACAGAAGTGGTGTCTAATGCACTTAAATCTCAATGAATATCAATCTAGTTTGATATCAAGAACACGTCCGCCTCCTGACATCAGCATCTTCCATGAAGCACTCAGTAGGACTTCTTCAATGTCATGGTGTTATGGTTGAAGTATCCACTTTGCAGACTAAAATTTTTTATTTTTGAAGGCAACGTCAAAGTCCTCTTGATGAAAGGACTCAACACGTAACAATGAAATGATTGTTTCAACTGAAGGGGGGGAATGAATCCACACACTGGTTTGACTCCCATGGCCCTCCCACCCCATTACAATTAATCGACCCTGGTCTCATTCCCATACAAAAAGACAATAAAAAAACAAAACAATGCAGCCACAGTTATTAAGGAGCTGGGTCCCCATAAACTAGTATGCTCCAGACCAGGAGAAACAGCAAGAAAAATAAAGATGGAGAGAATAGATTGGATGAACCATCAGTCTGTCTTGGACCTGCTTGGGCCCTCATGTGAATTTATTTGTGCTCTTTTGTTGGGGCAAAGTACAACTCCATGGGCTTGTTGACTTTCCAGTACTTCTCACTCACCAGCTCCAGGGAGAAGGAGCCATTCAGGACCTGTGATGGGGAAAAATGATCAAAAGCATCATACTAAAGAAACATATGCAAGATGCACATGTTACTGACTATAAGCATGTTATGGTATATATATGAATCCAATAGGGTGTCACAATAAATCATATGAAAATCTGAACTGCAACAAAATTAACATACTGCAAAAATCAGTGATTTAATTGCATGTATTATGTGAAAAAGCTTTTTGAGTTTGGCTCTTTTAAAGAGAACATGAATGTTAGCACGTTACCTTCATGCAACCCTGTGTACACATGCGTATAAATTGTATTTTGGCTTCGCAAATTGAAATTAATTTAAACTGACTGAATACTGTTCACAACAATTTAGACTGTCATTTAAGGGTTAAACTTCTGGTGCACCGAATCACATAACAACAGCATGACATTGATTTCCATGAAGTGCTTCTACGGGCAAAGAGCCAACAAAAGTGCCTCTGGAAAGAAAGTTTTTTCCTTAAAACCTGTTTTGGTGTAGAGTAGCATATATAGTTTTGTATGATATGATGCTTAAAATGACGTACATGTGTATTATAGGACATTATTCCATCAAAAGTAAAAAAAATAAAAAATTGCATTTTAGTTATTGTGAATAACTTTCAACATTAACACTTCTGTGGGTCATTTTGCTTAATTTTAGTATAAATTGTTATATTCTATTTTATAATCACTCTTCAATATGGTTCTATTCATCAATATTATTAAATGCATTACTATAATGTGCATTTTTATAGAACAAATGGGTTCATTCAAAAGCTGAAAAATTAGGTGCATTTCAACTGTTCTGAGAACACTGCAGACAGACAGCACACTGGATGTCAAGTCATTCACTAAACAGGAAGCAAAGAGACACCCTTCAGCTTTCTATGTAGCCAAGTCCACCCTCTCCTAGAATCTGACCACAAGTTCAGTTTCAGGCTGCAGATAACAATAGGACAATGGTAATCGGTAGATTCAGAATTTATAATGTATAATTTTATTTTAAAATGGTTGGCAGTGATTGGATGATGCTGGCCATTATTTTGAATCAGAATTAATTATGCAGATTTCTGATGTAAAGTCTGTAGCATCTCAAAAACATGAATTAACACTACTGGAAACAAACCATTTGATTAAAAAAAATGACTTTCTATAGCTTGGTATTATTTACATTTCATAACTTAGTCCTGCGGTCACTTTTTAGGAAAACTATCTGCTCTAGAATGCTTTTTTTTGGTCGGAATGCCAGGTGCTACTAGTATAAAACAAAAAAGAGAAATGAAAAATGCACGGAGCAGTCATGCTCGGGTCTCAGGATGCTAAAGAGTAACTCTTTCTATTGGCCGCAGGGCCAAAAGCTTTTCCTTCTTTTAGTCTTGATTTCCTAGCAGTGCAACATGATGATAAACGCGTGTCAAAATAATCGCTTTACAGTTTTTGGATCAAATCATCCATACTTGATCTTCAATGTCTGGTGGGAAAAAAATGGTCCCAAACTTACTGTGAACTGGTTGTTAGCTGTGGGAATGTAGATTGTGTACTGTTTTTCACTGGCTGCCTCTACGTTGATGGGGCTTGCCTCTCCATTCTTGCGCATTTCCTCTAGGGCCAATCTGACGGCTAGGTATTTAGAGAGGTGGTCCACTGTTGCGTTACCCGAAGTTTTGATGTACCTGGTAACAAATTCCACAAATTCATATTTCTAATTTTAAGAAACTTGACAAACATATAGCTAACAAATGACAATTTGGAGACACCAAAAAACTGAAGGTAAAAAATACTTAGGTCGAATTCCAATCAAAAGTGATCATCCCTATGACCTACTCACTCCGAAGGACAGAGGTCTTGATATGGGCACTCTGAAGGGAGCATGGCATTACTATATGAATGTACCCTACTTAACAGCCTTGTGGAATGGCCCTTCGTGAAAAGATTCATTTTCTTACTTCAGTTTGGAATGACCCTTCGAGTGGCGTCCCCTTCCCGCAGTGCCCTTCAAGGGCGCAAAAATGCTGTTTGGAAAACGCCCTTAATTGAGGTGAAACGTGTATTTGGTTTGAAAAGCAAATTAAACAAATTATTTGAAGGTGGTCTGCCAATCTTTTAGTGAGCTGATTCAAAGAGATGACTCACCTTGTCTGTGCAGAGTCTTCTTTCTCCATCAGCGTTGGGTGAGGACGAAACACTAGTTCAATCTCACTGGCCCCATCCAGGGCCATGTCTCCTCCTCCGTTCTCTGTGGCATTGTCCATGTCAAGACCAGAGTCGTCAGATGTCTTGGTTCGTTTGATGCTGGGCCCGGCCTCTTGGTTACTGTGCACTGATGCATTGCTGCAGTGTGAGCTGTCCCCATTATCTTCTGCCCCACTGCCATTCTCAATCTGGTGCTTCTTTCCCCGCTGAAGTCTACAGCGCCCCCATGGTAAAAACGATGCCAACATAATAACATAAACAGCCGATAGAGTAAAACAAAAATAAGAAAACTTTACATTTTGATCTCTCCAAAATTACAAAAACACCCAAGAATACCATCTTAAGCTAGAACTGAACACGATTTAAAGAACTAAAAACTACAGTATTACAACAAATATGGGCATTTGACAGCAGTAAATAAGAGATAAGAAAATGCAAAAACAGACAATTCAAATACTGATATAATTGGAAAACATCTTTCTTTCAGCCTTATACCAGACAACAATCACTGATCAGATGCTCTGTGCTGACCTGTTAATGGCTTGGATTTTTAGGCCTTCCTCAATACTGTGGCTGAGAGCATGTTGGTTGTTGTGTTTGCTGATGCGGGCCAGCACTCTCTCCTGGTGGGCCTCATACTCATCTCTGCTGGGGTAAATCTTACTGATCAGGGCGTCAAAGTTGGGGTCTGGTCGGAGGGACCGCTTAGACACCAGCTTCTTCCTGCATGTTGGACACTCCTTATTCCTGTCAACCACAGAAGATATGAAATTGATCAGGCGACGATGCAGAGATATAGCTCAATACAATCATATTGAACACGAACGGAAAAAAAATACATAAATCAGCCTGGAATTTAGACAGTCTAAACTGTCTAGGGCCTTGTAAAATTTCACATGGTTTATTAATATTGTTGATGCAACTTAATGCTTACTAGCCCCAATCAGCTGCGTGCTTTCAACATCTTTTCTCTCATTTGTGAACTAATCAGTCTTTTTGAACTTTTTACTGAACAAATCATTCTCGCTCACCTCCATACATGGACTCATGTTTCTCGTACACTAACATCTCTCCTTTTTGAAGCCAACGATCCCTAGTTTGAAGCATGAAACTGCTTTGGTGACTTTTCATGCCTTTAAAGCTAATAGCATTTGAGTGCAGACTATAAATTAGCATATCAATGGTTTGACACACTAAAAGAAAATGCCCCTTCACTGAACAAGCGAGTATCAGGATCTGTTGACTGACTGAAGGAGAAGAGGAGGAATGTCATTCTTTTACAAAGTTAATCTTGTTCAACAAGGAGAGAACATGGCTGGATGAATTATGACTAAAAGTGGCTGATGACATTACAATGACATTAGGATGTAATTGAATCCCTTATCACTTTTTGAAGGCAAATATTGTTGTCTTTTTGTATAGTCATGCACAGCAGTTCACAAAATGATGGATATGCTTTGTTGTCATTTGTGGGGGAAAATGTTCATGATACTTAAACACTGTATTCTCTTGACAAAGACCAAATTGTTCTATACTACTGGGTCAGAGCATCTCCAAAATGGCAGGTCTTGTGGGGTGTTTCCGGTATTCAGTGGTTAGTACCTACCAAAAGTGGTCCAAGGAAGGACAACCGGTGAACCGGCGACAGAGTCATAGGCGTTCAAGGCTTATTGATGTGTGTGGGGAGCGAAGGCTAGCCTGTCTGGTCCGATCCCACAGAAGAGATACTGTAGCACAAATTGCTGAAAGACTAAATGCAGGCCATGATAGAAAGGTGTCAGAACACACAGTGCATCACAGCTTGGTGCATATGGAGCTGCTTAGCCACAGACCGGTCAGAGTGCCCATGCTGACCCCTGTCCACAGGCGAAAACGCAACAATGGTGCGTCAAAACTGGACCATGGATCAATGGAGAGGAAGCCTGGTCTGATGAATCACGTTTTCTTTTAGGGGCGGCTGTGGCTCAGGTGGTAGAGCGGGTTGTCCACTAATCACAGGGTTGGTGACACCGAACACCCTGAAAGCCAAGTTGCTCCCAATGGCAGGCTTGCGCCTTGCATGTCTGCCAACATTGGTGTGTGAATGTGTGTGTGTGAATGAGATGCAATGTAAAGTGCTTTGATACCGCTAAGGTTAAAAAAGCGCTATATAAGTGCAGATCATTTACCATTTATCATGCGGACGGCCAGGTGCGTGTGCGTCATTTACCTGGGGAAAAGATGCCAGCAGGATGCACTGTGGAAAGATGGCAGCCCAGCGGAGGCAGTGTGAAGCTCTGGACAATGTTCTGAGGGAAACCTTGGGTCCTGGCATTCATGTGGATGTTACTTTGACACATACCACCAACCTAAAGATTGTTGCAGACCATGTGCAAAAACTGTTCAGGAATGGTTTGAGGAACATGACAAAGAGTTCAAGGTGTTTTCTTGGCCTCCAAATTCTCCAGATCTTAATCTGATTGAGCATCTTTGGGATGTGCTGGACCAAGTAGTCCGATCCATGATGGCCCCATCTCGTAACTTAAAGGATCTGCTGCTAAGTTCTTGGTGTCAGATACCACAGGACAAATTCAGAGGTCTTGTGGAGTCCATGCCTCGATGGATCAGAGCTGATTTGGCTGCACGAGGGGGACCTACACGATATTAAGCAGGTGATTTTAATGTTGTGGCTGATCGGTGTATAATGATTCTATGGTAATTTTAAGCTATTAATCCACCGACGTGTGTAAATATGGGTCCGGTGTTGCAGGCTTGTGGATGCGTGCATGGCAGCACTGCTGCTGAAAAAAATCCTAGGGATTATAAAATTCAATTCAACTTTAAAAACGGAATTAAGAAAAAAATAAAATAAAACTGAATTTGATCAAAATAAATAAAATGCATTTCATAGGGCCATACCTGTCCTTAATATCACTGACCTGTAAAATCCAGTCCTATATTCAGGTACTCTTCCACATCGCAGAAAGTTACAGTATACTATAAATCTAAACCCATAATTCTTTATAAATACTGATGACATTAACTCACCCCGATCTGAGAGCAGTGATGATGCAGTCTGCACAGAAACGGTGCAGGCACTCTTTTGTGGTCATGGTGTTCTTCAACATGTCCAGGCATATGGGACACATGAGCTCACTGTGCAAGCTGCGTGGAGACACCGCTATCTCCAGACCATCCGTGATGGCTTCCTAAAGGAGTAGAAGAGCACAGAAGCTGTGAATGGGGTTCAAAACAAATCTACAAGTCCTAAAACTGTCTCTCACTTCTCAAAACTGCTTCTCTGACTTATAGGGCTGGGTATCGTTCAAAACATTTCGATATTGATACCGATACTGATATCTTGACTTAAATACCGGTTCCTAAACTATACTTTTTTCGATACCAATTTTATGAAATTCGTTTTAACAAGATTACCTAAAAAAAAAAAACCTTTGTTTTTATTTTTTCAGTTTGTTGACTATTTTTACAGACTCAAAGACTCATCTCCTGAGCCTTCTCGTCTCCTCATATCAGGGTCGGCAGGGGCAGAGGATATAACATTATCGTGAAGAGGGAAAAAAAAACAAAACAAGAAAGCTAAACTAATTCAGCCAACCCTAAGGATAAGTATGGTTTAAAAAGGATAACTAGTTTAATGCGAGTTAAACTTGATCAGTTACTGTCAACTTTAACACTGGGGTCTGAGGGTTTTTTGGACCCTGGAGAAGTTTTGACATGCCTTAACATTTTTCAGA
This sequence comes from Moxostoma hubbsi, assembly GCA_032164185.1. Classification (NCBI taxonomy): domain Eukaryota; kingdom Metazoa; phylum Chordata; class Actinopteri; order Cypriniformes; family Catostomidae; genus Moxostoma; species Moxostoma hubbsi. Next base: position 21,427,329 of record JAVLUX010000009.1, read on the forward strand.
ACTGACTTCTTTCAGATAAAATAACATTTATGCATGGTTTTTGAAAAAACAAAATTTTTAAGTCATTGAAATAAGGCCATATAACACATACTAAACATTCGTCCACAAGCCTTTTGAGAACTGGAACTTGTAGCCTAGAGTTTTTGCTACAAAATTATGTGAAAACCATCCTGATCACTCATTCATACAAAACAATATAGAAATTTAACTTTTGTAAGACACTTTTAGTGTTAGAAAGGTCACGCGAGTCAATGATCATGTATATTGATTGTAATTCACACCAGAGGAGACAAAAGACCCCTCCCATTGGCCTATCAATGATGACTGTGTCAGAGAAAGAATGTGAGGAGACTTAATGATCAAAATCAAGTTAAAAGAAGTAATCTGACTATATAATTTCTTTACACAAAGATTTTCCTTAATTTTAGACCTACACTACCGTTTAAAAGAAGTCTCTTCTGCCCACCTAGACTGCTTTTATTTGATCCAAAATACAGTAAAAACAATGATATTGTGAACTCTTTTTACAATTTAAAAAACTTTTCTATTTGAATATATTGTAAAATGCAATTTGTGATCAAAGCTGAATTTTCAGCATCATTACTGCAGTCTAGTGTCACATGATCCTTCAGAAATCATTATAAGATGGTGATTTTGTAATATGGGCATATTTAAAGTGCATTTTACTAATTTATACCTGAACAGATATTTGCAAGCACAAGCACTGATGATAATGAGGAAGCATAAACACTAGATAAAATATAATGTAAACATTCATATTTTTATATCATATTACTTATAATTACTTATAATATTTTTATCATACAGCATAGAATTTAAATGCCTGCTTCAGCTGAAACAGCATTTAAAATGTAACTAAAACTTGCTTATTAGGAGTCATATTTCAATACTCTGAATCCTGGCTGGCAAGTCTGGAAACAGTCCCACTAGTAAAATATGTACATGTTTATATAAAATAGCATGTCAACTAATTAAAACTAAATGACTTACACGTCTGAAATTGTATCCTCGGCTGGATCAAGTCTCACTTCAAAATACAAACGTTCATCGGAGTCCCGCTCTTATTCTGAGGAAAATGTTAACTCTTCATCACTATCCAGGAGTTTTCACACTTGTGTATCGTGCTGTCTTCCAAACGTTCAGATAAGTGAATGAACTATATGTTTTCAAGGCACAGTCGGGGGCGTTTACCATTTGATTTGATCGTCTCAGTACATTAGCGTATGAATGGTGCTTTCTTTAGACATATGTTTCATGTTTGTGTGATAAGTATTTGCGGAGCTTCAGCTAATTTTTGTTTCAGATATAAGCTCGCAAACCCAGAGACTGCTGAAAGCTCACCCTTTTTATTTTCTTTATTTTACAAAAGCACAAGGTTTTGTTGTTATTGTGTGTGTACAGAAATAACAGTAGACCCTTTATAGTCTCTAATGATGTCTTACACTTATCTGTATGCCCGTCGACCCCAGAGGGTTAAAGCATTTTTAGCATTGATTTAACTATCTATAGCCATACATCCAAACAATATCTAAGGTCCCAGTTTATAGGACTATGTCACCATGCACAGAAACGTTAATTTAACAAGTACATGTTCAAGGAAGCTCTGTGGCAGGAGGATGCTGAGAGGATGACTGCACTGGCTCGGTCTTCTTGCAGTCGAAGACGGAGCAACTTTCTGTTCTTAAGTTTATTCCTTGCACTGTCAAGTGCTTCATCAGATTTGTCGTGTTGCCGGTCTTGGCAGCAATTATCTTGTCGCAAATATTGCATTGCGCACTGTTGGTATAGAGTCTGGTGAAATGTAGACACACTTTTGATCTTTCCACATCTTTTACATCTATGGGGTTGGGACGCATACACACTACAGCCTCACATGTGAGCCACATCTCTGGGTGTTACCGGCATAAACTGGTGTTTATCCTTGATGCCAAAACACAGCCAATCACCAGCACCTTTAGATTTGGGCACATCTAGCATGCTACATGCTTTTCACTGACGTTGACGAGATTAACCCCCTTAGGTATCGAAATTTGGTACCGAACGACAAGACATTTTTCGATACTCGATAGTTTAGAGGCAATTCGGTCGGTGCCTAAAATGTATCAAACTCGATACCCAGCCCTACTGACTTATATTCAGAAGTACATGCAAAAACAATTTATAAATAAAAATTCAAATATACTAACTGTGAACAATAATTCTGCAACTACGTATAATGGATGATGTTTTGGCATATTGTTTTACTTACCTGTGGATTTCTCTGTAATTCATAGAGACTGAGCTCCCAGGTCTTGCTGAGGGGTTGAACCCCATTCGTTTGTATGGTCTGTGTCATCTGTATGCACTGCTTCCTTCACCTCTGTGATAAAGCAGCCATAGAGAACAGTATTGACATTGTGCGAGAAATACAACATTTAAATCCACAACAAGAAGCTTTTCAGATAGTGAGATGCAGAATCTCAAGAATTTTTTATTTCACACTTCATAGCTGATTAAATGTTTACGTCCGTCTACGTTGTATAAAAAAACATGAATACCCTCTGAAATACAATGATCTTATAAATTTTCAAATATCCGTGTATAGAACAATGACAATATAGACAAGTTGATGATAGTCTGACAAATGATATTTCTGAAATGACATGATCTGAGAGCAGATGTTATGGTCTGTTGACGTTGATTTCAGCAGGAAGCAGTTGTGCGATTAATTCCATAAAACGTTACGTTTTTTAAAAGATCTTCAAACACGTTGCTTTACGGTTGTTTAAATTTACAGTAATAATCTATCCCTGCAGTCACGGGCTAACTAGCTAAATTAGCTCCTGATGGCACTTATAACTCTTTGTGTTACTAAATAGAAAAGGCATCTGCCCGCACTTATAAAGTGTCTTTAAAAATGATTGTGTCAATCCTAACGCAACACATGCATATTAAATAACCCAAAACAAAGTGAACGGGGGTGGAAAAATACATGTGGAAAGGTTTTATCTCCTGCGCTGTCATGAAAACGCAAAGCAAACGAGCTAACGGCTAACTCTTCCTGCTAATACAGATGGCTGTGGTTTACAATGGCCATAAAATCAAGCTTGAAATCAACGTCAACATGCTTGTTGCTTATGAAATCATTTACGCAGACGAAAACATCAACCTCGACAACCAGAAATAATACATTTAGGTTTCAACCGCAGCTGTTTACATACTTACATTTCAATGTTGTGGATATTCTCTCTCCTGCCAGCGCGTTCTGCTGAGCTCAATATGGCGGATTTTGCGTGAACATTGAACTCTGGGAAGTGTAGTATTTTAAATGGCACTAAATAGAGTCAGTTCTGCAGTTCTTCACTTTAAAAGGATAGTTCACCCAAACGGGAAAATTATCTCATCATTTACTCACCCGCATGCTAATTCGGATGTGTATGACTCTATCTTCTACTGAATATACCTATTTTTAGAAGAATAGAACAGCTATGTTGGTCCACACAATGCAAGTGTGCAAGGTGACCAACATTTTGAAGCTCCAAAAAGTACATAAAGGCAGCATAAAAGTAATCCACAGGATTCCAGTGGTTAAATCCATGTCTTCAGGAGTGATATGATATGTGTGGGTCAGAAACAGATCAATTTAAGATTTAAGTATTTTTTACTATAAATTCTCCCCCCTGTCCAGTAGGCGGTGATATGCACGAAGCAAGCGACTCACCAAAAACAAATGAAATGAAAGCAGAGACCTTCAATGCAGAGATAACAACCTAATGAGCTGTGCATTGTATGAACCTACAGAGCTCCTAAAAATATTTGTTTGCATTCAGCAGAAGAAAGAATGTCATACACTTCTGGGATGGCATGATGTGAGTAAATGATGAGAGAATGAACTAACCCATTAATAATATGCAATGAATCCTTATAGCCTAACATAATACCCTTTATCTTGGATACACATTAACATTTATGTGTTCAACACCTTTAGGCTACTTGGTAAGACAAAAAAAAAAAAAGACAAAACAGGTGAAAATAATGAGAAATGTAAATTATTCGTAAATATATGTAATTCGATAAACAGTCAAACGTCAAGACAACGTTTTAAGTTGACAAAAATCCTGTTCTTCGGATGTTGTCAGAGTTTGCTGAGAGGATAAGCGGGCGGCGCTGCAGATTGAGGAAGTTTGAGATGCCTGAGTCAGAGCTGAATTGCGCTCGTCTTTATCAGAAAGTCAAAAAAGCCGCTGCGCTTCACAACCGAATTGGACGACCAGCAGAAGAGCATCCGTTCGGGACCGCTGCGACACACCATTCTGCACAATGGGAACATCCTCATCCAGCCTTTTGGACGAAAGTAAAATAAGCTACATAAGAGGTAAACTGATTTCTATATCTAATAGCCTACTCGAAAGTAATATACATAATATACATGTATACTATGTATACATAACGGTTGCAGCTTTCTTATGTTTAATGTTGAGACTAATAATTTAATGTAATTCGACTTTCTCTCGTCTATTCCTCATTATCCAGTTTTAACCGTTGTTGTTCCCAAAATGTCCCAAAATTCTAATCCTCGATCATATCAAATAAGAGATATTCAAGCATAATCAACAGTTTAGTAAAAAGACACCCCAGACATAAATATGACAACTGCTGTCTGTAGTGCTTAAAATGTCATCAGTTTATGTCACCGTTTCATGCAGAGTGCACACCCACTTACTGACTTAACGAAACCGGAATGCCCCCTCCTCCACCACACCCTATACTCCACCTAACATTAATCATGCTGCTAAATGTCATGCTATAGCTCATTTTAATAAACAACTTATTATTGGCATATGAGATAGTTTTTTTTTTTTAACTTGGCTATTTAAATCACACTTTACAGTGTTCATGTCACTGTTTATATAGGAAGCCTACTGAGTAACAGGCTTCTAATGCGCTAAACGTGTAGCCTAATTGTTTTGTGGACCTGATTGTAATTATATCTTACACATTGTTATTAATGGCTAATAACACTGTTGTAATATTGTTATTACTATAGTATGTTTGTAACTTGTAATGTAAGATAGCCGTTAGATACTGTAATGTAAAGTGCTACCACAATGTCCTTTTCTCTACCAAAGGGTTTAAATTTCAAATATATATTCCTCCACTTCAGACGCTTTTGCAGAGCTCTCTGAATCACTGATATACTGTCATTGCAAATACATTGAAGCCTGCATGCGATTTCACCGGAATGTCACACATTCTGAGTGCATTATAGGCTACTGCAGAGAATGGGTTTCCTTCCCTTGTCAGGGAGAGTACAGCTGTTCCTGCATAATGGGGATTGTTTTGCTCTTATTTCATCTGGCCATCTGTGAGCAGGAAGTATTAGACCAGAGTGGAAATTCCTTCCAACATTCTTTTCTCTTTATTGTTTAGTGTTTTCAACTGAAAATGTACTCCCATTTTCATCATAGCTTAAACTAGAGAGACTGAAATCCAAATACTGGATAAAATGGTTGCATTTCCTAAATTCACCATTACTTTAAAGTAGTTGTGTTGGAGCTACTGTATGGTTTATAAATACAATGCACTGGTTATAACTGGTTAATACATTGCACTGGTTATAACATCACATGGAATTGATATAGGATGGGCAGATAAATTGGACAATGTAAGTGTAAAAGCAGAATTACACTAATTACGGTGACACTCATGACATCACATTTGTGTGTCATGCTGGTAAATTATTAGCAGAATAAGTGTTTGCGTTATAAACAGAAACAGAAAAGGGCTTCAGTCTTGGAGTGAATAACGCCATTGTGCTCCAAAAACTCAAGCTATTTGCCACGTCCTCTTGGCTTTTTTAGGACCTGGTATGTATTTGCACAAAGCTTTCCAATGTATACACACACAGGTTAAGTGAGGACTCAGATCACTCCAGAGTTTCGCTAGAGCACATTAGCACACTGTATGTTATTAGATTTGTTTTGTTCCATTTTCTTATGTTTTCTTCATGACAATTGCATGCCATTTAACAGCGATTATATAGATTATGTGTTGGCTGAAAACATAAAGAATAAAATGAATCAGTACAGGGGTGTGGGCTGATGAAACAGATGGTAAATATCAAAGCAGCACCAGCATATAAAAGGCACACAGAATGTGTCCTTAATTATGGAAATGCATACACACCACTCCCTCTTCCACTAAGCTCCTCAGATGATGTCATGTTTTTTTTCCACACTAACTGGGGTTGATTTGGCTGAGAAGGGCCTGTGGTGGTCTGGGCTCCCCATCAGATGTGCTGCAAAGTGACCCATATTTCGCAGTGTGGAGAATTGAAGAATTCTTAGCCAAACTGTCATGGCCAGACGTTTATGATGTTGATTTGCTGAACTTGGTTTGTAACACTAAATATAAGACAGAGAAATGCAAGCATAAAATCTTCACTTTAATGAAAAGTTTAAACTATTTGAATTAATTTAATAATTTAAATGAACTTTGAACTTTATGCTGGCATTTAATTATTGGTGGGTCATTGTGGGTCTGGGATTAAAATGACCATGACTGTATCTCGTATATTTGATATTACCAGATTGATAAATGTAATGCTGTTTATATACAATTGGAATCCACTTTGCTTCCTCAAGTGTTTACTGATCACAGAAACTATTCAGATAATTTTGGTTGATATATTTGGAGTGAGAATTCATTTTTGAAGCTGGTACAATCAGACAGACACAGCTCTGAGAAAATTGGTTATCCACAAATGTCATGCTTTACAGTGGCAGCACTACTTCAAGCTTATCATGTGCTCTGATGGCATCAGCACAGTTTTAAACACACTGACTGTGCTTACTGTCGTATTTTGGCACCTTGGTGTGCTGCTCAACTTGACAAAATACCTCTTAAAGGAAACTGATGACACAATCATTCTCTGTTCTTCAGCGGTTCTTTGTCCTCCCTGCTCTGTTATGCCAACATATCTGCCATTTGAAGATAAAATGTGTAATCTGGATCCACTTTACAGATCCAGATGTTTGAAATAGACAATTTTCCTTTTAGAATTTGCAGGATGTGCATTTAATAAAGATGTATACTTGATTTGTGAATTATGTATTGAGCAGTGTTCTATAGTTCTGTAGCAGCATGTCAGTGATCTGATGACCCTGTTACTGGTTTGTAAAGTCAAAGTGGACATGTTCCATTTTATGGTTTACTATTTGCTCAACCCTGTTAGTTCTAACAGTTAGAGCATTTTTGTGCTTGAATTGAACATTCAGTTCTGACTTCATACTGAGTCTCCCTTATATTCTTTATCACTTACTCAGTAAGTGTAGAGTACTTCATTAAAAGCTTGCAGTGGGGGAATGGTCATGGATGTTCATGCTTAGTGCAGATGGCTCAAACTGCTCACTTATTTCCTATGCTCACCATGTGAGAACCAAACATATGGGAGGAAGTTGTGTATGGATTTCCATGACAGACACATTCACTTTTCGCCCTTTGCATATGGTGATGTTTAAAACTTTTTAGCTAGACTCCTTTTGATTAAAAGAGTGTCCAAACATCCTGGAGACATATAGATTGCCTCATCCCTATCTGCTTTCTGAAACATTCCTACCACATATTGCAAGGAATAAGGTATAGAAATTGCCAAGATAAAACTTATGGTGTATTGAAGGGAAATACATAGATTTTTTAGCGTTTTCCAGTGCAAAAGTTGTCACCATGGTGGTTACCAGGGTATTGCTATGCAGTTGCTAGGGTGTTTTGAATGGTTGCTTGGTGGTTGATTATTAGCCCAAGTCAAAAGAGCCTATCCTCAAGTCTTTATCATATTATGGCACCTAGATGTAAATCTATGGTATCTTTCAACCATTTTATTATATGCCAGTAAGTCTCATTGCTTAGATCATTCATGTCTGACAAGTTATGAGACAAAGTTTAATACTTGGGGTAGGAGGTTTTAAAAAAAACGTTTCAGTGTCTTTGGATATGTTTCTACTTTTGGGAGAACAATTAGATGGCAAATCAATTTAATTCTGATGGCATGGGAGGAATGAGAGTTTAATACTGGGACTACATCCCAAACCTCTGGAGGAGAAAAGCTCAACACTGAGGCACAGCAGTCGAAGGCTCAGACCCACACCCTCTAACAGATTAATTTCATTATTCTACACACACACACACACACACACACACACACACACACACACACACACACACACACACACACACTATGTCACTCATGTCCTATTGGGCCTTAACCTGAACTCACACTAATGTTGCTAGTGTGTATTTCTAGGGAGTTAACAGAATGTTTCATGATTTCAGATGTCAGAGGAATACCTAAATTGTACGAATGTCATACTGAGTTATCAGCGTGCCACATTATAGTTTGGATGATAAACTACAGTTTTATGGATTGAAAACTACTATGTAATAGAAATAATGTAGTTCTTTCTAAGAAAATTAAGAGAATGAGAGCTTTGGAGCTGTCTCCCTGTTTCAAACTACAGATGTCTTCTGCAGGCCAAGAGGTGATGGGAAGCAATCTCTTCTCAGTTGGTCATCCAAATCAATGGATTTATAACTCTGCTCTGACACTTTTAAAGAAAAACAAGAGTCAGACAAGTGGTGTTGCCAGAAACACATAGTAAAGCAAGGTAAAATAACAAAGTGCGGTTCGCTGGCTACCTAAAATTGAAAACTTTCACTGAAATAGTTCAGAGGAGGAAAATAACTATTAACAAGCCCTTTTAAGCACTTGATTTCCTCAAAAATGCTTTCAAAACAGTGCTCTTTGTGTTTAAGCATTCCAACCAGCCTGATGCCACAACATTTTCTCAACTAATGGCATATAGCTGTTTTTTTGTTTTTTTTATCAAGAGAAAGCAGGGGAAGAGTTCATTATTGGATTACGCTAATTACAATTACACAATTACACACCTTTAAAATGATATTTTCATCCTTCATAAAATAAAAACTGAAAAATATTGTAGTTATGATATAACATGTGCCAAAGAAAACTACCTCAATGCAAACACTATGTTTGCTTATAAATTCTACATCATACTGTCATTTCTTCTGTTGGTTGTTCAGAAAAATCTTCTGCTATATAATTTCTCTGGCTGCCAACTATCAACATTTACATGATGACATAATGAAATACACTGAGCACTTTATTTGGAACACCTGACACCTACTTATTCGTGCAATTATGTAATCAGCCAATCATGTAGCAGCAGTGCATTGCATAAAATCAAGCAGATAGGTGTCAGGAGCTTCAGTTAATGTTCAACCATAAGAATGGGTAAAAATGTGATCTCAGTGATTTCGACCGTGGCATGATTGTTGGTGCCAGATGGGTTGGTTTGAGTATTTTTGTAACTGTTGATCTCCTGGGATTTGCATGCACAACAGTCTCTAGAGTTTACTCAGAATGGTGCCAAAAACAAAAAACATCCAGTAAACGGCATTTCTGTGGACAGAAACTTCTTTTTGAAGAGAGAGATCAACGAAGAATGGCCAGACTGGTTTGAGCTGACAGAAAGGCTAAAGTAACTCAGATAACCACTCTGTACAATGGTAGAATAGCATCTCAGAATGCACAACACATCAAACCTTAAAGTGATGATGTGTTAATGGGATACTACAGCAGAAGATTATGTCAGGCATTTTATTAGGACCACAGTGTTCCTAATAACGTTCTCAGTGAGTGTATGTCCATAAATTTAAAAAAAAAGTCATTATGTTACAGTGATATTTGCTGTTACATTGTGATATATGGAGGCATGGAAATGGAAAGTGCCATTCCTATTCTTTACCTTAAAAATGTGCTACATGTGGTGACATCTAAACAAACTAGTTTGAGTGAAATGAAAAGTATAATTTAACATGTCTGAATCAACCTGAATACATCATATTAGACCAACAAAATTAATGTTATGGGTTAGATCAGGTAAAAATAGCTCCTGAAGTTCAATTTACAGTGCAATTATTGGTCTTATCTGTAGTGTATGGTTTCCATTTAGCCTTGTATAGTAAAGTTCTGGAGAGATCTTCTCACAGCTGCCTCGGAAGTAAGCGGTGCTTGGTTTCACAGGAAATTATCTCATGATGCTTTGTTCAACAGTGTAACTATTGTTAGTGAATAATTGTGAAACCTAGCAGTTGAAGGTGTATAGTGTTGAGCCACCATGTCATTGCAGAGAAAGAGAGGTTCTTACAAAGCTTTAGGTTGCATGACTGTGTATGTGATATGTTGTCTCAGCTCATACTTTGAGTCCTGCCAAGGGATTTGACAGGAAGGTGGGTTATGCTCTCCTTTCTTTCTGTCCCCTCTTTCCTGCATTAAATGAAAACACACATAGAGATTTAGGGCAAAGAATAACTACAAAACAAAAGTTCCAGACACCATCCTAGGTCAGGATATCTGTGATCTGGGGCATGCTGGAGACAGGGGGTTATTTAAGATTCTATTTGTGTGTTGGGAGAGGAAGGGAAGTTTGAGACCAAAGTCACACTGCAGATGTGCTCATACTGCAGCCTTTCTACTCTCTGCAGTGCTGATGATAAAACAGACAGCTGTATTTAGCAATCATCTGTGGAGGACCACATGTGACCCACAGGTCTGTTTAACTCATCTATGTACACAACACTGTACATTTTACATGCTGTTGCATAGTCCAACTTCTGTCCCCATATCTGCTGTTTTTTTGATGGCACATCCTGCAATGAGTCATTAATATTGCACCTGTTGATCTATTAGAGGGATAGTTAATCCAAAAATTAAAATTCTCACTAATGTTGTTTTGAACCTGACTTTCTTTTTTTTCCATGTTTGAAAGAATGTTATACTCAGTCACCATTTAGCCTACTTTCATCGCAAAAAAAAAAATACAAATCTGCTTTTCTTTCTCTGTTTCCTTGAGGGTTGAAAGACTGCAGTATCTATATCAATGTATCCTGCAATTACGGAGAAATTATGGAGAAAGGCCTTCTGCCATACAAAAATTCCAACATCTTAATTCACCAGCAGTTATTCTGCTCTAGATGAAAGGATGCAGAGAGAAAACATAAACATTGTGTGTCTTCAGAAAGCTGAAGAGGGTGTTTTCTACAAGTGCTTCCTGGGCTGTGTGTGGTAGATATGTCCAGTTTAGACTCATTTGGATGCACTTTTACCTTTTTGCAGATTTTGATCCTATGGCACACAATTTATCAGTGACCAAAAACAAATTTAGATTTAGCAGTGTTGTTCAAAACTAAATACAATACAAGTGTGTTGTTAGGATCAGAGTAATCTGATTACAAAGTAATTAGTTATTGTAAAGAAATTATTTTTAAAGTAAAAAGTGGTGTAATGCATTGTAATTTGTGTATCCTGAAGAAACAACAACAATAAACAAAGAGGAAATACAGACACTATTTTGAATTCGCTGAGCGGAAAAATAAAAACTTTTCTGTGAAGTGATGTGATTACTTTTCCCATGCAGTAAGCAGCAAAGTAATCTGATTCCAATTTTATGAAGTAATTTTAAATTTGTACCGGATTACTATTTTTGAGTAATTTACCCAACACTGGTTATCCCAGATAGCACACATTCCCAGATAGCACACATACTCTGAACTATCTCTGTGATGTTTGTTTAGATCTTTTCATCTGGAAAGCATCACAATCTAATTAACATCTCTAAGACATCTGCTGAATGTCTTATTGACATCTGAGACATACTTATTGACATATGTCTTATAAACGTATTGCAGATGAGCAAACAATGTAAAAAAATACATCTTCCAGGTGGAAACACACATCAAAAAAAGTCTTGGTGAAATACATGTGCTATCGGGGATTGTGCCCCTGGTTATAAAAGTAATGTGTTGAAGTATGTATTCTGTCTTAGAAGATAAATCTTTCTGATTTGTCCAGGATTTACAACAGCCTTGCTCTCAGTACAAGTTTATGTGTGTGTGATGTGTGTGTCCTCAAAGGAAACCACTATCTCATCTCTAATTCGGTGATGTCCCCAGAGCAGCTGTCTACCCTCTAACTCACTTAATTCAATTCAGTTCAAGTCAATCCAATTTTATTTGTACAGCACCTTTAAAAACAAATTTGTCTCAAAGTGTCTGAAGTCTAATGCAATAATGACAACAAAAAAAAAAAAAACACCCATTAGAAGGTATAAAAAAATAAAGAATGGAAAGAATGAATTTTAATAAGGAAGTCTGGCAGAATTATATAAAATAACTGGATACAAATTGGTGTAATATAGAGTTTATTTACAGTCAGTTTTCTGATGGTGGAGATTGCCTACCATTTAAAACTGTCCACAAACTGTTACCTGTTAAAGAGTGCCAATTGAAACCTGCAAATTACAGATTAAAGATAAGTGTAGTTGGTTGTTTTCTACTTGTAAATGTAGTAGTTTTTATCCAATGTTCAGGCTTTGTTACAATTAACCACACACAGTGTATTGTGATTTTGTATTGTTTTGTATATGTTTGCGTGGGCATAGTTTTTGCCTTAGAGTGTTTCTTGTTTGAGTTGTACCGAAATTATTAGATTTTTTAGATTTTCGTTTGCTTTTCAGGGTGATTGCCTTCCTGGTCTGTAACATTTGAGCTGGTCGACGCAAGTATACTACACTATCAAAAGTGTTAACATGCAATTGGTACCTTAAGGAGCTATTTCTACTTGATCAAAATGTATTTTGTTGGTGTAACCAAATGTATTCACGTGGATTCAATGATGACTTGGATCAAATCAGTTAATTTAGATGTTGACACATTTTTTTGGTAAACATTTCTTTGAATATAGGTGAATGTACAGTTTACATTCTAGTTGGTGGTGAGAATCAAAAGCAGGAAGTGTTAGTTTACTTTTATATCCAATAGGAATTGTGCCTTCCAGAAAAGCTAGCATATTGTCCTGTTGTCCAATGAGTCTTCACATAAGAATGTTATGCAGTTGTTACTATAATAGCTAATATCATCTGGGAAATCTTCACATATCTGTACCAATGGCTGAATGTTATATCTAAGAAAGTAACTTTTATGTTCTGGTCGTGGAAGTCTTATAGTTAAGGACTGCAAAAGCACAGAATGCATGATACCAAAGTGAAAGTGACCAAGGTACTGGTGATGTTCTGCCATCATTCTTCCCTTAGCACATTAGAGTGTTGTGTCACATTTGATAAACAACATCTTCTTAAAAGTAAAATGTTGGCTGGGTATGGTCTGTGGCCAGTGACCTGAAGTAGGGATGGGGCAAAGGTCAAAAAACATGAGACTTGTAAATGAATACTTGTAAATGGTGGGAAGATAGGAAGGACAGACAGATGATATTTATCTGGTAAGGTTGGTTTTAAAGGATTCACATGCAGTAAAGAAAACCTCTGCAGACAATGGAATGGTAGCAGATACAGAAGCCAACACACATGAAGATAGGCTTGGGGCTGTCCTCCCTCATTTTATCACTGTATATAAAAAAACAATCAGATGGTGTTAAACCATCAACATTTCATATGGTCTTACAGATGGATGAAACTGTGTGTCACTGGAATAGCAATGTTTCAATGTATTGGGATCACATTGGATATTTTTTATCTTTGTTGATAAATGGATCCACGCTCAGACTTCAACTTATCACTCGTTACACAGGCAACTTTGGCTCTGCAGAAGCAAGACAGGCTTTTGTTAGACTTGAGTAGTTGAGTTGAGTATACATTATTGTCCCATGTGGGAAATTTGTTTTGGACTACATACACTATAGGATAGCACACACAAAACTTAACACACACTCACTAATATTAAATAGTAACAATGTCCCACAATACAAATAAAATATATAAAAAATAAAAACCATTAAAATATAAGATTCAGATGGCCTTATTTAAAAGTCTGATTGAGGTAGGCACAAAATAATTCCTAAAATGATCAATCCTACTAATAGGGATTCTATATTTTCATCCAGAGGGCAAAATAATAAATTCCTCATTAAAAAAATGGGACTGGTTATATATAATTCCTTGGGTCTGCCTCAATACCATTTGCTCAAACAAAACTTGAACAAATAAGTTTTCTTTCCAACATATTTTTTTCATAGCAGTCTGCACAAAGTGGCAAAATGTAGTTTTTAACTGTGCTGACAAATTCTCGTACCATGCTGCTATCCCGTATGTAATCAAACTCTCAAAAATGGATTGATAAAATAAAAACATAATGTTCTATCTAACCCCATAAACTCTTAATCTACTCAGGAAATATAATCTCTGTTACAGTTTTGCACAAAATTTCTCAATATGGGTATTCCAACTCAAAGCGTTATCAATGTATACCCTCAGATACCAGACTCCACAAATCCCAGCATTTGCCATCCTACAACAATTGTATTATCAGAAACACCATGGTGTATGACCAAAGGTGGACCAGAAAAGTCAGTCCTAATCTGACATAAATTTTCTTAATTGTATCAGACATTGTTTTACAAATCACTGGTACTGTTAAATGTAGCGTGTCTCATTGGGAAATGAGCACTGTAAATTATATCAGTAGCCACTGCCAATGGTTGGGCAGAACTCCATCTGGAGAATCAGAATTCTATACTGTTGTTTCCTTGGCAGGAAAAATATTTCCAAGGAAAGTCAAAGGATATTTTCCCTTGAAAACTTGGAAATTGGGATCTATGCCTGAGAGCTGTTGCAAAGAAAGTTTTGAATTTGTGTTTGTGCAGTGGAGTAGTAAACCCTGGCTTAGTCTTCCAGATAATGCATCACAGAAGTCCTGTGGAATGCATTATCTCCCTCATAGTAACATACAATACAATGGATTATCTCACTGATGGTACTGACTTGATGCCTGTCTCATGACTTGGTCTACTTGACAAGTTTTTAATTACAGTTTGACACTCTTGAGGACAACAACTTTCCCTCATATATAATTATTACAAAGTCTACAAGGATATAAATCTTAATTTGTCTCTCTTATAAATACATATATTTTTGCTGGTATACAGCTTATGTTGTGTTTTAGGAGCTCGTCCCCTAACATTGGATGCTGGTGTGCTGGTGTCTACACCAGGCTTTTCTTAACCAGCTTCATCAGAAAGACTATACTGGTCCACCAGCTTGAAAAACACCAAATCAGCACTAACCAACATCAACCAACCTAGACCATCATGGGAATTGCATTCTGGTTAGGCAGGTCTTTTTTAGCAAGGGTTGGACAACAGTTTTTCATTTAGTCTGTACAACAAAATGCATTGTATGTTGCATCATTTGTATTTAGGACATGAGGTTAGGATTAGTCATAGTCACCAGTCATAGGGGAATGAACAACCTTCTTATTGGCCAATCATTTCCCTCAGACTTTAAGCATAGGTTAGGAGGATTAGGGTTTAGATTAGGGTTAGGGATAAGGTTTTTTTTGTCTATGATTGCTTTTATGGCAACAAGATCAATATTCTTGTCTAAATACAAAATGATCGGATTGAGATTGTTGCCAGCAACAGTATGTTGAAAGTTCTTTAGTTGAAATTCGAAGCATTAACCCAATGGCCAAAGCTGGAAGTGTTTTTAAATGTTTGGGCATGTGTGAGTGCCAGTTTCTGAATGAAATATCCTGCAAAAGCAAGTTGAATTTTTTCAATCAACAGGAATGTATATTTTATTAACCATATGCCCTAACCCAAACCCCAACCCCAACCCTAAACCTAATGGCCAGTAGAGTAAAAATGTAATTTTAATGTGAAAATACAAACTCCAAATCACACTCACCATTGTTTATGTAACCCAATTTCTAACTGGTTTCCATTGGACCAGAACCCAAATCTCAAAGGGTGCTCATGCAACGTGCTATCAGTATCACTAGAGAGAAATGTAAGAATGCTTAAGTTGATGGCACTCGGAGGCATCATACCTATTCAGACTGAGGGGAAAAGTGCCCCCTTAGATTTCAGATCCAAGAAGATTTTGAATGGATTATTTGAACTTCCAAAAACGTATTTGTACCTTTGAAAATAAAAAATAATAAAACAAATGTATTGCATTAACTTCAGTGCAGTTAAAGTGGGTTGGCTGGGGTTATGGTGGCTGGATTTGGTGATGCCCCTGATGGCGCTTGCCAATAATCTGGCTGAATGGTGTTGATTTTAGGGTACATGAACTTTCGGAAGCAATCATGCTGTGTATAGAAAGAATTGTACCAGAAATGTGGTTACCTGACTGCAATTTTACACTGTACTATGGTATTGGGAATGGCTGTATTAAATTTGATGTTTCATGTGTTTGTAGGCCGAACAGAGGCAGAGCTGAAGAACTTCACTCCTCATTACAGAAGACAGAGCTGTGTCGCTTTCTTTTCTTATCTAAAGGATGAGGTGGAACAGCACAGATCAGGCCAGGCCCAGCTGCTCAAACAGAAGGTTTGAACAATGCTCTAACACCAACATCAACTTATGTGGGGATTTTTATTTTTACACTTAAAAATACTGAAGCACTTATGATATCAATCTTCTCTCTTATTAACACATATGTAACTGCCAAATCAAGAGGAAGATTTGAAATATATATTTTTCAGCCACAGGATTAATTTCAGTTAATACTGTAGCACACCATTGATTAATGCTTTTGCAAATTTTGCAAAGTTAGCAGCAGCATTTATAAAGAGTTATTGTATAGTAGATAATATAACTTTTAGTTTCTGAAATTGGTACTTGTCACTTCACAGGAGCCTCTGCAGGCCGCTGAGGTCCTGTATAAGGACAGCATGCTTTACTTTGATGACAACAGGAAGTGGAGAGAGAGATTTGTTGTAGTCTGTGCTGACTATAGCCTGGAGCTACATGATAGCCAAGAGGTATTCAAAAGTTTTCTTTGTTAATTTACATTAAATCAATTTAATTAATAAATAAATGTATTGCAGGTGATATGATGATGTAATATTTTGTGCATCCAGACTTTTACAAAGGGAACACCTGCACGCCAGAAACTCCTTCCTACAGGTGGCACTGTGTTGACTTCAGAGGAGAAATACAATGCTGTCGTAGACAAGGCCTTGCCTGATCCTAATGGTGGGTTTTGCTACTTATCCTCTGGTCTTGCATAACCAGACTTTTGACTATCGGCATGATGTCTGGTTTACTTTGCACCTTATACTATTTGATTAACCACAATTTGTTTTGTTTTTGTGGAGTTTAGTGGCAGGCTTATCTAAAATGGTTAAAACCCCCAAAATAGACTGGGATGATTTTGTTAAGACAAGATTTATCATCAGAATTTCTGTCCATCCGAAGTAATAAATAAAGATAATTTCACTGACATTATTCAGACAAATGCATAATTTAAAATTCTGCTTGTGGATTTCTTGTTTACTTGCTTAATTCCTTAAACAAAAAGTACTCTTTATCTTTCAATGATTTGATGCCATTATTCTGGCAAACATTGGCAAATCCAGTGATTAATTAATGGTCGAGAATGCTCATTGTATCAACCCGGTAGGCCTACCTGGTCTACAGTACATGACTTAACTTCCATGTGGACTGGGCAGCCCAACATTTGAAATTTGCATGCATGCAGCCAATAGAACTGTTCAGCCGTGTGACGCCAATTTGTAGGTGAACCTGGAAGTCTAATTTGCCATGGGTTCCATCTGGATTTTCCTATTGGTTTTTATAATGGGTTTTTTTAACTTATGTGTAAAATAAGGTCTGTAATAAACGTTACTTGACGATACATGGACGTTTTGTTCTACAACATAAATTACACAGTCACACCTCGAACAGCATTTTTGAAGCTGCGTTAGTTTGAATAAAACCCTGTTTGAATAAATGTGTTGTTTAGGATGTAAAGAAGAGTCCTCTGTCCCTCTGGTGGTGGTTCCTGGTCCTCTTCCTGTGTACCTGAGACTGCCTTACAGACGAGACTACTACTTCTGCTTCCAGCAAGAAGAGAAACGAGCCCGCTTTGTCTCAATATTGAATGACTGCATTCGCCATCAGAACCAAGGTAACTGCTCTCCACTCAAAACAAATGATCACAACCAGGATGTTTTTTTTACTGACACTACCTCATGCCGGGTTCACACATCCTTCATGAGTGTGGCATGAGAGGGCAGTCACGTTGGACGTTCACATTGGCCACATCTCTTCTGTGACAACAGCAGCGTCTCTGCACAGGAAATAAAGATATCTATGGGGTCCTACAGCAATTTTTTTCTTTAATGAGGTCATAATAAGCTAAGGTTATTGCTGCTTCAAGGACAATAGCGGGCAGTCACGTTCACTTTATCAGCTCACTTGGTTGTGATTGGTTAATGTTGTCTAAACAGTACACCTATATACACAGAATGGCAAAAAGTCCGGCAACAGACCAAAGATTAAATTAACGGAAATATTTGTTGATTTGCTAGTACTATTTGAATTCTTTTGTGACTAATACTTTATTGCACCCACCCAAAATCAACATATAAGCACTTGCTCTATGACAGCAATATGGCTGATCAGAGGATACAAGCTACATGTGGGGACCACTGCTTTTTCATCAGTTTGCTTCTGTTTTTCTTTGGTGGTCATGGTGATACACTAATAATATCCAGAATTGCAAAGCTCTCTTCCTGCATGTGGGGAAGGCCTCCTCAGCTTGCCACTTAGTGGTTGCATGGTCTCTGCAGAGCATGAAACTGCACACCACAAGCTAAAAACTGTCATACAACCTTGAATTTGTTTTCACACCTTAGTGCTAGATGTATAATTTAAAGGGATAGTAGGTCTGCTCTGTAGGTCCATAAAATGAATGGCCACCATTCACTTGCATTGTATGGACCTACAGAGCCAAGATTTTCTTCTTAAAATCTTAATTTGTGTTCAGCAAAAGAAAGTCATATACATGTGGGATGGCATGAGGTTGAATACATGATGAGAGAATCCCTTTAAGAAATAAAATTTGCACTGTTGTTACAGCTATTTTTTCCACATTACGTCAAAATAAAATAAAATGTAACCCCGTTTACTTAGTAAATATTATTTATTAGTAAATGTATTCAGTAAATATGTTACTTTAGTAATACTGTGCATGTTCCTGGCTTTATTGTGATCATTGATGCATGTTATTCCAAAGAAAAACATATTTGTCTTTAAGTCTTTCATCAAAATGTAATAATTTGCTCTGCATCTAAAACAACTTTGCCCTTTGACTAACATCACCAATACAGCTCTTATTTTTCAACCCGTCGGCTCCATTCTGATATGTAATGCCCACTTTTCATTATCCAGTCAATTCTGATCAAATTCTGATAAAATCAAGTCCCACCCTCAGGGGCATAGCACCAAATTTTGGGCCCCTTGCACAGAACTTTTTTTGGGCCCCCTGACCTTGTACCGATATCCAGTATAAACGTTTTAGATGGATATTTAAGTGTTAATTCCTAACATTTTATTTTCAAATGCAAATATTTTCAAGCAATACATTATTAAAAAAAAACAAAGCCTACTAACAAAAAATATTTTGTTTAACATGCAAACATTTATGAGTTTTCTTGTTGGCAAATTCACCATAACATTTCTGAAATGAGAAGAGTGCCATGTTGTTCAGTCTATTCTGAGACATTTCTGCTCTCAGGAAGTTTTAGAAATTCTTAACTTGCTAACTGATATTTACACTGGGCTAGAAATTAACCTAAAATTTGGGCTTGATATTGTTACATCTTTCGATTCGATTTTATTCTATATGGATATGTATACAGTAGCTCTATTTTTGTTACAATGTCCATTTAACTTAAATATAAAATACATGATTTTTCAGCACATGCTGTTAATTATGAAGGGAACTTCTAATCTTTTAGATAACTATGGATAACCCCTTCTAGGCACAATCTGAAAATATTAATATTACAAATTTTATTTTGTCACTTTTTCATCATATTGTTTGCATATAAATCCATTATATTCCATCAGTAAATGTCTGGAAACTGCATTTATTATTTTGATATATAGTTGTTTACATGCTTAAATTGTTCTGTTTACAATTATTTACATAGGTACCCAGAACACATGCTAAATCTTCACTGTCTCTTTAAATAGACAATGCATCTAAATGCAACGACAGGTGATTTTGTTGCACACATATTCTTTTGGTGGCTTAATGTGATGAGAATTAGATATAGGTGACAGTAGATGCGTAAGTAGTCGCAGATGTTGATAGTTTGATTTGAATTGTGCATGTCACTTTATCAAGCAAGCTTATGATTGTTGATCACGGTTTAATGATAAGAATGTAATGGGGGCCTGGGTAGCTCAGCGAGTATTGATGATGACTACCACCCCTGGAGTCACGAGTTCGAATCCAGTGTGTGCTGAGCAACCAAATTGGCCCGGTTGCTAGGGAGGGTAGAATCACATGGGGTAACATCCTCGTGGTCATGATTAAGTGGATTGCGGAGAGTAGCATGAGTCTCCACGTGCTGTGAGTCTCCGCAGTGTCATGCATAGCAAGCTACGTGATAAGATGCGCAGATTGAATGTCTCAGAAGTGGAGGCAACTAAGACTTGTCCTCAGCCACCTGGAGGTGAGTAACCACGCCACCACAAGGACCTACTAAGTGGAGTGGTGGTGGTGTAGTGGTCTAAAGCACAGAACTTTATAGCAGAGGGTTGCCGGTTCAATCCCCACAGCCACCACCATCGTGTCCTTGAGCAAGGGACTTAGCACTTAACTCCAGGTTGCTCCGGGGGGGATTGCCCCTGTAATAAGTGCACTGTAAGTCGCTTTGGATAAAAGCATCTGCCAAATACATATATGTAAAATTAGTGGGAATTGGGCATTCCAAAAATGGGGAGAAAAGGGGAGCATGTAATGATGCAGTTGCTAATAATGCTACTGACCAGCTGGTGAATATTTCGGTTTTATTTTCTTGCCAAAAGCTATTTTTTAAAGTGTTAATTTTGGAAGATGTTTTCATGAATATCAAACAAATAAGTAGCTACGTTGACAGGCATGGCTCACTTTTCATCTGTAAAAAACTCCGCCTCCCACACTTTCTCTGCACCTTTTTCTTTTGAATTTTGTTACAATATATAACAAATGATTATATGATGGAATATCAATGAAGCATTTCTGTGGGCCCCCCTCCAGTGAGGGCTACTGTTACTCAGATCCATCATTACCTGCAGTCTGATGTCCCTGCCCACCCTTCATTTACATTGTTGAATATACTATTACACTTGGAAAAACATCAGATTATAAAAGTAAAATGGATTGTGCCTTAAAACATAATGGTTTAGTCATTGTCAATTATTTTTCTTTTCAGCTAATAGCCTGCTTGTTAATTTTAAGACAGTTCTATATAATATAGTTTTTGTTGGTCACAGCTGTCACTTCAACCACAAAAGATAACTTTCTAAGAAAAGCTTACACACTAAAATGTATTACACAATCAATTTAGTGAATCCAAACAAAGATCTGTAGAACAATTGAATGAGATTATCTCTGTCTCTCTTTCTTTGTTTCTTTCTTTCTGTCTCTCTCACAAGATTATCAGAAGAGTATGACCTGTGAGGTGCAGGCTTTCCTGAAGGCCATTCACTTCTACAGACAGGAAAAGGGTCATTATGAATCATGGGAGATGCTGGTGGGCACTGACTTGCAGGTGGGCCTCCTAGTTTACCATTTCTCTATCAGTCCTCACAAGCACGTTTTAAGTCCACACAAAAGCATGTGCAACACCAGAGAGCCAGAAACACAGTGTCTACTTCTTTTAAATGACACAGATGAGTCATACTTGATGAAGCGACCACAATCCAAACAAATACGTTTTCTCCTTAATCCAGACCACTGACATCATGCTCTGTAAGAGGGGTAGACCTTTTTATAGGCTGTGTGATTAAGGCAGATGTCACAAAAACAATTGTCTTAAAATGGTTATTTATATCCTCTTCTATAGTGTGACAATAGAAAATCTACATTTTAGATTTTAAAACATTCCTTTTGCAAATAGAATAGAACTAAAACAAGAAATCCTGCAACAGATGGTATGTCCCACACAGAGCCCCGGATCTCAATATTATTGTGTCAGTCTGGGATTACGTGAAGAGATAGAAGCAATTCAGAAATCTTAAATATATAGAACTGTAGTAAGTTCTCCAAATGCTTGGAACATCATATCTGTATGTAGCCTTAGTCACCATTTACATTCATGGTATGGAAAACAGATGCCATATAAGTGAATGGTGACTGAGAATAACATACTGCCAGTGCTTACTATCTGCTTTTGTGTTTCATTGAAGAAACAAAGTCATACAGGTTTGAAAAAACATGAGGGTGAGTAACTGATGACAGAATTTTCTGGTCCCTAAAAAATATGGCTTGGGTCCCCCCTTCAATGCAAGTCTATCAGTGTAAAAAACCATGAGCTATCATATAAGATGAAGACTCCAGTCACACCAGTATCCTTATAAAAGCTATTTTACCCTACATGGAGAGGGTCCCCTCATGGGGGCTGCCATGTTTGGATCACATGACTGTTAACCGCACTGTTATCAGACACTTTCACTCATGGATTAAATTAATCACGGCTGACTGTTAATATTGAATATTGAATTTCTACAATGGAACTAGTAACAGAAAATTATTACATTTGAATGATACTACATCCACGCCACTAGGGGTCAGTGTAAATCCAAGACAATATAAACAAAAATTACTGAGTGAGCTTTTTAGCTTGTTTTATTATCCTTCAGGCAAAAAAGTCCAAAAGAATGAGAAGAACAAACCCCTAATCCTAATTGTGAGCAACAATTACAGTGACACATGCCCTAGCAAGCAAGCAAAACAAATTATTGATGTGTTGTTCTTGTTAGTCCCCATTGTTTGTGCCTGTTTAAATAAAATCTTGAGATCACTGCAGGATCTCTCACAGGATGTCCTGTAGCTACTTAAGGAAACACCCCTGCCTTGCTCTGACTATTGTTATATCATATATTCAACTCTAATTTGGTGTAAAGGTGTTTATGTAGGAAATCAAACAGAGCTTGTGATCGGCTGATATGTATATTGCTATACTGTATGCAGGGTTGGGAGGTTACTTTTGAAATGTATTCCACTACAGATTACAGATTACATGCTGTAAAATGTAATTTGTATATTATTCTGTTAGATTACTCAAGGTCAGTTATGTATTGTAAATACTTTGGATTACTTCTTCAGCACTGGTAGATTTTTTTTTCACTTGTTTTGACTATAAAAACTCTGCCAGTACAGTTAGACAGAATACACATGTTAGAAATACATTCTCTGAAAAACATAAATATCTTATGCAGTGTTGTTTCTAAAACAAGATTAAGTTTTAAGGATTTTTAGATAATTTTACAGGAAAACAATACAAAAATTATTATCAAGAATACGATTTTTGCCCTAATATCAAAGGTATTACTAGAAAAAAAAAGAAATTATGATCCAACGGGAATTTTCCTGGTAACGTGCATGGAAAATGGCTAGAAATAGCATTTTAGCATAGTATAAAACTGACAATTGTAAAACCCTGACTGTATGTAAGGGAATAATATATGGGAAAACAAACCCTGACACAGCTACTTTATAAAAATAAAAACTAAACAAACATGAATATTGATTTGAGTTTAAATTATTTTACTTTATTAGGTAAGAAGAAAAAGAAAATGAAATGATACATGAATGAAGTGAAATTGAATTGCCTGAAACAACAGTCAGTTGTCTATACAGTTTAGTGGTTGATAAAAATATATTTTAAATATATTATGGCAGATTGGCCATTCAAAATCAAGTGTTCAAGAGAGCCATGTTATGAGACATTTTAAATCATATTTAAAGCATTATGACCTGACAGAGAGGCCTACTTGTTTTCTGGCTCATTCATTACAACTTAGGATCCACATACAGTAGGATTTAATAACCACAACTCTGTTGTAAATACTTGAAGTCTGCAGACTGATTTATTGTTATGACATAATGACAACAACCCAATGATTCAACTCTTTTACTTTTCCTTATTGTGGATATTTTGTGTTTGTGACTCAGTCATTACAATTTTCATTCTGCCATGAGCCTCTGCTATGACTCCAACCTTCCTATATCCAATCGTGGCTCCCTCTGTCTCTCTGCAGGTGCTGGCTTACCTGGTGATGGAGGAGTTACTGCCCTCTTTGCAGACAGAGCTGTTGCCCAAACTAAGGGGAAAGAAGCCAGAGAGGAAGAGGGCATGGTTTGCGGTCAGTGAGATCAGCCTACTCCACACTTCTATTCTTAGAATTCTTCAACGTCTCAGGCAGTTCACTTATGTGTTGAATGTCACAGTCAAGTAATATTTTGTATAAAGATGAAGTCTTTTTTTCCTCCATTGTTTCATATCCTCTTATTCTAGCTTTCCAGTGGTGTAGTAGTGTCTGAAGAGGTGGGTATACCGTGAATTTATGATGGACACCCCCCCTATATATATATATATATATATATATATATATATATATATATATATATATATATATATATATATATATATATATATATATTATATATATATATATTATATATAATTATATATATATAATTATTTTTATTTTTTTTTGGCTGTTGTAATTATAGACCCACATAGTATACATAATGTATATCAGGGAAAGTTTCTTACTGGTTTCTTGCTGGCAGGGTTACTTTTGAACTCTCCAGATTACAGAAATCATGCTGTAAATGTCATTTATAACGTATTCTGTTAGATTACTCAAGGTCAATAATGTATTGTAAATACTTTAGATTACTTCTTCATCACTTGTTTTTCACTTGTTTTGACTATAAAAACTCTGCCAGTACAGTAAGACAAAGTACACGTTAAAAATACCTTCTCTGAAAATCTAAATATCTTATGCAGCGTTGTTTCTAAAACAAGACAAATCAAACTGATCTTGTTTTAAGGAATTTTAGATTTTTTTACAAGAAAACAATACAAACATTATTATCAAGAATATGATTTTTGCCCTGATCTCAAAAGGTTTTACTAGAAATAAAGAAACTATGATCCAACGTGGATTTTCTTGATAAAAAAAATATGATCGTGTCTGGTAACACGTGCATGTAAAATGGCAAGAAAAAGCATTTTAGCTTAGGGTAAAGCTGACAATTTACACAAGGTTTATTTCTATTTCTTCTGCTTCAAACATACTTCAAACGTACTTCTCTGTCTGCTCGTATGAATGTAACACATCATAAGAAAGTGTTGCACCGCTGTTCAAATGCACTTTGGATCACATCATTTATATGTATAAATGTTTTCCATCTGAAAGGACAAAATATTAAATTAAACAAATGACAATTAAGTGCAAAGTAGACTCTTCAGTAATCAAAATACTTTTTGAATGTAACTTTATTTAAATGACCAATTATATACATTGAAACTGTAGTGGAATACAGTTACTTATATTTTGTATTTTAAATACGTAATCCCATTACATGTATTCCATTACTGCCCAACCCTGCTTGCTGGCATGGTGCACAGAACAACTAAGAACCATTCTATGGTAACTTGATGTTCTATATGTATTTAAATGTATAGGTCTTTTTAATGTTCCTTTGATTAGGCTACTATGAAAATTAATGAATAAAATAATACATACACAATACACAATAAACTTTTAAGCATTGAATAGCTAAAATGAGTGTAGTTATGTTCACGTTAACACATTATCTAGGATTACCATATATAGCCTATGTAATAATTAATGGTTATTTTTTTTATTCGTGTATGTAACAGATCTCTACATGTTCGGGAAAGGAGGAAGCAGGAACCGGATAACAATCAACAGACTTTTAATCAAACACTGACAAAGACTTGACATAACTGCTGTGTGTGTCTGTGTCTCTCTCTCTCTCTCTCTCTCTCTCTCTCTCTCTCTCTCTCTCACACACACATCCCTGACTCCTTTTATCTCTCTCCCACTAATTGGGCAACTCAGCACTGGGCCATGCCTTCCTCCTCATCACAGTGTACTACAATGTACTTTTCTCTGTAGGGGGACACAATTGTCCAGTATCTGCAAATAGCATCAAAAACTAGCACAGGTGCAATAGCATGCAGTATTATCACAAAGTTTAATTGTATAAGTTCAATTGAAATGTTTATATATATTTAAGCAATATCACACGAGCAAGAGTGCGATATGGCCCTACATCAGCACTGCTGTGAATCAGCCGCAGTCTGAGTGTCATAGGAAATCACATAAAACAGTTCAAAGAACAAGTGTTTTTTTTTTTTTTAATTAGGAAAAACTGAGAATGGTAATAAAACATGCATTTGTGCATGGAACTACTTTCTTACGCCACAGATCAGAATCTGCCACTGCTGGTATAAAACAAATTATGTGTCCAAGCCTCTCAAAAACATCACTTTAGAACTACTAGTATCATGGCTTGGGCTGTTTCTACCATGTTATTGGAGAAACAAAGATGTGTGTGTGTGTGTGTGTGTGTGTGTGTGTGTGTGTGTGTGTGTGTGTGTGTGTGTGTGTGTGTGTGTGAGAGAGAGAGAGAGAGAGAGAGAGAGAGAGAGAGAGAGAGAGAGAGAGAGATGGAGCATGTGCGATCACCTGTTGACATTTTTTAGTCAGCTTTCTGAAGATAACGTAATTTTGGTGAAATTCATCCTATTTTCTCAGTGGAAAAATAGCCGTTCAAGCGGGGATATTCCTCCCTATTTCATGGTAGCTGGTGCGCAAAAGTCATTCACTATAGAAACTGATCTCCTCTGCCATTTTCAACAGTATGTCCTCTCAAAATGTGTAAACTAATATAACGGTAAGAGTTAAGCGCCTTGAGTTTGTTTAATTAATCAGTCTGTTGTGTCTCTCAGCTGTGATGAGCCTTAATGCTGAATTTGTAAGTCTAAAGCCGTTTAAAGCTATTTCCTAGTTTACTACTGTAGCAGTAATATGAGTGATCACGTAGTGCTGATGAATGAAAACATTGACTGATGCTGACTTCATGTCACCAACTGGCTCATATTACACACAAAAATTGTCTTTTGCCACCAGGCTAAAATATGTAATGTCACAAATTAAAATGTAAAGAGACACATATAGCTCTTAACACATCTGCACTGCTCTTACACTTACTTACAGCACTGTGACAGGGCGAAGGGCGGAGCCGGGTTATGATTATACACACCCGGTCCGTTATCGGGCTAATTGAGCTTCGGAGAGGGATAAAGGCCGATTGCGGACAGTGGTGCGGGAGAAAGAGATCGTTTACGGTCATGTCCGTCATGTGTGCGTTTTGTCTTTTGTTTAAGTTTTTCATTAAATTATTATATACATTGTCAAGCCGGTTCTCGCCTCCTCCTTTCCATTGAACTGCGTTACAGGCACGAACACAAGTGAAGTGATACACACACAGAAGTGTCCGAGTGCTGATGGTGAGACCATCAGTGCTGATGGATAGTCTCTCGTCCAAACAAATTCGAGGACCGGAACTAACTGTTGTATATCCATCCATCGATCTATCTATCTATATCTCTCTCTCTCTCTCTATATATATATACATATATCAGCATTAGACGCTGGAAATGTAAATGTCTTGAGCCTTACTGAAATGGAAAATATGAATGGTTAGCAAATTACCAATCGCGTCTGAAATGTCTGTTCTGATTGATGAATCAAATTAGTCGGACTGTCTGTCTTGCCAGTGCCATCAGTTGCACTCCTGCCTCCCGCTCGTCCATCCATGCACGTTTAGAGAGAATCATTCTACACTTTATAAAATAATAATAATAAAAATGAATTTAACGGTGCCGCTGCATCAGGTTATTAGATTGAAAAAGTTCCAGGTCAAAAGCCTACTCGTTGTACTGGCAGCCATACGCATCATCACTTATTTTAGGCGGGCATACACAAAATCCTATCCTAAGAAAGATAGACGGACATATGGCATATGCCTGCATATGCCCTGCCTAGACTACACTACTGCAGCTTCCCATGCAGAGACAAGTGAGCCATTTGCCAAAAAAGCATAAACACTGTGGTTATATGGTGCATTTGAACTTTGCTCCGACCAGTCTGGCTGAAGCAGTAGTGTAGGTTTGCGACAGAACTATCCTTCTGTCCGATTAATGGAAAACGGGGAGAGTGTTTGTGGAAACATGTTTAAAAACATTAGTTATTTTTGCAATTCCATTTGGTGAAGCTATTTGTATGGAAATTACACAAATCAGTTTTATCTTTAGCTTTTTTGTGTTTTTTTTTTTCTGGCCTTCTCATTGTTGTAGGGTCTTCATCCAAATCACTAAAAGTACATGAAACATAATTCTCCCTTCATGTCCTGTAACAGTTGGAAGAGGCAACCATTCTTTTTGCCATCAGGAAAAATCTAGACAAAGGCAGCTCTGCGTTCATGAAGTGGATTTATGGTGGCAATTTTTAGGATGTAAATGTTTATTTCTGTTTATCTGTGTGTTTAGACAGTGGAAGCAACATATGAGCTTGTGCAGGAACAGCTGCGAGAGGGATTAGAGAGTTTGAAAAATGAGTGCAGAGATGCCACCAAACAGCAGGAGGCACTCATACGCTCAGACATGGACCAGATCACCAACTCACAAGCATTTCTGGAAATGAAACTGCAAGGTATGGACATACTAGAATGTGTCTATACAGTGTTTCAGTTTTATATGTAATATTATATATAAATGAAGTTCCAAACGAAAGTTCGGGAGGAGCTTGTTTTTCTAGGCCTGCCAATCATATCCCAAGGATATATACTGTAAGTGGTTCCTTCACTCGCACCGGTGATGATTCATCTGGCATCCCTACACCTCCCCATCTCCCGATACCAAATATTATATCAAAATTGTCTTGCTTTAGTCATATAGTCCAGGGAGTCCTCAGAGCCCAATCTCAGTCCTGTGCTCGAGCCCCGTCATTATGGACAGCACACCAAATCTGTTTACCTTAATACGCCCAGGACAATATGAACCAATGAACTTGTTAATTCTCTATATGGTTTGTAGAATTATGTAGGGGAGACCAGGGACAATTCTAACTGTTAGTTACATATTCCTTCAAACTTCGCTATATGCTATAGCTTCGCTATACGCAATGCATAATTTAATTGAATTTAAACGGACTGATTTCAGTTCAGAAGAATCTGGTCTGTCAGTAAAGAGTTAAACTTTCAACTTACAAAATCATGTGACAAAACAACATTCCGCCAACCACAGCGGTATTTGTCTTTTGGATAAATGCCATCAAAACTACATCCGGAAATAAAACTAATTACGTTTTAACATTGAAACCTGTTTGAGTCAAAAGAGTCTCTATTTTCATCCGATGTGCCATTTTTACAATTTGAATGATTTATTGCCAAATGCCACGCTGCTAAACACAATGTACACTAAAGTGGACAATAGCAAAAGGTTTTCATTGTAAGTCCTATATTAACTATGCATTTTTACACTAAGAAAATAAATGTCGCTTTCAGAGGTTAAAATAGAGTTCAGATGAAAATAAGGTGCATTTCGAACTGTAGTGACAGCACACTAGAGATTAAGTAATTCACTTAATAGCGAGCAAGTGAGCATCCTATATCTCTCATATGAAGCAAAGTGCATTCAATATTATTTAAATTATAAGTTCCTGTCAAAAGTTCAGTTTAAGGCTGCAAATTATGTTTGGACCACTCAACATGTTGGGCAGACATGACACAATGGTAATCAGTACTTTGATTTAGAATTTATAATGTAAAATTGTAATTTAACATGGTTGGAAGTGATTGGATGATGCTGGCCATTACTTGTATTAGAACTAATAATGCTAATTTCTGATTGGTAAAATGCTTTAGCACTGGAGATTTTGTTCCCAAAGTAGAAAAAACATAGTAACATAAAATAATATAAATAACATCACGTAAACATAAATAACCAACTCTCCTGGAAACATAACAGGGGCGGCTGTGGCTCAGGTGGTATAGAGGGTCGGCCACTAATCGCAGGGATTCCCAGCCCACATTACTCCTCAAGTGTCCTTGGGCAAGACACTGAACCCCAAGTTGTTCCCAATGGCAGGCCTTGCATGGCAGCTCTGCCGCCATTGGTGTGTGAATATGTGTGTGTGAATGGGTGAATAGGACACAGAGTAAAGTGCTTTGGTAACCTCTAAGGTTAAAAAAAGGTGCTATATAAGTGCAGACAGTTTACCATAATAAACAATTTTACAAAAATATATTACTTTCTATAGCTTGGAATTATTTAATATTTCACAACTAAATCCTGCTGTCCACATAGGTGGACATACATTTTTAGGAAAACGATTTGCTCTAGAAAAACTTTTTTTGGGCATGTTTACTAAATGCTACTAGTTACAAATCAAAATGGGAAATTAAAAATGCACACAGCAGTCACGCTCGGGTTTCAGGAGATTAATGTGGTGTTAATTACAAATTACACAACTAAATTAATGTAAGAATTTAGATGACACTTTTTAGGTAATCTAATCTGAATACTCTGGATTACTTATTTCATGTTTTGATAACTCCAATCATTAATTTGACATGTATTAAGTACCAACAAACTCATTAAACATTAGTAAGCATGAAATCAAACAGCAACTTTTGTTTAAACAAAACGTACTTAAAGGATCAACAAATCTACAGTGCATCTATTGAAAGTTTTTTTCACATTTTGTTATGTTGCAGCCTTATGCTAAAATGCTATACATTATTTATTTGTATCAATCTATATTCCATATAACTGATTTTTGATAACTTTACAAATGTATTAAAAAGAAAAACATTGACAAAAACAAAGAAATATCACATTGACATAAGTATTCAGACCCTTAACTCAGTACTTAGTTGAAGCACGTTTGGAAGCAATTACAGCCTCAAGTCTTTTTGAGTATGATGAGACAAACTTTGCACACCTGGATTTGGGGATTTTCTGACATTCTTCTCTTCAGATCCTCTCAAGTTCTGTCAGGTTGAATGGGGACCATCAGTGGACAGCCATTTTCATCTCTCCAGAGATGTTCTATTGGGTTCAAGTCTGGGCTCTGGCTGGACCACTCAAGAACATTTTTCCCTTAGCCACTCTTGCGTTGTCTTTGGTGTGTGCTTAGGGTGTGCATTGTCCTGTTAGAAGGTGAACCTTTGGCCTAGTCTGAGGTCTTGAGCGCTCTGGACCAGGTTTTCATTAAGAATGTCTCTTTATTTTGCTACGTTCAGCTTTCAACCCTGACCAGTCCCCCACAGCATGATGCTACCACCACCATGCTTCACCGTTGGGATGGTATTGCACAGGTGATGAGTAGTGCCTGGTTTCCTCCAGACATGGCACTTGGAATTGAGGCCAAACAGTTCAATCTTCATTTCATCAGACCAGAAAAACTTGTTTCTCACAGTCTGAGAATCCTTTAGGTGCTTTTTTTTATGTGTCTTGCACTGAGGAGAGGCTGTGATCAGTGGAGTGTTGCAGTGATGGTTGTCCTTCTGCAAGTTTCACCCATCTCCACACATGATCTCTGGAGCTCAACCAGAGTGACCATACGTTTCTTGGTCACCTCTCTTATCAAGGCCCTTCTTCCCCAATTAGAAAGAATCCTGGTTGTTACAAACTTCTTCCATTTAATAATTATAGAGTCCATTGTACTCTTGGGAATCTTCGATGCCGCCAAATGCAGATCTGTGCCTTGACACAATCCTGTCTCTGAGCTCTGCATATAGTTCCATTGACCTCATGGCTTGGTTTCTGCTCTGATATGCAGGTGATATAAACAAGTGTTTGCCTTTCCAAATAATGTCCAATCAATAGAATTTGCCACATGTGGACTCAAATCAAAGTGTAGAACTATCTTAAAGATGATCCAGAGAAATGGGATGCACTTGAACAAAATTTCATGTCATAGCAAAGAGTAGAAATAATTATGTCAATGTGATTGTGGAGGCGGGGGTGTGGTCAAGAGCAGATTTGTGAATGGAGAGTGTGAGAAGTATTTTCTCTTACAGCTGTTCTGTGGTGCAGTGACTGGCTCGAGACAGATAAAGCGGAGATGAGAGCCTCAGAGGAAAAGAGAGACCCAGACATGTGTGTGTGTGTGTTTTTATTGTGTTGAAGAGATTGCTAAAAAATGAGACGCTAAAATAAAAAAAATCAGCTGTGAACGTTTTTTTTATGCCATCTCCCAGTTCCTCATTCTGGTGCTACAAGGGCTACTGTGAAATGTGATCACCCCCCCATAATTGGCACGCTCAATTCCCAATGTGCTTTTAAGTCCTCATGGTCGCGTAGTGACTCAATCCAGGAGGCGGAGGACGAATCCCAGCCGCCTCCGCATCTGAGGCCGCCAACAGTGTCTTGTTGAGCGAATTGCCACAGAGATGGCTTCACGCCATCCACCACTGCATCCATGCCCAACTCACCACACGCCCCAGTGAGAACGAACCACATTATAGCGACCACGAGGAGGTTACCCCATGTGACTCTACCCTCCCTAACAACCAGACCAATTTGGTTGCTTAGAAGACCTGGCTGGAGTCACTCCGTACACCCTGGGATTCGAACTAGCGAACTCCAGGGGAGGTAGCCAGCGTCTTTACCACTGAGCTACCCAGCTAGGAAAAAAAATGTTTAATGTATTTTAGCAGAAGGCTGCAACATAAAAACATGTGAAAAAAATGAAGGGGTCTGAATACTTTCTAAATGCCCTGTATCTTCATGCTGTATTGTTCCTTTTTTAACCATCTATATGTTTGTGTTTTAAGCTTTGGTATCAGAGCCAGCCATGAAATACTGTTCAGAGAGTGTGGCCCCATACCTTGCCTCTATCCTGGAGGAGCTGATGGGTCCAGTCAGCGCAGGTTTCCAGGCCGTGAGGTTGCTGTTGGAGGATGAGCTGACCCGATTCTGCAAGGATTTCCCTCAGGGGGGAATCACAGAGGAATTTCAAACAGTAAGAGATTGCTGTACATCTTAGAATATACAGTATATTAGTGCTTATTCTGACATCCTTAAAGTGATTATTTATCTGCTGATTTCAAGATGTCCTGGCCAAGAATATTGCAAAGCACTTGAGGCAAATAAGGTCAACTTTTCCATTGAGTAGAATTTTGAACCACAGAGCTAATGTTATAAGATCATGTTGGAATAACGATCATCTGAACTCATAAACACGCAGACTCTCAGCTCCCTTTAGTTCTTATGATACTTATGACTCATGACTGCTCTTGTTCTCTAAGGCTCTGGAGCAGGTGGGTCGTGACCGGATGGAGGACTGTTACCAGCATGTGAACATTTTGAAGGAACAGCTCCAGGAACTACGCAATCGTTTTAAGTTCTCCAACTCAACACGAGTAGTTCACAGCACCCAGGGTCAAATGCAACAGGTGGGCCTCAGTGGGACTGTCACTCGCAGCTCATTGTTAAGCGTTTAAGACTTGGTTAGGGCTTTTAGAGGTGTCATCTTCAAGCTTGAAACAGCATTTCCTTTATGAAATGTACCATGGATTTACTACAGTAACCATTTTTCAACTGTGGAATTTGTACATAGGAAAACCACATGAACCACAAGTATTTATCATGGATTTACTATAGTAACCACATATTAACCATAATATTTGTAGTAAATCCATAGTAATAATAATACAGGAAAACCAACACCATTGTAATAATATAATTCGGCCACATTTTTTTTTTAACTTTAGTAACACCATAGTTAATTTATGTTTTTAAAAACCCTGATTCCTACAAAAATAAAAATAAAAACATGGTTACTGGCAAGAACGGTTCTAGTGTCAGTGGACATTCAGGGCTTAGCCCAGCCACACATACAGTACATACGTACAGGTATGAAGCCATCTTTTAATAAAGCATCGAAATATAATACACTTTATTAAAATACATTTTAATTTTACATCTGTGCAGTGCTTTTTATGAAGTAAATCTTGAAATAATTCTAAAGCTAAAAGGACCGACTAACTTTTGTCTCAGCTTCAGTGTTGGGTGTAATCCAATAATCCAGTAATTAGTTACTGTAATCACTTTTTAGTCAAAAAAGTAGTGGAAAAGTGTTTTAAGAAGGAACTTAATAGTAAAGTAATTAGTAATGTGATTACTATCCAATTAAGTAATTATTAAAGTAATCTATTTACAATCTTTTAGTTAAACAATTAGTAATTTGTAGTTGATTACTATTTTTAAGTAACTTACCCAACTCTGCTCAGCTTTAGATATCCTCAAAGATCAGAAATTGCGTGCTTTTAACACTAAAACATGATTTAAAAAAGACACAATTTCTGTCCATTTCGACTTTCTAGTTTGATGATCATTGTGTCCAATTGAGAATTTTTAAGCATATTATTCATTCTTCATGTGTTTTAGTTAGTTCAGACTATAGCAGGCTGTAAATAGGCTAAAATAGGTGTTTATGAGAGAAAAAAAATGGTCGATTTGCAAAAGTTTGCGATGTTCATGTTCATTTTCGTGAGTAACAAAAATGCAAATGTTCTCGCTCGTAACTTAAAGTTTGCAAAATTCTCAAGCACTTTGTACATATTACACATTATCTTCATTGTTATATATCCTAATACTTGGCACATACTGCATCTGGATAGACCAAGTTTCAACAGTTTCTAATATCTCACCAAGACAGGCATTTTCAGACTCTATTGACACAGCTGCAATCACGAGTCGCAAGCGCATAAGTGCCGTTAAGCTATGGTTAAAAAAAAAAGTGCCTCCTATGGTTACTGCAGTTTAACTAAAGTGATCTATGATTAGTTCTTGAAAGGGTCTGACTCAACATTAATTGCATAAATGGTTTACTCTAACTGTATTACTTAAGGTTTTTTACAATGGAAATACAATGTTGCAGTTTCATAGTTTACTCCACCAGAAATAAAGTTTTGTCTCATAAACTGTCATAAACATTGGTTCCCCCTACAGGTCAACACGTTGTAAGGGAACATGTATGAACTGCAGCATGCATTTTTGTTCTTTGTTCTTTTCTGCATACTTTAGCTGACGGAGAATGCCATGTACACTTTTAAGATGCTACTTCAGTCTGCCTTAATGGATAAACCTGATAAACAGGCCTCAGTTATGGAGAAAGCCAAGCTTCGTGTCCTTAAGGTCAGCTTTGCCTGCATTTACCAAGTGAATACATAAGCAATACAGCAGAATGTAATTTTGTCAATTCAATAATAAATGTCACAAAAGCATTATGGTAACTTTCTTTATTCCATTTAGCAATTTGACTATGACAGCAGCACTGTGAGGAAGAAGATATTCCAAGAGGCCCTAGTTGACATCACTCTGCCTGCTATTATGAGAAACCTGGCACCTGGCTGCAAAACTGTATGCACCATTCATTTGTTAAAGAATGATTGTTTAGTAGATGGTTTTAATCATTCTCTGACTTGTAGAGTTGTTCTAGGCACGTTTTTTTTTTTTTTTTTTTTTTTTTTTAACTAAGAAACTCTTCTGACCTGGACCAATCAGCATTTTTACAGACAGTAATATAACACTTAAAGGGATAGTTCACACAAAAATGAAAATTCTCTTATCATTTACTCATTGTCATTTCATCTCAGATGTGTATGACTTTCTTCTGCTGAAAACAAATTTTAGTATTTTAGAAAAATATTTCAGCTCTGTAGGTCCATACAGTGAAAGTGAATGGTAGCCAGAACTTTGAAGGTCCAAAAAGCATATAAAAGCAGCATAAAATTAATCCATAAGACTCCAGTGGTTAAATCCTTCTCTTCAGAAGTGATATTATAGGCACGAATGAGGAAAAGATCAATATTTATTTTTTACACAAAATCTCCACTTTCACATTCTTCTTCTTTTGTTTTTGGTGAGTCACATTATTTGTGCACATTGCCCCCCTACTGGGCAGGGAGGAGATTTTATAGTAAAATAATTTTACCTGAATGGAATGTTCCAGGTTGAATACATGCTAAGCTCAATCGACAGCATTTGTTGCCTAAATTTTACCACAAAAAATACATTCGACAAAAATCATATTACAGTATGGCATTTACAATGAAAGTGAAAAGGGCCTGTTCATAAACATTAAAATAGTC
Source organism: Moxostoma hubbsi (assembly GCA_032164185.1). Classification (NCBI taxonomy): domain Eukaryota; kingdom Metazoa; phylum Chordata; class Actinopteri; order Cypriniformes; family Catostomidae; genus Moxostoma; species Moxostoma hubbsi. The sequence continues at coordinate 21,463,406 of JAVLUX010000009.1, forward strand.
ACTGTTTCAAAAGTGTAGCCACTAGATGTAAACACTATACGTGTAAATTTCAGTGTGATAAAATTGCTCACAAACCTTATTCTTGTTAAGTTACATAGTAACTTTTCATAGTCGTGATGACGTAACATCGGTAAATCCTGTAATCCCATTAAGTAATTTTATTGCACTAAAAGCCAGTAGAACTAAGATTTTATCACACTAAAACATGTTTATATGCATACTATTTACATATTGTGGCTATATATTTGCACATTATGTATTTTAACGCTTATGGATGGGACCCATTTTCTTTAATCGGAAAGTGCTTTACTGTAACAAGTCGAAATCATTTTCTTTGGTAATTTACATAATGCCACAAATACTGTTGATTGAGCTTAACTTGTACTAAATGCTGAACATTCATATTTGATCTAACCCATAAAAATTACTTTTGTTGATGTATACTAATGCAGTCAGATTGATCGACATAATAACAATATTAAACTCCTAAAACCTGTACAAAATTGCTGTGTGCATTTTCCATTTCCTTTCATGATTTTTAACTAGTAGCACCTGATAGCAAACAAAGCATTTTCCTAGAAGAGCAAATAGTTTGCCTAAAATTCAATGTCATCATGGGGGGGCAGCAGGTTTACGTTTTGGATTTTTGAATGAATACCAAGCTATTGAAAGTCAGCTGTATGTATCAAATGTTTTATTAAAAATGTTTCTCTGCTTGTAAAGAGCCTCTGAAGGCAGCATTTTCCAGCTTTCAGACACAGTCACTGATTCCGAATGGTGATCATGCCCATTAGGTCTTGAGTTTTTCATAAATAAATTCCCAATGCCCTCGTGCGAGAAAAACATAATTAACATTGTGCTCCCTCGTGATAAATCACTGAAATTTTCAAATTGACACATCAGATGTAACTACAGATGTTACTATTTTGTCACAAACAGGTTTCAATGTAAAAACTTAATGAGGTTTCTTACCTGATGCACTTCATAGGAGCATTTCACTGAAACTGGTGCCACCTTGTTTTGTCATGTGACATCGGGCTTTGATAATTTAACCTTTAAATGAAAGCCAAGCGTCTCCTGATTTAAGGACAGACAGTTCAAATGAATTTAAATTATGTATACAGTATAGGAAAGCCAACATTTAATGTCCTCATCTAAGGATGCTGTTTTTTTTTTTTTTTACTTTATAAAACCAGTAAATTTTTAGGTTACCTGACAAATGACTATGTGAAATATGTTATACAAAAAAACTAATGGCTAAACATTTTCTCAATTTGCAGGAGCTTCAGAATTATGAACAATTCATCTTTGCTGATTATACAAACTTTGTTCAAGTTGAGAATGTCTATGAAAACATATTACTCAACATTTTGAACAATGAAGTCAACAAAGGTAAACTGAATTAGCTGTTTTACATGATTGTCTGTGAGATTGAGAGTTGCTGGTTATGCACAGTGAAAAAAAAGTTAACCAGCCATTTTCAACTTAAGGAGATCTTTCCACCTGATCTAACCCTTAAAATTAGTTTTGTTGGTGTAACCTAATGTATTCAGGTTGATTGAGTGATGTTAAATGATATTTTTGACTTAACTAAAAACAGTTAATTTAGATGTTACCATATGAAGTATATTTTTTATCCTAACATTTCTCAGTGACATATGAGTGAATTTAGAATACTAATGTTAATATATTCATCCATCTGTTTGGGGTTTAGTGGTGAAGGAGGCAGCCAATCTGAAGAAGAACAACCTGTTTGCTGACAGTACTGATCTGTATTGTGTTAGTCAAAGCAGCTTAGCTGACACCCGGACACCACCCCTCTCTGCCCCATCCAGCCCACCAAAAGTATTGGCCTCTCTGGCTTTCTCTCAACAGGCTGGGCAGAAGACCATCTCTACATTAGGATCAACTATCATTGAAGAGACCCACCAAACACATGATACTTCAGTAATTCCTGTGGTGAAGATTACGGTGTCTTCTCCAGAGTCTTTGGAACCTACATTACCATCAAGCATTGCTGAAACAGTTCAACCAGACATTCCATCAACAATACCTAACATTTCATCTCCTGCTCTTGAGGGATCTTCTAACTCTGATGCCATAACAGTCACATCTGATACTTCCACACCCAAACCTGACATCTCAGAGACTAATGCAGGATCGAACTCATCTGATGCGCCTACAGCCGTACCTGAAACCATCTTATCCACAGAGGATTTGTCTTTATCAGGACCAGAGAAACTTTCTTCAGAAGTGCAGGATGGAGCTACAGAGGAACCTTTGTCTGAGGGTCAATGTTCATCCAGTAGTACCTCTTCCTCTGTCAGTTCTGACCGGGCAGTCTCTCTTAACTCAACAGTTGTCCTGAAGACAGGTAGTCCTGGTCCTCTTTCTGAGACATCTGAAACAGTGACTGTTGTGGCTCCACTGTGTGTTAATGCTGCAAAAGATGAGGATAACAAAGATGCAGTTCCTCAGTCTGAAATCCAACCTGATTCTACCCCAAAGATCAATGAAAACATAGAGACCAAAGGGGATGCCAATGTTTCCGATGAGAACACTGTGAATAACAGAGCCTGTGACGTAGTGCCCTCTAGTGTTGAGAATATAAGTGAAGAGCAAGATACCGGCCATATGGGTATTTCTACTCTTGACTCTGTTCCTGATGTTCCAGTGGGGAGTGCTGTTGCTTTAACATCAGAGCTGGAGAACCAAAGTGAGATCAGCACAAATTCACCAGAGCAGGATTGCACTGCTGGGGATGAAGACACAGAGGATACCGCTGACAGCGTGAAGGCTATCAAAGATCTCATCATGGAGGTAATCGAGGTAGAGGACATAGTGAGACCTTGTGTTGAAAACTAACACGAATGCCTTCAAAATGTTGAATGAAAGTTTTAACAGCTATGCAACTCTGCTAAGAAAATAAAAAACTACAGTGTTTCTGTATAATGTGTTTTTGAAGTTATATCAGTATTTCATTTACCATTTAAAAAAAATCTAATTATTGACATTACACGGTTTGGCATGACAATCCATGTTAAATACTTTGACTCACACAGTAACCAAGTGCCTGTATAAAAAGTATTAATATATTTCTTTTTTAACACTGAACCTTGGATCATATTGAGAAAAAAGATGGCTATTCAGATTGAAGCATTATTACTCTTTAATGTTTGAATTTCATGTTGACATTTTTTTTAAACATTGTGAGGCCAATAAAAATCAAATGACAAAGAACAAATAACTACATTTTTAGAGAGTACCCAAATGTTTTTATGGGACTGACTTATTTATTGACATGTTGTACTGGTATATGCAGACAACCAATTTGTTACGATTAACATTTCGAATCAGAAGATCATATCATAAAGAAACAAAGCAATTTTTTGTTTTGAAATATAGATACTTTTGTATATACATGTTGGCCTGTCATTCATTATCACCGAGGGAGTCTGTAAAATAAAATTCCACAAAACAGAATAAGTCCATCAGTGCATCTTTTTATTTCTTCTGTTTGCAGTTAAGGACAATTCACATTAATTTGTCAGATTCACAGGATCAGTAGCAGCAAAAGCCAAGATCTTAGGAGGCACCATTTGTGTCCTGAAATAGAGCTGTCCTGAGTTCCATTTCAATAAATAAAATTAACTTAAATTTACAGTGCAGTTTTATTAAAAAGAATACATTTAGGCTACGTCTCATTCAGCAAGAATCAGAAATAAAGTATAACAGATTACATAAACATTTTAACAGGCAGCATTTAGCATCCTAATTCTTAGAAAGTATATAAGATTCACTGAATCAAGCAATGAATCCTGGATTCTGATTATGTAGTCAATTTAATTTATAAATATCTCAATGGGATAATACATCTACTGTATATGATAACTGACAGACACTAGAAATGGAACACTATTTCTGCAATTATGCATGACAGGTAGTGCAAAATGTTTTTACATAAATTGAGTGAGTTAGGCTACAATTTATAAAGCCATTTAAGCAGTTAGCGGTTTATGTATTTAAGCAGTCTTATTTGATTAATGAGAACTGGACATACAGATATTCAGTTACTGTTCAAGAGTTCAAAATCCCACAATCTCTTACATGATAAATGTTAGATGGTATATCAATTGTATTTTAGCGGCTGATTATGGCAAATCTGTTTGGAATATATGTAGTGAATATGAAGATGAGAAGACATAAGTGGATATACAGGACATACAAGTAAAGTGAACCTAAACATTTTTATTTTTTTAAATAAATTAAGACTATCCTGAAATTAAAATAGGACCACCTATAAAGTTTTGTATTCAATCATTAGAACCTCTTCTTTCATTTGTGGCAACTCTGGAACATGCTGCACAAATCTACTGAGTGCTGTTCTAAACCCCATTGCAACCCCTAAATCACAAAACTTCTGCTAACACTTCTGATAACTTCCATTAATAAAACAAATAAGCAATTTTACAGTGTATAATAATAATGACTGTTATTTCATGTACATTCAAATAGCTAAAAATTTCATGATTTTGCATTTGGGGAACATAAGTAAAAAAATAACATTCGATCCAATTGATTAAAAGTTACTACAAAAATGACTAGAAAAGTCATTTGTTTGCAAATGCCACTTGGTTTGAAATTGTATTTTGTCATCTAATTCAATTACATTTAAAAGTCTAAATTGTAAAGTCTAAATTAGTGTCCAAAAACTTTTCGGGGACACAGTACATTCATATTTGAATCTACGTGAAGTACTGCTATGCTAAGCTTTATATAATGTTTGTAAATGAAGTTATTACGAAGCATTACCAAGCATTTTATGTGAGGACTCTCCATTAAGTCTGCCTCTAAATCCAGGGGTGGGCTCAAATTTAGTTGATAAGACCGGCATGAAGAGCTTAAGTTTGTTTCCCATTCTAGAAGATAAATATTCACTTGTAGTGGCTTGGAGATTTGATTAGTGCAGTGGTTCTATCTGGTTGATCCATACCCGTGGAAGAATGGCTCGTCTGGACGAAAACCATAAGCAGTGGCAGGACGTCCATCGGCTCCATTGCTGAGGAAAGAGATTTTAATCATGTAAGTCTAAACACTGATGGTCATGTTACCTTGAGAGTCACTAGATGGCCTTCTCCCATACATAGCTTTAGGACAGAAGGTAACAAGTGCATGCAGAGAGATCATTTTGTCTGACTTAAATTCGGAAATCTTAACAAACACTATAACTTTTTGATCAGTTTGAGCACACTGACAAAAATAACGATTGGTAACGACTCTACGACCAAGTTAAAGGAATATTCTGGTTTCAATATAAGTTTAGCTCAATCAACAGCATTTGAATATTTTTACTCATCCCTACTTTTCTTAAAAAAAGCAGCAGCAAAAATCTGGGTTACAGTGAGGCACTTACAATGGAAGTGAAAAGGGTCAATCCGTAAATGTTAAAATACCATTTTAAAAGCGTAAAACAAGATGTAAACAATATGGGTGTTATAAAATCACTTACTAACCTTTTCTGTGTAAAGTTATAGCCAATTTTACAACTTCGATGCCATGATGATGTAATACTGTAAACGCTGAAGCCCTAAGTGACTGTAAAAATGTCAATTTACACAACTTTACAGCTAAAATAATACACAAGTTTTAACAGAAGAATTAATGTGATTTTATAAAATCATAAGCTTCACATTTCTGCCTTTAAACCCTCCAAAAATTGGCCACATTCACTTCCAATATAAGTGTGTTCTACTGTAACCCAGATTTGTACTTTTTTTTTTTTTTTTTTGTGGCAATCAACATTATGCCAGAAATGGTGTCGACTCGAATTGTCCTTTAAGGTGTACTGAAAGGCAGAGAATACAATAAGAAATAAGCAACAAGACCCCACCAAGACAAACTTATCAAATATTTAAAATAAAACCATTACACAAGCTTACAAGCTTGCTTTTAAATATTTACCTGTCCAACATATTTTTGCTGCCTTCTAAACACAAACAGTATGAGGTACATATTTTCATATGTATCATTGCCTTCAAGCAATAAGCTCTGCACGCCAATGTAAGCATACCTCCAAAATAAGCCTCCATTAGTTTACCAATGCATACTGAACAGTATTCACTTTTAGATGCACTGGCTTCTACAGTATTAGCTTGAGCTAAACAATCTCACAACCTTTTACAACCACATATCTCTTGATTTATTATTGTCAATCAGAACACTATACTGGCATGTATTAACCATTTCGGCTCAGTACACATAGCTTTAACCCATCAGTATAGTTTAGTAAGAAACCCTTATTCAAACATCACGGATCTTCATGTGGGTAAAATTAAAGCTTATTTTTAGGATGCTTACAAGCCATCAGGTATTTTACATACAGTGGGCCAAAAAGTACTTGTATGGAAAATTTAGGATTTTCATTGCATTTGAAAACAAAATATCTATCAAGGTGGCCAAATACTACTACTTTTCTCAGCCATTTTTGTTATTAATTTTATCAAACTGATCCCAAGATATTTTTTAGTAGATGAATAACATCAGAACAGCAAGTTCACACAAGTTCATCAAAGTTTGACAACCAGAAAGCATACTTTTCCAAGTGCTTTTTTTTCTTCTTCTTTTTCAACAGTATACATATATTTTAAACATTTTGTTTTTGCCTAAATGTTTGCTTTCTTCGATATTTTGTGATCTATTGAGATGTCATTCATACATTTCTAAGTGTGGATGATGTGTCCAAATAACTGGGTTACTTGTTTAAAACCAATCTTAGAGATGTGACATGCTTTTATAGTCATTTAAGGTGCATATATCCAGGACAGTGATGCGGTTCAAGAAACAAATTGCTTGTTGGCTCTCTCTAACTTCCTCTCCCTTTACAGAACACAACGTTCAGACCTACGGCCTTTAAAATTATGAGATGTTTGCTTTGCCCCTATGTGCACACATTACAATGTGTTATTTTTTAGCCTTGTATGACCTCCAGTAATCAAATACTGCAAGCTCCTCTTAACACCCCCAATACTCACACACACTCCTGTCTAAAATATGTCTTTTTCCTATTGGCCTGCCAGAACTGTCAGGCTGAATTTGAGCTTCAGGAAAGAGGTATTCATGCTTTTTGGACTTTTAGCCACTTATGTGTTCTGTGCCTCTGTTTGTGACTCTACACCTATATTTTATCTCTGTATTTGCCCTTTTTTACTTGTGTGCTCACTAAGTAAGTTCTTTAGCAAGAAATACAAGCTGTCAGAACACAGGATAATCATCTACATAAGCAACAGATTTATAGCTGCAACTTTTCAGTGCTCTCATTTCTTGTTTCAACTTGGTATCATCACTTCATCAATTATAATAAAAGGATAACTCCTTTCTCTGTCAGCTGAAAATGATACAAACTCAGCGTTATCTCCATATAAGAATATAAATATGATATCTGATATCCTCGTCAATGGATAATACATTATATCTGTTAAAGAAATATAACTACATAAACAAAATATTTTTTCCCCTCGAGTTGGAAATCAGAAAAATTTAATGTGGTGTCAATGCTACTGTTTGTTTCAATTTTCATTTGTTTAATGCTGAAAAATACATTTGATAGAATGTCACTTCATGTTGCTTGGATATCATCGTTTTCTCTATGTATATCAATATGTATGAAATGTATATTTGAAACAATAATCTGAGGTTTATCACAACACATATTGCTGTCGCATATTCCAACAACTCTATCTCGTATCGCATTTTTGCTACATATCACTCAGTGTTCAGTTATAATTAATTCATAATTCATATAATATAAATTAAGAAATAAAAAAAGGAAATAATGTTATTTTGCCTATAGCACTTGCAAGAAATTAGTTAATATGCTAAAGAAAATGTTTTTCTTGGATAGTTTATTTATTTTTTTTTTTTTACAGGTATTAATCTTTGATACAAGTATTTTATACATGCCATAATATCAATGGACATGCTGTAATAAAACGTTGTGCAAAATCTTCTGCCTGTTGCTGGTGGAATTTTGTTAATTATAGCATCAAATGGGCAGATTTTAAATTTAATTAATATCAAGCTTTATTGGCAAGATAAACTTGTGTACATTGCCAATGCATTATGAGGCACTATACATAAATAATATTTTTTATGCTGAAGTTTAACCCTTTAAGCTATAAAGGTGTTTTTAAAGATTACCTGTTTCAGTGGCATGCCCAAAATTATAACTATACAAAAAAAACAAAAAAAACAAAGCGGGTCAATTGTTTGGTATTATTTTAAAGATTTTTTATATAGATGACATAGATTATAAATTATGATCTCTAAGCCAAAGGAGCTGCTTTTTTTCCTGATTTGACATTAAATATCTCAGGGTGTTAATAAGCTTGCACCAAACTACTTTTGTTTAATTTCCAACCATGTCACCAATAACGGAGTAAGATTTTGTGTTGATACGACATGGCAATCAAAAGTTATAGTAGTGTCCAAAAGCCTCTCCACAAAAAAAAAAGAACATAACAATTGTACGCAAGAACTAATTACACATGCAAATACAACAATGACAAAAGGTATGCTCTCTCTCCAAAGCATGCAGGCATGAACAGATCTACTGTTGGCCATATGTAATTACAGTGAACAATCATCTCTGACCATATTTGGATGACTTCCATATCTGGTTGCAGCGATTTGAATCATAATACGATTTGTTTAGCGTTCTATGATGATAGACAGTGTGCTACATCATTTTCAATGAAGTTGAAATCTGACTGAAGAAAGCTAATGTGTTTCTGGCCAGATAGCACATTAGTTGCTGTGTGTGCACATTATGCTTTGTGTGGATTATCAAACTATTTATGCATCCGTTTACGTTGTGTGTCAGCTTGTTTTAAAGGGAATCCCCTCCTATAAGTAATGGTATATGATTGTTTATATTTTGTGAAGTTATAAGCAAAAACATGGCTTATAAGCAACAGCATGTAATATGTATTTTAATGACATGCACTCACAGGCCACTTCATTAGGTTCACCTATAAATCTTCTTATTCATGCGATTATCTAATAAGCAGATCATGTGGCAGCAGTGTAAAGTATAAAATCATGCAGATACGGGTCAGGAGCTTCAGTTAATCTCCACATCAACCATCAAAATGGGGGAAAAAGTGTGATCTCCGTGATTTCGACAGTGGCATGATTGTTGGTGCCAGACAGGCTTGTTTGAGTATTTCTGTATCTTCTGATCTCTGGGATCCTTGAAAAATTCTGGGATTTTCACACACACACAGTCTCTATTATTTATTCAGAATGGTGCCAAAAACAACAAAAACATCCAGTGAGCTGCAGTTCTGTGGACGGAAATACCATGTTGATGAGTGAGGTCAATAAAGAATGTCCAGACTGGTTCGAGCTGACAGAGTCTACGGTAAATCAGATAATCAATCTGTACAATTGTGGTGAGAAGAATGCCATCTCAGAATGCTATTCTGAGATGTTGGTTGGTGCTGGTTTGGTGGCACGAGGGGGACCTACACAATATAGGCAGGTGGTTTTAATGTTGTGGCTGATCGGTATCTATATATATATATATATATGAGAGAGAGAGAGAGAGAGAGAGAGAGAGAGAGAGATAGATAGTGATAGTGAATAGCAAACCTAATTTCTAGATATAATTATCAGAATTGGCCATTAAAAACCATATCGTTTGAACACTAATTTATTCTAAGGCTTGTTTAATTTTATTTAGATTTCGTGGTACTAGAGAGCAGACTGACCTGGTCTGTGACCCATAGTGAGCACATTCCTGTCCAATTATGAGTCAGTCTGTCACCTCTTCCTCCACAGGGCTGCAAAACAGGCAAATAAAAGCTGAGACGGGGTGGGATTGACAGCTCATAGGGAGTCAGGTCGGCCCTGACATTCTGGGGGGCATGTGGGGGATATGGCCAAAGGTGCCTGTAAAAAAGTCCCTTTAAACCAGACATTGTTTCATAGCTTAGAAGAGTGTGTTTGCACAGGAAACGGCCCTCTGCTTTTATAAAAAGGATGTTTCTCCTCCCTTTTTCCCCAAGATGTTCTCCAGTCCCTCGCTTTGATCTCTAGTTCCTGTCACTTCTCAGGTTACATGCCCTTTACCTTGGCTGTGTCAAATCAACAGCACCCTCTTTTTTTCCTTCCTTCGTCTGATTGGGTCTCTACATCCCTGTTTTCCTCCTGCATTCTCCTCAAAGCTCCCCGAGGTTTTAGGGACATGCAACACCACATGGCTTAAATAAAGACAGATTTGTCAGTGGCTGATGCATGTGGGATGCACACATAGAAAGACACGCACACAGAATCTCTTACCTCTGGGACGTTGGGAGACCATCTGTAGACAGAGGGGGAAATTCAGTTGTGCGCAGTATATCAGTGAAAAAAAACATAAAACAATCCAGTTTAACCAGCTGCTAACTGCACTGAAATGGAGCTGCACAGTGAGTGTTAAGTCAACACGTGGCCTGGTTGAACACACTTAAAACATGCATTCTTGTGTTACTTTAGCAGTAACAAACTTCAGTACTCAAGGGGGTGATAAAGTCTATGCCATTAAACTGCATGTTATTATTCAGGCAAGTTGCTATTAAATCATGGACTTTAACTTACTTGCTCAGCAATATTATCTTGAAAGAGAAAACTCACCATAGAAGCAGACAGTTCAGACTAATGTCAGCAATAGTGCCCCTTGTGGCAAAGTTGAGAATGCAACACGTACTTGCATTGCGTTATGAAATCCGGTCACACAACATCACACAAAATCGAGCTTGCGCCTTCGTTCATGCACTTACATACTAATGTTTCGGCCTTAAGCAAATTCCTACCAGATTATCTCATTTCCTCATTTCTATTCAACACCTCTTCGAGTCATCTGTCTTCCTTTCTCAATCTCACTTACATGGATGTAAACAACACTCATGGGAACTACACTATATTACTCGAGTTAATCAAATACCTGTCTTAGGTTGGCACGCAAATCCTAACCACTCCAAAAGCATTCACACACATCGCTTCACAAGAGCCTTAAGTAAAGACTGGGACTCTATTTGATTATTATGGTAACCTACGTCACTCAAAGCTGCCCACTCAAATTAAGCCATTCATCCCAAGAACTTATTGTTGCCCCCATCCTTCAGTGTATATTTGAAATGTATCATTTTACAAAGAGCAGCCAGTGAACTCACCCATCCATCTGGACACCCACCCCTATCCTCACCCACATAACAGCCCGGCGGCACTCAGCGCCTGGCCATCAGACCGCAAAGTGTCCAAATCTCCACCCAGCCAAAACAAACAGGCTGACGAGCAACGCATTCTATACAGCTCATAATAAACAAGCCCAATGAAAGCCATCTCATCAGGTATGCATTATCAGGGCAAGTTTAGACTACAAGTTTAAGCACGCTCTATAGAAGTTGAGTATCAAACAATAGCGGGAGATCCATTTCCTCAAGGATCGCCTCTTTGGCAGCTGCGAGCTTAAGTGAGCCGATGAGATGAAGACTGAAGTGGATGGAGGAGTGAAATGCATGTACACTACCAGTCAAAAGTTTAGGGTCACTTACTTATTCTTTAATATATATATATTGTTTTTTTTTATTATAAAAATCAAAACTATGTTATATTTGTTATATATAAGGAGTTCCCATCTTTTCTTCATTATTCGGTCATTTTTTTTTAAATACAATTTTAGTTTTGTAATGAAATCAATTAATATGTCAACAAATCATTTGAAACATTTAAGCATATGCCTTCAGATCAAAAGGTTTTTAAGATCATGAGAAACATTTCAGTCAAGTGACCCCAAACATTTGAACAGCAGTGTGTGTTTGTGTGTGTGTGTATGTGTGAGAGAGAGTTTGCAGTGGAATGTGAACAATATATTTGGCTGTGTGGGACTTGAAAGGTAGGTTTATTTTTGGGCCAAAAAGAGTGCCACTGATATAGTGAGTCAGAGAACCTCGGACAGAGAAGAGACAGTGTAATGTTACTTTTTTGAACAGCTCTGCTCACAAAATACTTGCTGAAAACTTGCACAGGCCAAAGATGAGATTTCCTCTACGGTAATCATTTGATCCTTTGCCATTTTAAGGCATTCTTCTTTACCCCCCTTCTTTTCTACAGTTTCAACTGTGTGTACATTACAGAATGCACCCATTTTCTTTCTTTTTTTCCTTTACATGAGGAATTATCAAATCAATCAGAAATTAAATATGAAGTGCCACAGGGATCACTTTTAGGGCCTTTGCTTTTCTCCTTATATATGCTTCCCTGTGACATATTATTAGGAATCGTGGAATAAGTTTCCACTATCATGCCGACGATACCCAACTTTATTTTTCTTTGAAACTAGGGGTGTCCATGGTTAACCGATTAACCGATTAACCGTTAAAAATTGCGTAACCGAGTGAAACATTTTGCTCGGTTAAGTGGCGTCAATGGCGTGCATTGAATTTAGTTGTAATACATTTTTGCACCACCAGAGACTGCCAGAGCGCTCCCAGACATTTGTAATGTCCACAAGAAGTAGTCTTGACCAGTTTTCTAATATGAAGCGGGCAAAGAAAAGCACAGCGTGGGAGCACTTTAAAATCGAGAATGACGGGGCAAAATGCAAGTATTGCAATGCAGTGCTTAAGATATACTTCAAGTACAACCTCGTTGTTGTACCATCTCAACAGCCAACACCCGGGCACACCAGGGATGGAAATTAGCACCAGCCAAATGCGGGTGATTTTGTGTTGTGGCGGGTAAACTCGCTTCACCTACCGGCCACCGTGGCGGGTAAATAAAAATAGCATCATGCGATGTTCGTCTGTTAAAGGACAAATTAGTTTGAATAAACGAGGAGACACTGATTAGCAAGACAACTCAGTGAATGTGCTTTCCATTAAATGAATCACACACACAGTAAACAAATCCTTAACAAAAAAACAGGGCTATTCTGGTGGGTGCGGTGACGCGCTCATGTAAGGGTGGCGGCATGGCGCTGCCAATAAAGCTCCTAAAATCTGTCACAAAGAACCGGCAAAAGTAATGATTATGAATATGTAAAATATAGCAAGGAGATATTTTAATTATTTATTAATAAACAAGTCTTTTCTTTGTCCGTGTCATTTGCAAAGATGAAGTTGACGATGCTGACTCGCGGTCTTCGCAGTAACGCACCAGAGAGAAATGCACATTTCTTACGGATTACATAAGCAGAGAGCAGTCTGTGTCTGTTTTCTTTAGTTTTGAATTATTTGTGAGGCAAGGCTACCTTATACACTGAGTTTCGGTTCATTTATGAGACGAGCTCCAGTTCACGCGCCGGCTCTCCGCTTCGTGATTATATCGTCTGCTATATTTAATTCTTATTTATTAAATCCAGGCAATTGGTTGATGAAACATTGATTAAAATTAAGACACAATTAATACAAAACGAAATTCACTTTAAAGAAAGGTTTTGTGCTTTCTGTTTGATGTCTCTGTGGAAGTTTTAAAGCATCTTTCAGTGCCGCTTTCAGAGCGCTCAGGTCTGTAACATTGTGTTTTCCTCGTATGCGAACTGAAATGAATATCAGTTCATGGATTGTGTGTGTAGGCTATAAGAGAGAAAGAGAAAATGCCACTATTTCACTGAGACTTGAGATTAAATAAACGGCTTAAGTATTGTAGATCTTGTAGTATTAATTTTCACATGCAGTTACACATTGTCGGTTAAAAACAAGAAAGTGGCTGGTAAAAACATTGAGTGGCTGGTAGATTTTGAAATCCACAGTGGCCGGTGGACAAAAAAGTTAATTTCCATCCCTGGTGCACACTATGGTTAACCGAGTATTAACCGTTAAGGGCCTCGGTTAACGGTTAATGAAAAACTTGAAAACGTGCAGCCCTATTTGAAACCTGATGAAAATTTGCAATTCTCCAAATTAGCAGAGTGTATCAATGAAATCAAAGATTGGATGGCCAAAAATTTCCTTCTACTCAATTCCGACAAATCAGAGGTAATAATTATTGGACAAAAATCTCTAAAAAATAAGCCTCTAAAATCTAATTTGACTCGATGTACTGTTACATCGTCTTCTACAGCAAATAAATTAGGTGTTATATTTTATACTAATATGTCTTTTAAAAATCCAATGTTTGTAGAACAGCATTCTTCCACCACAGAAATATTTATGGCACATGGTCTCTTTGCTGATGCCGAAAAAATCATTAATGCGTCCATGACCTCAAGACTAGATAATTGTAATGCATTACTGGGAGAATGTCCAGGAAGTTCAATAAATAAACTTCAATTGGTTCAAAATGCAGCTTCCAGAGTGCTGTAAAGAACCAAGAAATATGATCATATTAGCCCTATTTTATCATCGTTACATTTGCTACCTTAATTATGTATTATTTTTTATATTGTTGTTAAATAAATATAAAGCTTTGAATGGTTTAGCTCCACAGTACTTAAATGACATTCTATCATGCTATATTCCATCACAAATTGCATAATTATGGTCTGTTAATAGTTCTTAAAGTATCAAAATCATCAAAAGGAGGTAGATCATTTTCCTATTTGGCACCTAAACTATGGAATATTCTCCCTAACAGTGTCTGGGATGCAGACACACTCAGTTTAAGTCTAGACTAAAGACTCATCTATTTAGCCAGGTATATACCTAATTTACCCATCAATTCACAATTAGGCTGCTTTAGTTAGGTCTGCCAGAACCAGAAACATTTATCATGCACTATAACTCTGCAAAAAATTTCATGGCAATATTATTCTATTTGTTTCCCTGTCTCAACCTCTGGATTCATATTACCAGTTACCAGATCCAGCTCAGTTCCTGCTTGGTGTTGGGCTCCACTGCTACGTGTATATGAGGGATGATGATTAAATGCAGCAGGTGCCAGTCAAACATCACTTCAGTCTATTATGATGGACTTAACTGATGCCAACTCCAACCATAAGACATGGGATACATCATATGCCTTTGTCTAAACCTTGGACTTAGGCTAGACCTCACTGAAATTACCAGCCAGTTGAACTGCGATACACCCCACTGATCTCTGCCTGCATCACCTTGGTCTAATGATGGACTACACTCTTAATATTGAATACAAAAACTTTCAATGAATTGCCAACAAAAGCCTTCATCGGCCAACTAAAAAAGGACAATGCATCTATGTGAACTTAATCCAGGATGAACTTCAAAGACTTTAGTCATTAATTAGAAATTAATGGAGAATCAGAAACTCCAGCAACCCGAGTCATGGGTTGCTCTCACTGCTACCATCAGGCAGGCGGTATCGCAGCATCAGGACCCGCACCACCCGACTACATGACAGCGTCTCCCCCAAGCAATAAGACTTTTGAACACATGATCTCTCATGATCAACAATCAGCACTGCACTTTATTAATCATCTTATATCACACACTGGACTGTCATAATTATATTCTCCACAATATAACAACTGTATGTATATATATATATTTTTATATACTCTTTATTTTTTATTGTATGTGCATTCTATATTGTGTGTATTGTTTACTGTACATTGTATATTATTATTGTGTCATTATCTGTACATTTGATATGTAAATTGTGTTGTGTAAATATGTTGTTTATTGTAATTGGTATATGTCTCGTCACTGTCATGACGGCTATGTTGCTCGGAACTGCACACAAGACTTTCACCTACTGCTGCACTTGTGTATATGGTCGTGTGACAATAAAGTGATTTGATTTGATCTTACAGTTCATACAAAATCTTTGTTTAAACACTGGACCTCAACATTTACTTAGTTTACTAATGACTCATTCTGCACACAAATAACTAATATTGGCAATATATTCATGCTGGTTAGCCAGAGGGGAACTGTGACCCCCACAGTGAGCCTGGTTTCTCCAAAGGTTATTTTTCTCGTTTTATCTTATGGATTTTTTTGTTCCTTGCCACAGTTGCCTTAGGCTTGCTCACTGTGGTCCTAAATACAATTATTATTTAATTACTTATTTTTAATCAAACTACACAATGATGACTCTAAAACTTTATAGATATTACAGTTTCATTTTCTGTTAATGTATGATTTTCTGTAACGCTGCTTTGAAACGATGTGTCGCTACACGGTTAAAAATGACTTGAATTGATAAAGAAGTTATATACAGAAAGACTGATGACACCAAATCCTAAACTAGGATGAGAATACAGGTATCTCAGAAACTGAATTTTAGGTATGTAAAATATGAGAACTTGATGGAATAGTGCACCCAAAAAATTAGAGGGTCAACTTTTATAGAGTTATAATGGCCGACGCCAACGGCGATATCCAGAGAGCAGGGTGGCCGATAGGCCGAAATAATACTGATATATCACATAATTGAATATAATAGTAAATGACAAATACATAAATTGGCTAAAAATGTTTTCAATTTTAAAAATGTTTATATTTACTTCAACTTTCACACACAACTTTGTAAAAATATATATATATTTTTTTTTAAATAAGATTTTGTGTTTTAAAATGCTAGATAGCAGTTTCTCCTGATTTCTGATTAATCTTCCCATTTTAGTAATTTATTTAATATAAAGCAATTGTAATACATCAGGAAAAAGGAAATAGTGCACACAGTAGCCCAGCAACCAGAGTCAGTGGGACACAGTTTTGATCCAGGCTAATATAAAACATGCATAAGAGAAATATATATGAGTGCTCCATAGAAAGAAAGATTATGAGGTTTGTAAATTAAATCTGTTTAACCCTTAAATGCATGGTAATTTTCTCAAACACATATATATTTGAATCTTTAGAGACCCAGCACTTATATCTCCAAAAATAATGGATGTACAAAATGCCCAGATAGTGTAGAATTTTAAAAGATATTTTCAAGACAATTAGAAAACAATAAAATAACATATATGTTTGTTTTATTTTTAATAAATTAAAGAGATAATGCAACAAATCAGGACAAATCAAGAATAGGATTCATTATTTTCACACTAAAATTTCATGAGACGCAACTGGCTGTCAAAAACATATTGAGCTACACATAAAAAAATAATCTACACATGTATAATGTATGTGCAACTTATGTGTAGCTTAGGTGTATTTTCTCAGACACCTGTTGAGTGTGAATGTTGTGATTATAAATGGTTGCAATTTTACATTTACATTTATGCATTTGGCAAAGCTTTTATACAAAGTGACTTACAGTGCACTTATTACAGGGACAATCCCCCCCGGAGCAACCTGGAGTTAAGTGCCTTGTTCAAGGACACAGTGGTGGTGGTGGTGGGAATCGAACCAACAACCTTCTGCTTACCAGTTTAGTGCTTTAGCCCACTACACCACCACCACTCCATGTCTTATGGTCTACTTTTATGCTCCTTTTTTAAAGCCTGAAATCTCCTGTCCCCCATTCATTGCAATTGCATAGAAAAGAGTGACCAGTATATTCTACAAGATTTCTCCATTAGTGCATATGGGTTTCAAACGACATGAGGGCAAGTAATTTTTATGTAATTTTTTTAAATACATTTTTGGGTACACTATCCCTTTAACTATTTCATAACCATGTAGGCACTTTCATTACTATTTCTTTTCTATTAATTACAGATTTTGTAATTCAGCACTGCACTGCTTATAGTAAATTGGCTCCTTATGATTAATTGCTTGTTTTTGCGCTTATCCTAATTTATAAGTGTCTAAAAGCATCTGCTAAATGAAACGTAAAAATAAATGTATCATTATGTGTTTACATTTTTATAGATTTTAACTAAGTCTTCAAACATGTGGATGGTCTGGCTTGTAGACAACTGAAGCTTTAGAAAGAGCGGTCAAGCTATGACTACACTAGACTGCAATATAACAAATATTTGGGTGATTAAGAAATCACAGTATGTTGTTGTTGAATTCTCTACAAAACTAAAAACTTAGTCATTAATTATGAAAATACATTAAGAAACTATGGCACATATGGAAATATGGAAACATGAATTTAAATGGAAGAATCCTACCCAAATTTTGATGAGGGTAACAGCTGCTCACTCACCAGGCGTTGAAGTCTCCATTCTGAGAGTGGAACTGGCTGTAGAAGTCTGGACTGAGGCCTGGCTCAGGAGGCATCATACCTTCTGCAGTCACACACAGACCAATGTAGACACATACAAACAAATACATGAGACAGTGACTCAGCAGAGCAATTTCCTCTCAGCGGCTATCCTCATTTATCTTACTGACAACCTCTCACTATGACAAGACTTTGATGACAACAACTCAATGTAAAATCAAGCCAAAATACAGTATCGCAATTCTCATGGAAAGTTTGACAATATAAATGTGAGGTTTCACTTTCAATGTCTGTCAAGTTGTGGTATAGCATGTCAATCAAAATGCATTACCAGACAGGAAAACATTCACTGTCTTTCACGATCTCTGGCATGTTCTTCTGAAATTAATCTATGAGGAGTTTGGTGTTTGGCATGTACAGTATGTGTGGTTGTGTGTGCATCTGGTACGGTTTCTAACCAGTGCTGTAGAAGAGATCAGGCTGCTCAAGATTGTCTGGATCGTCTCCGTACAGGTAGGGCTCAGCCTCCTCCATCTGTCTGCTCTCCACCATCTCCAACCACTGGGAGTTATGCCAGCGAAACTTCTCACTCTGTATCTTCTTCCCCCACTCTTCATCATACTCCTGCATGCACGCATGCACACACACAAGTTAGCAATGCCTAGCTAAGTGCAAAAACATGCTAAAACACGCTAGCAATGCCTAGCTATGTGCTAAAACATTTTAGTAACATGCCAATATCTATCTATCTATCTATCTATCTATCTATCTATCTATCTATGGAACTGTCTCCCTGAGCATGACATGCACAGCAAGACGCTCTTAAGCTATGAGTCATAACTATGAAATAACAGTTGATTCAATAAAACCAACAATGTAAGAAACCCGTAATTACATGAGACTTATAATTATCTGCTTTTGACTTCAAAATGTAAACAGTTTTGAGAACAACATGTGAGCACATTATAAGCCGGTGGTAAAGTTTATATGCAAAGTGAAACGGGGAAGAGGGCAAAAAAAAAATTATAAAAAAAATTGTGTGTGCCGATAGATTTTTGCTTAATTTGCTATATAATATTGGATTTTGCACATCTATCATAAAATCAGAGGTCAGGTTCCTCTCAAGTTTTTTTTTCCACCACTACATAACATTGAAACAAGTTTTTTACTTGCTGCAGACATTACAACCTCTCCACAGAGGGCTTTCAAACAAAACGGCATGATTTTCTAAAGTTGCTTTGAAACTATGTGTATTGTGAAAAGTGTTATACAAATATAAATGACAAGAGTGCAGACAAACTTATTTTCTCAAGAAAAACATTAAAATTGTGAGTTCATATTAGTTTTTCTCAATAATCAAACAAAATTAACGCAATGCTGCTGTTTAAGTTATTTAGAGCTGTGCTTTTTGTTGCCAATATCAGATACTTTTCAGGCATTTATTTATTTATATACTAAAAAGACAATTATGTTGAATCCTTGAAAAAGTTTGAGCTATACATTTTTGGGTGCTCGTATCGTATTGTGAAATTTGTATATCGTCTGTCTGTCTGTCTATCTAACATTTCAGACCAGGCTTTTTCAAGCCAACCTAAAGTTTA
Source organism: Moxostoma hubbsi (assembly GCA_032164185.1). NCBI lineage: Eukaryota > Metazoa > Chordata > Actinopteri > Cypriniformes > Catostomidae > Moxostoma > Moxostoma hubbsi. The sequence continues at coordinate 21,483,085 of JAVLUX010000009.1, forward strand.
GAATGTTACAAATGACTATTTCTATCTCAAATAAATGCTGTTCTTCAAACTCTAATTAAAGAATTCTAATTCTTTTCTCATCATTTATAATAAATTATCATCCATTTTTTAAATAAATGTTTATGCATTAACATCCTGAGACCCGAACATGACTGCTGTGTTCAATTTCCATTTCCCTTTTTGATTTTAACAGTAGCATCTAATAAACATGCAAAGAAAAAAAAAAAAAGAAAAAAAGAAAAAGAATCTACACCAAATAGTTTCCAAAAATGTATGTCAACAAGCTATGTGGACAGCGGGAAATTTTTATGTGGACAAGTTGCGAAATTTTTAATAATTCGAAACTATAGAAAGTTTTTTCTAATGAAATTGTTTATGATGATTCCAGGAGTGTTGGTAATTCATGTTTTTGTGACATTACAGCCATAACACTTAGAAATTAGTATAATTCAGATTCAAAGTAATTGCCAGCATCATCAAATCACTGCCTACCATGTAAAAATAAAAGTCTTCTGAACTGAGATCAGTTGGTTTAAATGAATTTAAATTATGTTTTGCTTATAGCAAAGCCAAAATACAATGTCAACGCATGTGTATGCATGGTTGCACAAGGTTAAATACTTTGTCAGTGTCATATATGGATTTTTCTTAGCAACTCTGCCTAAATGGCCAGCATCCCAGTGTGTTCTCTTGACTGTTGAAGATGAAACGTGTTTGACATGTAGCTGCCAGCTAAGCACCAGTAAGGGGGCTGTTTCTCAAACTAGACACGACACTTCTCTTGCTCTGTCCGTGTTAGAGCCCTTTCTTTCAAGACTAATCCTATTGGTTACAATTGTGACTGAAAATTACTTTGAAATGTGAAGTAAATGGCTGTAATGACCATCTAGATTTCGTGTGAATCATTTTACATGAGCGCTGCAAATAGTCTCATGACAAGAGCCATTTAATTCCACTGTGCTCCTCTAAAGATTATGCCTGTGTCATATACGCCTTTTATGTCACCATAAAAGGAAGCAAATAAAACCTATCATGATACACTTACAACTACCATATTTTGTATATATAATGTTTAAATGGTCTATTATTGATGTATTAATGAGATTGCTCAGCCTCATATAAATAATTCTCATAGGACAAGTAAACATGTACTGTAAGTGGTCACAATTTTGACCAATGGTAAAAGACAGACAGACACCCATTTTTGATTGACTCCCATTATAGAATTGCAGACTTCAAAGTATTCTTACAATAAATAGAATGAAGTAAAAATAAAAATAAATATGCAGTTATTCTTGGTTGGTCATTCCTTTCCATTCCCACAATTGCTTAATAGTAGAAAATACAAATAAAAAAATTATGTTAAATTATTGTTTGCAATTTTCTATTGTGTCCTATTGAGCAATTGAGCAAAACTGACTGCATCACACTTACTCTGTATTTTCCCACCGGTTACAATTGTGTCAAAGAATAATTCTAATACTATAATAGTATTAGAATTATTCTTTGTCACAATTGGCAGTACCCAATACTTCAGCAGCTAAAAAAAGGCATTGCATTGTGAATCCCACACTTAATCCAACACTTAATTATGCAGCACAACCATTTTAGTGCTTATATGAAGAAAGGTGTCTTGAGTAACAAATGAGCATATTAGAATGATTTCTTGTGGATTATCCGGCACTATGAAGAAGAGTAATGGCTGCTGAAAATGAGAATTTGCCACCACGGACATTTAAAATCGAAATGTAAAATATATAAAAGAAAACTGTTAATTCAAACAGTAATAATTTATAGTACTACTATTTTTGAATGTATGTTGAGCAATTAATTGCCAAACTGGTGAAAAGCAGCATCAATTTAGTTTAAAAACATAAAAATATCTCAGTGATTCCAGTAATGTATATATTTATTTGCCTGAGATATGTTACTCTCCTCTAACCTAAATTACACCACGCAGCTGTGCAAATTCATACATTTTTAAGTTGTCAAAACAGTGCTGGTACTCTGCATCTCAAAGGCAACTCAACTTCACTTCCCTCAAGAGATTTGCAGTGAATATCTGAGTGAGAGGCTCTCATACACGTCACGCCTGGCAATCTACCATTTACCAATGCAATCTTTCAGTCGCAGCCCCTTAACATGCAAAAAACTTCCAGCAGACTTCTAACACCGTCTGGACCCTCCACAGCAGCCTCTCATCAGATATATTTCATCCCACAATGAGGGGTTCTGTCTGAGCAAGGTTTTGCCCATAGAACGTGGCTGCTGATGGTGCCATATAGAAACAGAGCTCTGGTTTAATCCAGTGAAGTCAGTGATTAAAGGTGTGGAGCCCACAGACTAGGTTGCGTGCCACACACAACACACATGTCGCCCACAGCCATATGCCTTCTGCCCAGCCTGCAGTGTTGGTGAATTGGAAAATTAGTTGAGTTCCTGTTATTGGATCTGTTTGCAAAATCTTTCCTCTTCACTTTATCGGTCTTGTCCTACATGTAGCAGCTCATATTGATTCTCCAGAAGGCTAAAGGTTGATAATCAAAAGGTTGGTGGTTCGATACCCTCAAGGAGCCCCTGAGTAATAAACTTAACCCCAAGTTGCTCCAGGGGATCTTGTAGTAAATTTATGGCACATTTCTGTGCCAGGATTACTTCAAAGTTGTGGAAATAAATTTGACAAGCTCTGGTCGGTGGACAATAAAGATTCTAGTATTCGAAGAGGCAACTTCAACATCCTTGAAAGAGAATATAATTCTGCCGTGCCCACCCCATCCATGTTGATTTTCACAAAACGAAAATGTTCAAAAAAATAAATTACAGTCGGACCAGATAGAGATGGAAAGCAGCCAAGTGGCCAGCATACATGGGAACTCCTTTAATTAAATTTAAAAGGTATCTCAGGTAGCACCTCACGAAGTTGGTTGAGAAAATACCCAGGGTTTGCAGAGCTCTAAACTACACAACAGGTGACTACTATGAAGAATTTCAAATATATGATATGATTTGATGACTTCAATCATTCTAAAATGTGGAAAAGTAATTTAAAGATTGATTAAAAAAGGACGATTTTGACTTATAGTGTATGTTAGTTAAACCATCTATGCTGAGACATAAGAGATGCACCTTCACTAAGATGGATGGAGGAGGGTGCAGGAAGGGGTCTGCTTGAGCTCGGAGCTCAAGGCCAACTCTCGGCCCTAAGGTATAAGGGCCCGCTGAGGCGTCATGTCGCCGCCTGCTCCGCTGAATGAAAATATGGATTAATCAACCAGGGCCCCCTGTGGCAGAACCTGAGTAAATAAGCCCAGTTTCTCTTTTCTCTGCTCTGTCCATTCATCATGTGGACAGCAGCGCAGAACTGTGTGGGAGCCTGGGGCAAGAACCCTGATGCAAAGCCCAGAGGGCCACTCAGAGAATAAACTTGCACACAAACTTGAACCAACTAACTTAAAATCTGCTTCAGGTTACAACAGATTTTTTCTTATCTGGTAAATGGGTAGTTGATGCATGATGTGTCAAAGAAGTTTTTTAATCAACATAAAAAATATGAATGTACAAAAGGGAAGTGTATGTCTTAGGTCCTATAACTGGTCCTAATTTGTTTTAATCAAATTTTCTCATTTACATGAAACTGCAGTGGTACAAATTATTTTGAAAAGGTACAAATATTCCATGTAGTCTCTCAATTATTATGAAGTCATAAAACTGCAAGCACAATAATTCTAAAAGGATTAGCAAAATGCTGTTTAAAATAGCTTTAGATGGAATACAGCATGTCAACTATCCATATCCTTAAACGGTTACCCACTTCAAATACAAACAGATCCATTTACTCAGGAAATATCAGTATTTCCATATTGTAATTTCATGAGCAATTGCAGGAGAAAGTAAATCTGCATATTTGATATCAACGTCAAGACCTAATCAACTCAAACATGTCAGTTTGCTGAGCCAGGTCTATCCATCGGCCCTTTCTCTTTAACCACAGATACAAACCAGATCCCAGACACAACCTTTCATGTTGCCAAGGCTTAACGAGCAGACTAATAAAGTGAATGAAATGCTTCCCCAAACAAACCTGGTTCTCAGAGTTCATCACCATTTACTGCCATCTTATGTCAGTGAGTGGCCATTAAGCAGCAGAGATTTTATTGCCATGGTAAACACACATGGTAAGCATAGAGTAAAACACACATACAGACTAAGCCCTCTCACTCTGATTTGGTGCATGTGTGTAGTGAGGTTATTCCGGAGTACTTACGGCGATAATATCCAGTGTGTTGTCACACACCTTCCGGATCTCCACATTTTTGTCGTGCATCAGGTCGATGAGGTAGGCTGGAGCCTCTTTGAGATATGGTTAAGGATTTTGAAATTCATTTACTATTTAAGTCTCATCATATCTGACTTTCATTTGGTGCAAGCTTTACGTGTGGAAATTAAAATTAGCAACAGATAAACTTGCAAGATATTAAACATTTCTCTTAAAAAAAAAAAAACACATTAATTTTTTTTATATTTCATCATGCCCTTTGGCCCGTATACTACTACAGCCAACGTGCCTAACAAAACCACACAGAGTAGGCAGCACCGAATGAGTAAAACATTTTTACTGATGGAATACATGGATTTGTAAATTTTTAAAAAGCTAAATTGTGACAAAAGGATGAAAAATAAATAAATTATTTGTAAAATTGTACCTAGTTAGAAGGTCCCATGCATAATTTACACCATTAGCTGAGAGAATTGTTTTCATTTGCAAGCAAAATGGATATTATAGCCATATGAACTGATATAGAATCTAATCAAAATTGGAATCGAATCTAAAGCTTGTGAATCAGAATTGAATGGGGAAATCTGTATAAATACCCAGCACTAAAAATAAATGAAATCAGATAAAGCATGTTGAATATGCATAATATGAAAAACTAAATGTGCAAAATTGTTTTAGAAGTTTTTTCCCCCCACATCGACCGATATCGATCATATCAGACTATCTTGCATTTATCTTTCATAGTGGCTCTCTTTAAATTTCTTTTAATCCATGTAATCAAAGGAAATGATTTATTGTTAGGACAATAAAATAGCTTTTGTACCTCTTTGTACATTTTTTTATAGCAGAATTACTAAGCAACACCGTGATCTGATGACAAAATAAGATGAATAAGTGGCAAAATATCGGTATCGGCCTACATTTTTTGTTAAAATCTGTATCTGCGGAAAATGTTCACATCGGTGCATCCAGTTGGAGCCTTAATCTAGTGGTCATGGTCTTGAGACCTGTCAACACCATGTCATAAAAATGGTTCTGGGTGTCATTACTCAGTGTTTTGGTCTAGGTCTTAGGGAGTCTTGTATTGGTCTGGGTTGGGGTCTAATCTTTACTCCAGCTATCTATCTCTTCTCTCTATCTGTCATTTTAGATGTGAATATGAGCATTTCTTCATAAATATAGTTGTAGTAGCGAAGACTGAGTCCTCCAAAATCTAAATGCACCAGTGAACAAAGACCAAACAACTCTCAAAGGACATTTACAAAACATATGCACAAAACAACATGCCAACACAGGGAAAAACAATTTACTGTAACAAGGATACGAGTGTCCTTAATGATGACATCTCTGGTTGCCTGGTGGAAGACCATCTGGTAGAAGACATAGATGATCTGACATACAAATTCATCATCTTCCTGTTGGGCTAGAAACAGAGCAAACGCAAGCAGATGAAGACTATTATTTTGACTTTGCCTGACTATCAATCAACATGATAGAAAAGAGCATCTCACCTCAAATGAAGGATTAGACCAATAATACTTGTTCCTCATGGACATACCATTACATAAAGGCACAATCGTTTCCTTATCAGGAGAATATCTGCACAACATTAAACTGAAATGCAATATGGCTAACTAACAAACACACAAAGTCCTTCAAACACACAGTGCAGCTGTGCAGGCATTTCCTATCCATTGGTGCCAACTCATGTGAGCTGACATTCTCCAGTGGATCATGTTTATGTATAAAGGCTCTCGTGAGAAGCTGCCATTTGGGTTAAGTATCAACTTTTCCTCTGAAACGATAGAGAAAGCTCCTATGGAGAAGTGTGCGTTTGTAGCTTCCCCCTCCTAAGTTTAATAAAAGCCTTTATTTCAATTTTGATCTGGTGCAGTCTGATCTCTTCCCCCGGGATCGAAATTCCTCCATAAGAATAATAGCAAAGGGGCTAGCTGCTCCGTGGGACTAGAAATTGAATACTGCTACAGCAAGGAGCTGTACAAGCTTTGTACAAGCTACAAATAACATCACAGAGGACATGTCAACACCTTTCCCAATGGCCAAGTGTCCAAATAAACGTGCTGCAAAATACATATAAATAAATACCAAAGCATCTGTCGTTAGATGCTGTGACATAATGCTTATAATGAAGGAAGCAAGCTTCTGCTTTGTTATTTCACTGTCATGATCAAAGTTACAAAGTATTACATGGTATTAGTGCAAAAACGGACAATTTAGGAAGTTTCCTTTTCATTTTGAGAGGTAGCGGTGTATGTTGGGACAATCCCTATGTTAGATTTCACCCGCCTTGGCTCATTTTATTTCAATTATTTATCCCTTCCATTGCAAAGGATGAGCCCCGCCATCAGGAATTTAATGAAATGAGGGATCACATTGAGCAGGACCAGCAAATCTGATGCATACCATGAGAATGGGGATTTCCTGTTCCTGATAACGCTGTCATTTTCCAGCATGTAATCCACAGAGCAAGAACCAGCATGCCCTGTCCTATATAACCCTGGGCTGATAATTTATTCAAATTTATCTCATTTAATATTAGTTTAGTCTAAAGAAACTCTTTAAAACTCTTTTCATCTGATAATATTATGAAGGACAAAGCATGCCAAAATTAAATCTGGTACTTGAGTGGCTATAGGCACACAAAGCAGGGGGCAGCTATTGCCATTTGAGCAAATAAAGCAATAGTAATAAGTCAAAACATCACTGATATATTCCTCTGAAATTGACTTTTCTGGTTAGAACTAATCCATAAGAGAGATAATTTAAGAATTGGGTTTAAGACATAAGATTTCTGCAGAATTCGAAGACCAATATTATGTTTTTTTTTTTTTTTTTTTTCATATTTTGGTTATTGTGATAATGTGTTTAGCTACCAACATGAGAGTAGTACCCCCAGCTTTATTAACACATTTTACCATCTTTAAATCTATTCTGCAGAATTTGGCAGCTTATCTAATAAAATCAGCACAGAAAATATGAAAATGTCTTTTAAAGGGATTCTTTCGTCATTTACTCACCCTCAACCATCCCAGATGTGTGTGACTTTCTTTCTTCTGCTGAACACAAACCAAGATTTTTAGAAGAATTTTTCAGCTCTGTAGGTCCATACAATGCATGTGAATGTTGACCAGAACTTTGAAAGTCCAAAAAGACCTCCTTTTTACTATAAATTCTCCTCCCTGCCCAGCAGGTGGCAATATGCACAAAGAATGCAAATTACCAAAAAACAAAAGAAGAAGAATGTGGAAGTGAAAGAGAAGATTTATAGTAAAAAAGGACTTAAATATTGATTTGTTTCTCACCCACACCTATTACATCGCTTCTGAAGACAGATAAATAAATTTTAAGCTGCCTTCGTGTGCTTTTTGGACCTTCAAATTTCTGTCCTCCATTCACATGCATTGTGGACCTAAAGAGCAGAGATATTTTTCTAAAAATCTTTGTATGTTTTCAGCAGAAGAAATTAATTCACATCTGGGATGACATGAGGGTGAGTAAATTATGAGAGAATTTTCATTTTTGGGTGAACTATACCTTTTAGGTAACTGGTTATTTTATAGGTAATTTACATGCAAATTATTTTGTAGAGCTGTGTCGATACAATTAAATCTCACAATTTTGCAACACTTCAAAACAACAAAAGAAACAATTATTTTTTGCATGGATGCTGTAAAGAAGCCATTCGTCCAAAGAAACACACTGTCTCTAACACAGGTCTTAGAGACAGTACCATTTTAGCACATGTTCTACATATCTAAGTAAATATTTGCAAATAGTACAAATTAGGCATGTAAACAACAAACATGTTACAAAGTACCGTATATCTCCAATATAATATATGCAATTTCAATACATCATGTTTATTGATGTAATACATGGAGATATATATATATATATATATATATATATATATATATATATATATATAGCTAAAATATCACCAAAATTATGAAAAACTAATGACATTTGTAAAATTTATACTGTATGTCTGTAATTTGACATGTTAGAAGGTCTCCTGTATAATGAATAACAGCATTAGATGAAAGAGATTTTCTTTCATACAGAATGTAAGCAAAATGGATATTATAAATGAAATATACCCAAATTAATTGACATTACAAGCAAAATCAAAACTAATCGTGATATTGTGATGTATTGTGATATATTGCAACCTGTTCATTGCAATACGTATCATATCGTGAGGTGGCTGGTGATACCCAGCCCAAGTAGGTAGGTAATGGTGGAAACCATTAGTGGTAAACTTACCATTTAGCAGCTCAATTAGAGCAGGGATGATGCCGGACTTTGCCAGCATGACGGCACAGGAGTCGTCCATAGACACCGTACCAATCATGATCACCACCTCTAGGATCAAGTCATCCTCCGCTGAGCCTAAACACAAAGATAAAAGGTCAAAACAGCTTTAGTAATATAAATGAAGGAATGGAGGGTTTTTGAAATGGCATACTATCGTACTACTCTTAGTGTGCATTCAGTATGCTGTGCACTGTACGGTATGATGTGTAAAGTTTTTTACATGTGTATACGGAATATCCGCTACATTTGTCAAAATATACTACTGTGTAGAATGCAATTCACTCTACTTGACCTGTCATTTTAAGTGTGACAAATAAACAGAGGCAATATCATTCTTCATATCCTTTGCAACTCTTAATTTTTTAACTGATAAAAGTTTCTCACTAATGTAAACATACAAAATAATTTATAAGCCAATAAAAAAATTGAAATAAGCCAATAATATAATTTAATGCGGTTTAAAATGTTTATTGTTGCATACTGTTTGACATACTAATTTAACAAAATAGTATGCGGTATTTACATTTACATTTTATGCATTTGGAAGACATTTATTCAAAGCGACTTACAGTGCATTCAGAAAATACATTTGATCAGATTGTGTGTTCCTTGGGAATCAAACCCTTCATCTTTCCATTGCTAGCTCCCATACTCTATTTTCCCATGCTCTACCAGTTGAGCTACAGGAACCTTGTCAATTTCATTGTCAGTATACAAGATTGAGTGTAGCATATAGTAGAGTGTATATTATTTTTCAAGACAGCAAATGGCTACAACAAACTCCTACTCAAACAGCGAAGCATCACTGTGCACATGTCAGCATTACCAGGTTTGAGGTGGTCTTTGAGGTAGGGCACCAAGTTGTACTCTTTCAGCAGGAGCTCCCAGTCCAGGTCAGGGATGGTGAGGTTAGCCATTGTACCCAAGCACTCAATAACAAACTCCTCATCTTCCTCCTGCTTGATCTGAGCTGCCAGGTCACCCACAAAGTCCTGAAGGGAAAATGAGACCAAACATCTCAAGGTCATTTAGATCACAGGATCTCAACTGGTTTTACCATGAAAGAAACAATTGTTAAGCACCATGATATACAAAAATAATTAACATTACAGGCTGAAAAGGAAAATTAATAATTTGTAATGGTAGGGTCTACCAAGTCAAAGTGGTCTCAGGTGAGGGGGCCAGACTAAGAATGGTTCACAAAGACTCCATGGAAAAATGGTAAGAGGAGGAGTTACCCTGCCCGGAGGAACCCTGGGGCCCCCGTCTGGAGCCAGGCCCAGACGGAGGGCTCGTCAGTGAGCGCCTAGTGGCCGGGCTTGTCACGAAGCCCGGCCGGGCACAGCCCAAAGAAGCGACGTGACACCCCCCTCTACATCCCTTGGGCCACCACCCATTGGAGAAACTGCAGGAGTGGGGTGCACTGCCATATGGGTGGCAGTGAAGGCCGTGGGTCTCAACGGAAAAGGCTAGCTCTCTGGGGGGGAAGGAGCCGGAACTGGTGAGGGAGGTGGAGCGCTACCAGTTGGATCTGGTGGGGCTTACTTCGACGCACAGTTTTGGCTCTGGATCCGTACTCCTGGATAGAGAATGGACTTTATTCTTCTCTGGAGTTTCCCAGGATGTGAGGCGACGGGCGGGTGTGTGTATACTTACGAGTCCTCTGCTGTGAGGGAGGCAAAGCAGTGGGTGTAGGAAAAGTTTGGAGAAGCCATGGAAAGGACTTTCTGTGTTTTTGGAAAACCATCCGCCACCTTAGGAGGGGGAAACAAGGAACCATCCAAGCTGTATACAGCAAAGATGGGACGCTGTTGACCTCAACCGAGGAGGTTATTGGCGGTGGAAGGAACACTTTGAAGAACTGCTAAATCCCAACACGCCCTCTATGCTAGAGGTAGAGCTGGAGACTGATGGGACAGATTCTACTTCCCTGGGGGAGGTCACTGAGGTAGTGAAACAACTCCACAGTGGCAAAGTTCCTGGGATTGATGAGATCCGACCAGAAATGCTGAAAGCTTTGGATGTGGAGGGGGTGAAGTCTGGGACAGTGCCTAAGGAGTGGCAGAACGGGGTGGTGGTTCCCCTCTTCAAAAAGGGCCCACTACAGGGGTATCACACTTCTCAGCCTCCCTGGTAAAGTTTACTCCAAGGTGCTGGAGAGGAGGGTTCGGCCGATTGTCGAACCTTCGGATTGAAGAGGAACAATGTGGGTTCTGTCCTGGCTGTGGAATGACGGACCAGATCTTTACTCTCGCAAGGATCCTGGAGGGGGCCTGGGAGTATGCCCATCCGGTCTAAATGTGTTTTGTGGATCTGGAGAAGGCGTATGACCGGGTCCAACGGGAGAGACTGTGGGAGTACAGGGTCCCTTCTTAGGGCGATCCAATCCCTGTACGTCCAAAGCAATAGCTGGTTCCGGATCCTCGGCACGAAGTAGAGGTCGTTCTATGTGGGGGTTGGTCTCCGCCAGGGCTACGCTTTGTCACCAATCCTGTTTGTGATATTCATGGACAGGATATATCGGTTCGGTGGGCTGGGAATCTCATCGCTGCTTTTTGCTGTACCTTGGCAGTCGAGTGTGAATCGGCTAGGATGAGGATTAGCACCTCTAAATCTGAGGCCATGGTTCTCAGCAGGAAACCGATGGAGTGCGTACTCCGGGAAGGGAAGGAGGTATTGCCCCAAGTGAAGGAGTTCAAGTACCTCAGGTTCTTGTTCACGAGTTAGGTGACAATGGAGCGGGAGGTTGGCCGGAGATTCGGGGCAGCGGGGGCGGTATTGCACTCGCTCTATTGCACCGTTGTCACGAAAAGCAAGCTGATCCGGAAGGCAGAGAAAAAAATCTACTGTTCAATTTTCGTTTATACCCTCACCTAAGGTCATGAAGACTGGGTAATGACCGAAAGAACTAGGTCACGGGTAGCGGCTAAAATGGGCTTCCTCAGAAGGGTGGCGGGCTTCTCCCATAGAGAAAGAGTGAGGAGCTCAGTCATCCGTGATGAGCTCGGAGTAGAGCTGCTGCTCCTTTGCGTCGAAAGGATTCAGTTGAGGTGGTTTGGGCATCTGGTAAAGATGCCCCCTGGGCGCCTCCCTAGGGAGATGTTTTAGGCACGTCCAGCTGGGAGGAGGCCTCGGGGAAGACCCAGGACTAGATGGAAAGATTACATCTCCACACTGGCCTGGGAACGCCTCGGGATCCCCCAGTCAGAGCTGGTTACTGTGGCTCAGGATAGGGAAGTTTGGGGCCCCCTGCTCACACACTCTCACTCACTCACTCATTCACTCACTCACGCTGCATATGTCAGCAAGAAAGAGAATAAGAGTGCACCATCTCATGTAACTGACTGATGATGAAAAAAAAAATGCACTTTTTAATACAAAGTTATTAATATCGCAATCATGTTTTAAACGTATCCTTCAATAACCTGACGTCTTGAAAAGCAATAGTTGATGGCTGCAAAATTTTGTCCTGAACTGTTACCTTTGTGCACTGGTTCTGTTCACTGCTGAACGGACTGGTTGACGTAGGTTTCTGATGGGTCTTAAAGGTGTCTTTAGGAACCTGCCAATATGTTATTTCACAGCTGCCGAAACTTATAATATAGGCTAATGTATAATTTCCTAAAAAATATAAATATGTTTCATTTCATAAAAATATTTCTTGAAGTAAAGGGGACTTCCCCCACCCCAGATTATAATAGTTGCTACAGCCCTGGCTTTGTTTCTTCAATGAAAACACTTTTTAAAAAATGTTTTTACTACTATGACTGTATTGCAAACTCTGAATTATATTAAATAAACAAAATTCAATAAAATGTATAAATTTTATAAGAAAAATAGATGTAATAAAGGTTCATTAAAATATAACAATAATAGAGTGCAAAGTGCAAAGATGTAAAATTAATTATATTTGAAAGGTTTACATTACTTTTTTTTTTTCTCCCAAATTTGTAATGCCCAAATCCCAATGTGCTTTTTAAGTCCTCATGGTCGCGTAGTGATTTGCCTCAATCTGGGTGGCGGAGGATGAATCCCAGCTGCATGCGTGTCTGAAACCTTCAACCCACGCATCTTAAGCACGTTGCCACGGAGACATAATGTGTGAACCACATTATACCGTTACCCCAAGTGACTCTACCCTAACTGGGCCAATTTGGTTGCATAGGATGCCTGGTTGGAGTCACTCAGCACTTATTTATAAAATATTAAGCTTCTCATTTCTGACTTTAACCCTCCAAAAAATGGCCCCTCATTCACTTCCATTGTAAGTGCCTCACTGTGACCTCGATTTTTTATTTTATTAAAGAAAAGGAGAGACGAGTCAAAGTTATTTTTGTGGTAATCAGCATTATAACCTAAATGCTATCGATTCTTGTACTGAACCTGATATATTCCTTTAAGTGTCTTGTTAATGGATGCAATAGTGATCACCCCAATAAAGTTTTAGATGCAAGCTCAAATTTCAACAGCTAGGCCACATTACCACATATTTAACTTATTCACCATAACTGCAAGTTATTAACAAGCTACACAACACATAGGCTTCTATAAGTTGGAATTGCAGAAATAGTGTATTTACAATGAAGAGCTGTTTCAAGTGTCCATCATGCTGTGATATGTTCCTAATCATCTTCATCAGCAGCGGGTCCTTCAGTTTGAGTGCTCTCTTCATCAGCATCTTCAATCCATTACCTGCACAGCAAACACACAAATCCAACCATTTACAAACAAGCACAGTCAGAGATTGATCATAAGCTTTAACTAATTTCATGTAATATTTACTATAGAAGAGTATTAGACTTCAATGGTGTGTGACAGTTTGTTTTATAACATGTAAACACAGGAGATTGTGAGAGTGTGGCTAAGCACATATGCCTTGCATTTCATTCCAGGAGAAATGAGGCACAGGCTCTTACCCTCACAGATAATCTGAGCATTCCTCTTGTTGGCAGCCAGGTTGATGCAGAAGGAAATGAGCTCAGTGTCGATTCTTTCATTGTTGTGTTCGAATAGCATTTGCATAAGCTGCACACACACGATACAAGAAATGAACACCCAGGGCAACGACACACATGTATCATAACAACAGTGGTTCTCAATTAGTGCGTTGTGACCCAAACATGGGTTGCAGGTCTGTTATGATAGGGTTGTGGACAGCAGGCATAAAAACAATGCTCGATGCATCAATAAAATGCAACTAAACATATAATGATGTATAATTAGGATAGCAAATTTTGGTGTTGTCAAATTATTCATTCTTTTTGTAATATGGCTAATACTAATACAATATTTGGCTCAGTGTTTGTTCCATGTGTTAGGCCTGAAAATACATTTATATAGTGTAAATATAAAATACAACTATTTAGTGTAAGTTTATACCATTATAATTTGTATTATATTACCCTGGAGTAAGTTTTTCAAAACCGGGTTATCACTGCTGCAATGAGGTTTCTAATACAGCTGCTGATGGATTGACAGAAATTTTGGCCTATTTCTCTCTTCTGACTGCTGCAATTCATCGCTCTCTATATTTGTATTCTTTTGGAAAGTTGTTAAAGTGTAATAATAGATTTTTTTATTTTGTTGTCGGAGCAAATGGGTAAGCAAAAATTATATTTGCTGTGGTCTCCCATTCACTGTTATACAAGTCTACCTTGCTATCGTTTCATTTTGCATTTCAAACCCGGATATTTGAAAAGGGTCCAATTGGGTGCTGTGTTGGTCTTCAGTCCTGGTGCAAAGCCAGTTGAGATCCACAGTCTTACATGACAACATTGTAATGCCATACTATATAAATAGTGTCTGTCACAACAGTGCGCTTGCATGATCTCGAAGTGCCTTCAGAGCACATTACAATGAGCTGATTGAAGCATATTTTAAAAGAGAGGAGGATTTTATATGTGGAGTATCAAGCAATAAGCGGAAAAACAAAGGAAAGAAATGCATGTTGAAAGAGACTGTTACTGACAGGTAAAAATATTAGTGCTGCCAGTGTTGGCAAAGGTATTGTTATTTGTGTTTTTATTCAAGAGCCAGAGAGAGTTGAGACAATATCTTACAGTCCACTTCAATCAGGTCAATGCTGTGGCTGAAACGGCCCAATGTGAGACACTTGGCAGGGCTATCTTAAAGAGATATCTGGCCAGCTGCAAATTGATTCAGCATGTGTGGGTGAAGAGAGAAATGACAAGAAAAAGAGACAAAAAGAGGATCACAAGAGGAGCTCCATGGGCCGCACTGGGCATGGCCACGGCGTGGGCTGATTGGATGTTAAACAGGAAGGCACGAACAGAGCAAGTCAGGCCTGTGAAGAGGCAGCGGTATGCAATCAGGCCTTTCCCATATAGAGTATCACATAACCTGGTTCCAGGCCTCCAAATCACGCAGTCTAGACTCACTGGCACCTGCTTGCTCCTATTTACCAGCAATGTTAAATAAACCCTGTGTCCTCCCTCCCTCCCACCATCGTCTCTAGTGCTCCTTGGTTTCATAGCTCTATAACCCCTCCAAGCATTTCCTCCCTCACTCACACACTCTCACTCACACACTCTCACTCACACACTCTCAATCACAGCTTTGAGTAATTATAGCTAGACCCCTTTGTGGCAGAGGAATGGGTCCAATGCCAGGCCTCTCTTCACCAGTTGAGGCTGTTTGATCCAAATCCTCCCCATCCTGAAAAGGGGACCAGGCTCATTAAGAGCACAGACCAGAGGGACACCAGATCCAGAGAGACAGAAGAAATGCAGGACCGAAATTTAGCTATTGATGAGGAGCCAGGTGAGGTTTTAAAAATTAGAAATAAGAAAGACACAACAAAAGAAAGAAGAAAAACAGAGAGACAAAAAGAATGAACAAAAAAAACAAACAAATGAACAAACAAAGGTAAGATAGAAAGGAAAACAAAAGAACAAAAAACAAATAAAAGAAAAGATACGAACAAAAACAAGTGAACAAATGAATGAAAGCAACAATGAACAAACAAAAGAAAGGAGGAACGAAAACGAATGAACAAAAAAAACAACAAACAAAAACTAGTGAGTGAATAAACAAAAGAAAGAAAGGCATTGCAACACTGCATACTGCCCTAAGGATGCCCTGACTGTCTCCAGGCAATAGGCTGAACGTTTAGGATGGGGAATTTCTTGTTCTTTTTTACAAGCATCTGGCAGGCATTTTCACCCAATTAGAGAAGACAAGCATTTTAAAGATGACAACGATTGGGCAGAAGTTGTTGCAGAGAAATTGTAACCTGCCAATTGCTGGTGACCTCATGGAGGCCCCTCTCTTATTAAATAAGCTCTGTTATCTCAATAAAGCCATGTGAGAGAACGACAGCACTTAAATTAGCCAATTTTACAAAACTGTTATGTGCATACTCTATATTACTCATTTATGCTACAGACGACTGCAACAAAAACAATAACTATGTTCACAATAGCATACTACTCTGGAGTATGCAAAGGATCTATTGGCACAGAATACCAGGAATACCTCTATATCTCATAATGCAATGTGCTCAACTTCACCTTCCATTTACAATGTGACGAACAAACCATAAGTAATATCAGCCACAGGTCTCCTTTTTTACTCATTATTTGTTTAGACTGTAAAAGTTAGTTGTATTCACACAAAATTTTATTAAAAATGCCAAACAGTTGAGGTAAACTAAATGCCACTTGTTGAATTATACACGAAACGTAATAAGGTCATGTGACAACAATGAATCACAGGCTACTATTGTTTGAAATGTTTATCACAGCATAATACAATGAATAATGTTTCACATACTGAGCTACTGCTCTAGTACTCAATTCTGACCACAGCCACTGTCAAAGAAGATTCTATACTCACAGCAGAACATTTTTGCTTGGCAGGCAAAGGTTTTAGCCCCTTTTGTGGGTATCCGGCCAAACATACAGGCAATTACTGGTTTTTATCTTTACATGTCTTGCATTTCAGTAATCAGTGATGAATGAAAAATTCACTGACCTGAGGGATGCAATCAGTGTATGCAAACATGGATTTTGACTTGTCATCCACGCTGATGTGGTAGAGGATGCGCATCGCTACATGCTTGTGTGTGTCATTTCCTACAGAAGAGAAGAGAGAAAAAACATTCACAATGTGTGTAAACCTTTAAAACATTATCTAAATTGATCAGTCGTGGTCAATTAGATAATATATTTATTCAGGCTCATGTTGAGAGCGAGTCATCTATCACTGAAATTACAGATAAGAGCATCTGGGGTATGTGATTACAATCCAAACACATTTTACTGGGGAAAGAGTCTACAGATACACAAAAAAACACCACACACACTCAAGTTTTTCCCCAAATGAGTCACATAAACACTCTCATTAATAACTTTGCCTCCTCCTCCTCTTCTTTCGTAATGGTGTTACTCCCCCTTGAGATAGGAAACACTCAGATAGATCAGTTGCATAATCATTCATTAGAAGTTCGACCGTGGCAGCCGGTACTCGAGACACCCTAGAACACATTATCACATTGGCTATTAGAACCAGATGTGACCACTGGGATATCAGGATAAAAAAGGAAAAGGAGGAGGGAAAGTTGAGTATGTACAGAAAATGTGTTAAGAGTTTTGCTAGGAAGAGCTTGTTTAATTGGTGATTCAGGAGGCATATAGTTTAGTGGCATTAATAAGCAAGGACCGTCCCAGGTGGCCCTCAGCGTTGCCCCCCATGGCCTGGACATGTGCTTCTCGTTAGTGCCTGCAGACATAGTTGACCTGCATTACAGCCTAACCTAAGTGAGTGTAAGCGGAAATGGACAGGCTTTATGATGGCAATCCTCTTAAACTCACCTCGCACTACTGTAGCGTAAACAATGAACGCATTGAAAAAATATGCAGCAATTATGTCCACATACTGTACGTAATCATGGAGAATAATTCAGATAGCAAAATTCTAATGTATTATTTTGATTTGTTAGAAAAAAAGCAATGCAGTATTTCTCAAATTACCAATAATTTTTGTGGTTGATGCCTGACAAAGATATTTTGAACAACTAAAAATTAAAAAAAGACATGAAGAAGAATTATTTTCCTATGACATGCGTAGCTTAACTCAAAATCATTGAGTAAATGTGTTTGGATTTACTTGATTCAGGAAACTAGGCAGTCAGATATCTGCCTGAACTTGTTATACTGTATATTCATTACAGATTGATTTTTTGTATATATTTTTTGTATATCCAACCATAGGGATTTCAACCCCTTCTATGCAACCTTAAATACTGTAGTTTCTCTTAAAAAAAAAAAAAAAAAGAGGCTCAAAGTTTCTTTCATTTTTGTTTGACCAACAAGAAATTAATTTAAAATGGAAAAGTGAAAAATTATATGGCCACATTTATTCTTAATCTATCACTTTAAGAATGTTACAAATCTGGGTTTGGATTACAAGGTTCTCCAAACTACAGTGTAATTCAATTAAAGTAGAATGATCGTCTGATCTCTAGAGCTGTCAAATAAGCAGTGGTATTATGAAGGTAAAAGTGTTACCCAGCAGAGCAGTGAGTTTGGGGAGCAGACCCACGTGCACCATTTTGGTACGCAGGCCTGTGTCGAAAGAGAGGTTATGGAGGAGTCGCAGAGTGACGTTCAGCAGATCTTCATGTTCACATGGAACTAGATGAGCAAGCTTCTCCACAGTGTCCATCTCAGCCTATAACAAAAGCACATGTGAAATAAATAGAATACAATTAAACTGTTGAGTGTCGCAAGCAATAATTATCTATTTTTTTATAGGTGTACTGGTAATTGATGTTGCACTGGCTGATATAGCAGCTGTCTTGGATTTATACTGACACATAGTGGCGTGGATGTAGCATCATGCAAAAAAGCCTCATGCTGTGTCCTCATATCCTCACTTTCTTTTTATATATTATGCCAAAAACAGCATGCCAAATGGAGAAGCATGTCCGAATCCTCAGTATTAAAAATAGTAAGCAAGAAATACCTGGATGACTAGAGCAGATTGTCAAACAAATAATTGTGATTATGACTATTAATTGTTGCTTTCATGATTAACTGTAAAACAAATTGTCTTATTTCTTAAAGTGTATGCGTGTTTTATAACCTAAACAAGATGTATTTTTTATATTTAACTTCAAATTTATCAATCAAATTATAAAATAGGGATATGTGATTCCCTTTTAAGGCTTTAAAACACTCCCTGCCCAGTAGATGGCAATATGCACGAAGAATGCGAATTGCCAAAAGCAAAAGAAGAATGTGAAAGTGGAAAGGGGCTTAAATATCGATCTGCTTCTCACCCACACTATCATATCACTTTCTGTGTATGGATTTAACCACTGGAGTCATATGGATTACTTTTATGCTGCCTTTAAATGCTTTTGGTCACCATTAATTTGCATTGTATGGACCTCCAGAGTGGAGATATTCTTCTAAAAATATCTGTTTGATTTCAGCAGAAGAAAGAAAGTCGTACACTTCTGGGATGGCATGAGGGTGAGTTCATTATGAGAGAAATGTTATTTTGGGGTGAACAATTCCTTTAAATGGTACTTGTTTAACAAACCAGAGTAGATTACTTTTGTTGTTTATACATCAAATATTCGGGTCACGGGTCAATACCCACATCCCGTCCGGATGAAGTATGTCCAGAATCTATTTGACTACTCACATGCATACCTAGAACATCCCGTTTTACCGGCCGAGAAATGCGTACATCAAATGCAGTACATACTATGCTGTGATGGTATGCGATTTCAGACACAGTGTAAATTTTTGGTTCCTGACACCATTGTAGAAATACACTATTTGCAATCAGCCATGATTAAGTTATTCTGTGAGCAAAAGTGAGATAAAATAATGAGAATTCAGCTGGTCATGTGATCTCAACATTATAAGTTAGACAAGCTCCGTGTAAAATAGAACAGCTTTTGTTAGTGATATGACTATCTCATGTAAGTGTGCAAGACTTCAAGAATATTTTTTTAAAGTACTATTCATTCCTTTTGGTGTAAAACTTTTCTTTTTCATTAGAAAAAACAGAGTGCAATTCGAAGTATACAACAAAAAAAGATACCCTCTTTCCTGTGAAAAAGAAACAAAATTCTCTTCCATTTCTCAGATGCCCTGCTAAGGCCAGATGCTATTGTTCGACATGTGTTTTTATGTATTAACTTGTTGAAACATTTCCAAAGCCAAAAGCCCATTTCTTTTATCTAAAACATGGATTTGGTAAGGGGATACACGAATAAAAACAAGTGCTCCAAATTTAGACCCTTGATAAATGCACATTCATAGCCAGGGTAAAGTAAGTCCATGTGGACTGACAGTGGAGCAGTTTAAAGACAGGCGAGAGTCTCTGCACACCAATGATGGAAATTGCCTGATATAATCGACCAATAAACACACCCCTGTCTTTTATTGGTCAACCAAACGTTCCAATGCTGTAGCTATTGTTTCAATAGTAACCAAACTGAAAATTAAGATGACATAGATGAAAGTATTTTAAAATGTAACAAAATACGCACATCACCTTTAAAAGAGATGGTTTATTAATATAGCACTAAGAGCTACTGTAAATGCAGAAAAGCTACTAACAGAAACATTCAAAGTTTCTAGTAGCAAAAATATAATAGATTTCTATAATGAACCCATGACCGATAAAAGTGGATTGTAGCACTTCAGACGTGTTGGACACAAGGAAGACTTCTTACCATTTCATTCTTGTTCTCCAAGAAGATGCTGAGCTTTTTGAGGAAGGAGACCACCAGCACCAACAGTTCTTCGTTTTCTCTTTCCAGAGTATTCACCAGCAGGTAGACAATGTTTTTGTTCCTCATCTTGAGCTCTGTGCGGGTGTCCTCAGACAGGTTGAGCAGCAGGTAAAACGCAACTACAACCGTGGGGAGGGACAGAAACACATAAATACAGCCTCATGGATTCCTACTGAACTGTGGCAAATAAAAAGCTTAAATCACTGTTCATACCTCGCAGCAGCTGCTCCTGTTTGACAAGAAGGCTTTGATATTTCTTAAGGGTTTTCTCATGCTCCTTTCGGAAGTTCTGGTTGTCAGGGTCTTCTTCACGTGGATATGTTAAGGAACATCCTATTAATGCTTTGTGAGAAGACAGTTAAATACAGTTGTCCAAAAATAACTTTTGGAAACTGAAGCCACATTAAACATGTATGTATTTTATTGCATTAGACAAAAAAATAGAAAATCGAGTGGAGTACGCAAACAAATAATTATAGACCTTTTCTCAGAGCAAATTTCACTTTTCTGAGCCAAGGTCATTGATTCAAGGTCTCATAGTCATTTTAAGTGGATGTATGAAGTCAGTTCCCCTCAAGTTCACACAGGTGTCCTAGCAGAGTAACCACAGTTGTAATTCATCAAATTAACTATGGAAATGTTGAATTAACTGTTCACAGCCAGAAAGTTGAACAGCATATCTTGTTTTATCATTTAAAACCTTAAAAAAATAGTTTTGCTTGAAGTGTGCTTGTGCTATCTTTCTAACAATAAATGCCACTTGGTTTGATTTTTTAGTATATAATGCACAGATATTAAAAAAAGGAAATGCGTTTTAAAGTGTAGCTTAAGTATCTAAATACTACAACAGCATTTTAGTGCCATGTTAGAAAAAAAAATCTAATTTAAGATTTTGAGAATAAAGTAAACATTACGAGAATAGAGTCATAGCATTAAGAAATTTAAGTTAGCATTTTTTAAGAAAAAAGTCAAAATGACGAGAATAAAGTAGTATCATTCCGAAATTGAAGTCAGAATATTTTGAGAATACAATAAAAATTCCAAGAATAAACTTGAAGCATTGCTATATTAAATTCATAATATTTTAAGAATAAAATTAAAATTACAAGAATACATTTGTTTAATCTTGAAATTGAAGTCGTAATATTTTGAGAATAGTCAAAATTACGAGAATAAATTTGTAGCATTATGAAATTAAAGTCATAATATTTTGAGAAAAGTAAAAATGACAAGAATAAAAGTCATATCATTATGAGATTAAAGTCATAATATTTTGAGAATAAAGTAAAGATTACAAGAATAAAAAGTCATATCATTATGAGATTAAAGTCATAATATTTTGAGAAAAGTAAAAATGACAAGAATAAAAGTCATATCATTATGAGATTAAAGTTATAATATTTTGAGAATAGTCAAAATTACGAGAAGTCAAACCAATATGAGATTAACGTGGAGATATTTTGAGAATAAAGTCAAAATTATGAGAATAAAGTATTAGTATTATGAGATTTAAGTCATAATATTCAGAGAATAAAATCTTACATTAGGTAAATAAAGCAGAAATATTTCTAGAAAAAACCCACAAAATGATGTCATCATTATCATTATGACATAATCATTAATCATTAACACAACGATTGAACACCGAGCCAGAAGCTTCATCAATGCAAGAAATTAATTTGAAGGATTCAGTCCTTCCATTGATAAAGCTGCTGAATATGTTGAGAATAATTTATTCTCAACATATTATGGCTTTAACTTCATAATTTTGAATTTATTCTCCCAATTTTGAATTTATTCTTCAAATTTTACGAATTTATTCTCGAAATCTTCGATTTTATTTTATTTTTAATGTGGCTTTTTTAATTTGGGATCACTGTATGGACACAAAAATCAAGGAAAATAAAGAAATTCTGGCAACAAAAAAACAGAACTAGTTGAAGCTGTGTGAAACTGTTAACTTGAGGGGATTTTGTGATTAATAAAGAGATTGTACCAGTGTCAGGAAGGATATAAGCCTTGCTCTTCTTCTCCAACTCATCCTGCCATAGGTCATATTTCTTCAGCTCATGCTCGATGATGCTCATACACAGAGCGCCGATCTTATAGTGTGTAATCAGTGTGTGGAACTGAGAGAAACTGCAAGAATACAGTACAGCAATTATGAATCATGAGGGATTGTCCTTCTCTGACTTCTCCTGGATATGTCAGCCAAACACCAATGCATGTGATAGAATCTGAGAGTGAGATATTGACTGTATGTAGAGGCACCCAGACAGATGTGCCAGATGAATTTCATACTCTATTCCTGATTAATCCATAAACAGAACTGAAAGATCAGGCAAAATAACTCATCTTGCATTTCAAATATATCCTTCAGCCGTCAAAGTAGTTCTCGCTTGTGGCATGTACTTTCCATATCAGCCATTGGACAATGTGAGCCAAAGAAAACTTTCAAATCAAAATACATACATTCATAGCTCAAATAGTTCATGACAGCTATCTTAGTAAAAGTAGAAACTTGATCTGTGGCCATGAAAAATATGTTTTGAGAACATCTCATGATTTTGTTTTGACTCTTGATCCTATACATGGCCAGCGATATTTTGAGTTATCGCACCGTGACACACATTTTGTCACGGCGAATAGTTATGTACCACAATGAGGTGACGTGTGGTATGCAGCATTATTCTTAGAATGAAAATGTAAAATTAAAGTAGTTTAAATGTTCTCCGAAATAAAATATGGTGTGAACTTCTATAAATGTGTTTACATTCTCTTGTGTTTCATTTCTAGGTCAGAGGTTCTCAAACTGTGGGGAGTACACCAGTGGTGTGCGGAGTGTCCCAAGTTGGTACCCGACATGACTAAAAATGTACAAAACTAAAAAATAAAATATAGACATTTTATTTTATTTGTATTCTTTTTCTTCCATGTTTTATTTCTAATTTCTGATCTATATACAAACGTTTTATGTCTTTGTTGGCTTAAGACTTATGAATAGCCTCCATTCTTCTGCAATGTGGGATGTGAATTGGTAAGGTTTTGACTGTCCTGAAATTGCACACTGGCAGGCAACACAGAGTCAAAAAACGGCCAAAAAACTGGTTATAGACAATACAAATATTTTATTACTCTGTTTGAGCCCCCTTTCCCCCCCAAGAAAGAATCTAAATGCTAGATTTCATGGGCAAGCTTTAAGAGTGGTCTGCTTTTGACTTGATGGGCTCTATTTTAAGAGGGCAGTGCCATGCCATAAGTCATACTATGTGCGTCAATGGGCATGGCCATAAAGTTTTGGTATTTTCGTGCAAGCATACACTAAATCTAGGTGCAAGTGTGTTTGGTAAAATTGCGAATGCAAAGCGCTAATGGGCTGGGTCAAGTGGAATTGAATTTAGAGGTTTATCTGGCACTGTTAGCATCCATTCCCTTAAGCACCAGCAATATAAACAAAGACAGCACATTCATAATGAAAATGTAGTGCACAGTTGTAGTGCACAGTTGTAGCGCACTGTTGTAGTGCATAGCACTCACGAAAAGAGAGCCCGACACATTTTGATGTAATCAAAATCTAACCAGTCTGACAGAGCAGTTCCAAATGCTTATACACAGACAGGACATTTTTACATTTTTAAAAAAAATCAAATTCCAAATGATTTTTTAGAATTACGTTGTTTGATAAGGACTGCACAATATGCATGTGCAATTACTGTTTGCAATTGTAATCCTTTCTAAATCCTTTCTTTGTTATTATTGTTTGGTTTCTGGTTGGGTCCCTCCACAGTGTGCAATTTGGTGGTTCAAAGGTGGTTCAGAAAAACGTTTTTGTTCCCAATCATGTCAACTGCATCCGGGAACTATTTTGTGTTGATAAGACAACGCAATCAAAAGTTATAGCACTACAAATAAAATGTATCATAGTGTCCAAAAGCCAACAACAAAAAATACATAATAATTGTTTATAAAACTTTATTACACATGCAAACACAACAATGGCATGCATAGCATGGAGACAAGATTTTAGTAATGAGATTTCACAGATTGAGTCCCATTTGAGTCAATGAGTCTACATAAGAGTTTGTGCTATTTACTTGGCGCCATCTCCTGAACATATTTTATGTTCTGTTTATATGACAATTATGTTGGTGTTGGTTATATGCAGCTTTTTGCTTATAACTTAATGAAAAAGACATATACTTAGCTATTACTCACTATATTTTGGGAGAAAAACAAATAGACTGGTTGTATTCTACACTTTCAGAGCTTTCCAACAACATATGACACATAGCTATTTGATCAGTTTGATATTTTTACTGATTGCAATAATATTCACAGTGCATTTTTTTCCATCAAAATGGAACACTTCTGATTTGTCTTCAAATTTCAAAGTACTTGTTCAGTTTAGGTCATAATGCCTACATGCATTGATTCTAAGCTTTGAAACGATACCAATTTTGTGTTTATTGAGACTGTAGTTATTCATATTTTTACCATTTTTTTTCTCACGGGCCCTTCCGAGCTTAATGGTTTAAGGTTATATTAATCAAAGTATGGCATTATATCACTCAAAGTCCTAATACTCAAAGAGATCTCAATTTGCTTGCTGCTGGAAAAAAAAACACCATTGTGACTAGGTGGTACTATATGTTTTGATTTGATCAGAGGTGGCTTCTAGTCTGATAAGTTTGAGATCCACTGTCCTAGACCAATATTAAGAACAGCAGGTGGCAGACTTTAAATTAAATGAGTCCATATGGACATTACATTTTTCACTTGCACAAGATAAAAACATAAACATATTACAAGTTAATAGATACAAATGGGTCATTAATAAATACAATTAATTTAAAGTCAGTTTAAATGACTCTTCACAAAAGGACAAGAAGAAAAACTTCTGAAAAACAAAAATTGTGTACCTTGAGAACCAGAAGAAAACATAGACAATAGTGGTCGCTAACTCAACGCTGTGCTTCCAGTCTTCTCTCAACACTCGGGCTAAAGCTCCAATTACAGTCTCTGAAATAACATCAAACACATACATACTCATAAACAAACAACTTGATGATGATGATCACTTACAAAGACTAAACCAACACAGACCACCAACTTCTATGACAAAATCAAACATTTAGCCTATTGCCAAAAAAAAAAACTTTGACTTTGTGTGGCAAATCTTTGACTGTTGACAGTACAACTCAAATATTTATGTGTTAAGCTTCTTACATTGAGAACAAACACAAGCAAAGACATTTAGATGTTCAGGCTGCTCAAATACCATTATGCAGGAGCTCCTCCAGGTTGTCAGGGTTCCGGGCCAGGTGTAGAATGAGAGTGGAACCTCTGATCTTCTCAGGCATGCCCTCATACAAGAGCTCTATATAATCATCTATTTTATTAATGTTGGCATCCTCATCAACCTGAAAAAGACAAGGGATCATGGAAACACAACTTCAGTTAAAATGTTTGGAAATATTACAGACTAATAGTACAGTCATCAAAACTATGAAATGACAAATTGAAGTATGGGAATTTAGTGGTAGTGCATAAAAATTTGTTTCTGGGAAGAAGAAATTACATACTTCCATTCCCTCAAATGGTGTGAGTTCTCTGGGTTTCACAGGTTTCTTCTCCTTCTTCTCCACTTAACAGAAGCAACAAGAAACAAAAAGCAAAATCACCATGATAATCTAAAGATACAATAAAATTGATAAATAAAAATATTACTAAAACATTCAGATTGTAAGTTGTTCATTTGGAATCAGGGACACCTAAAACAGTTTTCTCTGCTGTTTAATACTGGGAGCTGTGTTTTAAAGGGCGATTTACGTTTAGTGCTGGGCTTCTTTCGGTTCTGTAAATACAGCAGTAGATGCTCCACCTCAGCCAGCTTTGATGGATGGATGAGTTTGCACTCTTCTACCACCTTCCTGGCAAGGGAGGGAATATCAGTGCCAGGATTCAGACTCCTCAGTCGGATGCTAAACAACAAAACAAAAACAAACAATAGACACAAATATAAAACAAAGTTGGATCAAATGTGATTAATATGACTTGGATTATAAAGCATCAAACGCCACATGAATTACTTGTACAAAATTATAACTTTATATGTATTACTATAGTAGAAATTTAAGGCGCTTTCTGAATCTGTCATTTCGATTAAAGGGATAGTTCACCCCACAAGGAAAATGCTCTCATCATTTACACTCATTTAAATTTACTCCCTCATAACATCCCCAGAATTATATGACTTTCTTTCTTATGCCGAACACAAACGAAGATATATAGAAAAATATTTCAGCTCTGTAGGTCCATACAATGAAAGTGAATGGTGAGCAGACCTTTGTAGGTCCGAAAAGCACAAAAAGGCAGCATAAATTTAATCCATAACAATCCAGTGGTTAAATCCAGTGGCGATTTCTCAAGGCCAGCAAAGCCTTCTCTGCTGGCATAACATGCCAAATAAATACATATTTTTTCATCCTTTCATTCTCATTGACCTTTTTGCCTATGCACTCTGATCTTATTATTTCCATGCACATTTTCCAACTCCAAACCATATAAACTTGAATGCTTATTGGATTCGATCATTTTCAGGTGGTATGTACAGCGCATCCGGAAAGTATTCACAGCGCTTCACTTTTTCCACATTTTGTTGTGTTACAGCCTTATTCCAAAATTGATTAAATTCATTATTTTCCTCAAAATTCTACAAACAATACCCCATAATGACAACATGAAAGAAGTTTGTTTGAAATCTTTGCAAATTTATTAAAACCACATTTACATAAGTATTCACAGCCTTTACTCAATACTTTGTTGAAGCACCTTTGGCACCAATTACAGCCTCAAGTCATTTTGTGTATGATGCTACAAGCCTGTTACACCTATTTTTGGGCAGTTTCTCCCATTCTTCTTTGCAGAACCTCAAAAGCTCCATCAGGTTGGATGGGAGTGTCGGTGCACAGCCATTTTCAGATCTCTCCAGAAATGTTCAATCGGGTTCAAGTCTGGGCTCTGGCTGGGCCACTCAAGCACATTCACAGAGTTGTCCCATAGCCACTCCTTTGTTATCTTGGCGGTGTGCTTAGGGTCATTGTCCTGTTGGAATATGAACCTTCACCCCAGTCCGAGGTCCAGAGTGCCTTGGAGTAGGTTTTCATCGAGGATGTCTCTGTACATTGCTGCATTCATCTTTCCCTCGATCCTGACTAGTCTCCCAGTTCCTGCCGCTGAAAAACATCCTGACAGTATGACAGTATGCCACCACCATGCTTCACTGTAGGGATGGTATTAGCCAGGTGATGAGCGGTGCCTGGTTTCCTCCAGATATGACGCTTACCATTCAGGCCAAAGAGTTCAATCTTTCTTTGTCATGGTCTGAGAGTCCTTCAGGTGCCTTTTGGCAAACACCAGGCGGGCTGTTATGTCCCATTTAATGAGGAGTGGCTTCCGTCTGGCCACTCTACCATACAGGCCTGATTGGTGGAGTGCTGCAGAGATGGTCGTTCTTCTGGAAGGTTCTCCTCTCTCCACAGAGAAATGCTGAAGCTCTGTCAGTGTAACCATCGGGTTCTTGGTCACCTCTCTGACTAAGGACCAAAAAAGAGATTTACCTGACACTAAAAAGTAAAATATTGAAAAATGCCTTTCAGACTGATGCAACAATCTTGAAAGCACTAGCAAAAGTGCTCAGAGACATGGCCAAGGGCAAGAAGGCTGAAACTCGACCACCACTGAATATATTCACAAGTTGAAGCATCAAGATTGAAAAAAGTAATACATGAAGACAGATTTTTGACCAGATGGATGGGCCTGTGGCTGGATCAGTAATGGACACAGCAAGGTGGATGAGGAGTACTGGTATGGGCTACTATCATTAAGGATGAGGTAGTTGGACCTTTTCGAGTTGAAGATGGACTGAAACTCAACTCCCAAACCTACTGCCAGTTTCTGGAAAGTTATTTTTCATGCAGTGTGACAAGCAGTCCTCAGCATTCAAGAAGGCCATGACCTTTATGCAGGACAATGCTCCATCACATGCATACAAGTACTCCACTGCTTGGCTAGCCAGCAAGGGCTTCAAAGATGCCCAAATAATGACTTGGCCGCCTTCCTCACCTGATTTAAATCCTACTGAGAACTTGTGGGCCCTTCTCAAACGATTTACAGTGAGGGAAGACAATACACCTCTTTGAACAACATTTGGGAGGCTGTGGTTGCTGCTCGAACAGATCAAGACACTGACAAACTCCATGGATGGAAGGATCATGGCAGTTACTGAAAAGAAGGGTGGCTATATTGGTCACTGAATATTTTTGAAAGGCCAAAACTTTTATTTAATTGTCATTTTGTGTTACTTATTTGTTGCACCTACTCTAAAAATTGAAAATAAACAATTGAGTTGGGGGAAATTATTTTTGCAATTTAAATTAGTTACCCAATAATCGTGCACACTAATAGTTGCCTAATAGTTGTGCACACTTATTCCTCTGAGAAAGACAAAACTCACTTTTTCTTTGTTAAACAGGTTTCAGGTTTGATGTTCAATAACATTTTGGATTTATTGAGTGCATTGTGTTTGTTCAACAATTAAATGAATCAATTTGCCTAATAATTGGACATGCAGTGTATTTTCAATTGCTTTCCACTACTAATTCCTCTACAAACGACTAGCAAAAAACAAAACATTCATCCAATCAGAATATTCCTCTATGCTTACAAGCAAAGAGTGACAACTGTTTCACAAATCGCATGCCCGAAGCCATGCTCCTTAGTCGAAGCAGCGTGCGAGTCAGAGCTCCACCCCGTCAGACCTTCAGAGTTTCCACAGAATCACTCAATACTGCAGTGAACAGGCATCTAAAGTCAGATTGTCAGATTCATCAGCCAATCAGATTGATTTATTTGTTCTTGGTGGGTGTGGACATCAGAATACGTCCCAGTCGAGGCCTTCTAGCTGGCCTTGAGTGACACAATCACGCTTTAAGTGATGTAATTTGAAAGCAAAGAACGCAAGATCTTGCTGACGAGTCAGCTGTCACCACTGTTGTTATTGCCGTTGAGAAAGAGATCCTTATGGATTTAAAAACCTGAGATGTTCTGCATGACTGTGTGATTGATTAATTAAACAGGAAAGGAGGACTGATTTCACTTCAAGCAAATTGGTAAGTGCTTTTTGCATTTTTATAGCAACATCAGGAGTTTTCAAAGGGTAAATTAGGTGCTTGAGCATTCAGTGTCAGATCAAGTTTTGAAAAGTAACCATGTACCCTAACAAAACAATTTATTACAAGCAAAATTTTAATCGCAAATATTATTAGAGAACTTTTTCTTGGTATTAGACCTCCTTGGTTCTGGCTTTCGTGCGTGGACGTGTTTTCAAAATGTCAATTGGTATTATTAGTTGACTTGCACGTAATGTATTCATTGTGAAACTGTGTTTTCTTAATGACATGAATCGCTCTGAAGGCCTAGACTTAAAATGCACAGGCCGTGGTTGGTTAAATCTATATTTTTAGAAGTGATATTATAGGTGTGGATGAGAAACAGATATATTTTGAAGTCCTTTTACTAAAACATTCACATTCTTCTTATTTTGTTTTGGGATGTTGAGAATCGGATTGATTATATATATAGAATTATTCATTCCAAGTTCTCAGGATACAGAGTCAATTGGTCTAAATCCGAAGATTTGTCACTGACAGCGCACTGCCCGGTAACTGCATTTCAGCCCAGTGGCCCAAACAGGGCATGAAGTATTTGGGTATTTTATTCCCAGCTAATTTGTGTGATTTATTTAGAGTTCATTTTGACCCTTTGATAAAAAGGTTTACGAGCAATGTGGGCAGATGGGCTTCATTAGATTTATCTATGATTGGGAAGGTTAATGTTATTAAAAAGAATTGTACTCCAAATTCAACTACCTGCTACAGTCTCTCTCTGTAGATGTCCACCTCTTTTATTTCAAGCAATTTGGTAGCATAGCAAAGTCCTTAATTTGGAATGGTAAACGTCCCAGACTACATCTCAGTAAACTGTATAGGCCGATTGACAAAGGTGGGTTAGGACTACCCAAGAGTTTGTTTTATTATTATGCATTCGGTCTCAGACATTTGGCTTATTGGTCGCTTCCACCTGAGTGAGCCCCTACCTGGTTTTGAATTGAACAGGAAGTTCTTGCCCATATTTCGCCATTGCAAAGCCTTTCTAGCAAACTAGGAGAAGATTAGTTACACCCCTTATGTCGCATTTGCACTCGGTATAGACAAAAGTGACTTTCTTTCTTCTGCTGAACACAAATTAAGATTTTTAGAAAAATATCTCAGCCCTGTAGTGATGAGACTTTTTTAGCTCCAAAAATCAAATAAAGGAAGCATTAAATAAATACTAGGGCTGTCAATCGTTTAAAATTTTTAATCGAATTAATTAGATGGTGTCCCGATTAATTAATCATGATAAATCGCATATACAAATATTTGCTGAGAAAGCCCCTCATATAACAATAATTAAATATATAATGATTATACATATTTATATCAATGTATAATAATACATAGTTATCTTTAAATATTTAAAAATTTTACATTTGTTACAATGAAAACATTTTCCACCTGCAGACCACAAAATGTACAGAATATATCGACATCACAATTAAATATCTCTACAAGAAAATAATTAGTGAGGTAGTACTTATAAATAAGTTTGAAGGAAATTTCTTTGATTTTAGTCGTGATTAGATAATTATGGGGTTATTTCCAAATTTTGCACCATCTCAATCCAGCCACACCCTGCGTCAGACATGCTTGTGTAGTGTCTCGGGTGCGTTGCATCATAAACATAAAATGTTTAGGTCACTGTGTCAAGTTAAATATAGTTTAATACTCAATTTTTAAACGCATCTTGAGATCCCTTAGATCGCATTTGCGCTCCTTCGAGTGTTTTGAACGCAAGAACACCTACTGATGTGTTTTCTTCGCTGTATAAACTGCGCATTACCACACAGCTGAAGTTTCACTTACTGCCCTCTGGAGTAAACAGGTGGTACTAAAAGCTTGCATTTCTTAGGAATCTTCCTTATTATGGTCCAGGTGCATGTGATTAAATGCGTAAATTTTTTTAACGCGTTATTTTTTGTCAAATTAATCGCACTGAATTAACGCGTTAAATCAACAGCCCTAATAAATACATAAGACTCCAGTTGTTAAATCTATATCTTTAAAGCAATATAATAGGGATGGGGGAGAAACAGTACAAAATGTAATTTTTTTTTTTTTTCTCTCCTCTAAATCTCCATGTGGCAGGGCGGAGGGCAGGGCCAGGCCATGCTGCTGCACACCCAGACCCTAATCAGGCTGAACAAGCCTGAAAAGGATAAAGGCGAACGGAGGCGGCAGATAGAGAGAGAAAGAGAACTACAGGCATCTGCCCTGTATGTGTTTGGTCTTTATGTTTAAGTTTATTATTAAACTATTATTTATATTGTCAAGCCAGTTCTCACCTCCTCCTTTCATTTTTACTTTGTTACACTCCACTTTCACTTTTACATCTGAAAGTCACCTATGGTGCTGTTTAATTTCACTTTCACATCTGGAAGTGACCGTTAAAATGGAGATTTAGAGCAAAAATAACTTGCTACAAATATTGATTTGTTTCTCACCCACACCAATTATTTTGCTTCTGAAGACATGGATTTAACCACTGGAATCTTATGGAAAAAAAATTGACTTTTTTTATGTTTCCTTGATGTGATTTTTGGAGCTACAAAGGTCTGATCACTACAGAGCGGAGATATTTTTCTAAATGTCTTCTTTTGTGTTCTGTTGAAGAAAGAAAGTCATACATATCTGGGATAGCATAAGTGTGAGTTAATGAGAGAATTATTTTTGGATCAACTATCCTTTAAAAAAAAAAAAAAACTTAGCAACTCCATGTCAATTGAATAAAACAATGCAAAAATACAAATTTCACTAAGAAAATGAGTCAGAGATGTGATTCATACACTAAAAGTGTTTAATGTAATATTATTATTGTGTAATTAAATAATGTTTTATTTAACATCGTCTATTTATCCAGATATTATTTTTGATAATACATTGTAGCATTTGGTTACATTATATTTTGTGTTCTGTCAGACCTGATATAACATCCATCTCTCCACACTTTTGGCTTCTAGCAGGTGAGGAGATTTTTCAAACAGACAGATTTGTGAGATGAGCCGATGGGAAGTAGGCTATAACATAGTATTACTCACTACAACAGTATATTTTGAATAAATGGTCCGAACGGTCACGTAATTTAGCTTGAGCACGACACTGAGCTGATGCAGAGTGTGAGAAGTAGAGTGTTCGTCTGTGCGCATTTATTGCACAAGCATCCACCACTGACTCGGCAACATCTGTATAGCGGACTGCATGAAATAAAGTTAAGCGAAAATTGTATGTATTTGGACTGGGCCTATATCAGATGTTATTAATAAAAGATTAATAACATCTGAGAGATGGAGATGAGAGATGTAACAGGTGATCAAGTGTGTGTCTTTACCATGCAGCAGGTACATAAAGTATTTTTGTTATTTCTGCCTTTCTTGTCAAATGTGCTGCATTATGGCTAATGATGGAGCGCCAAGATATGAAAGGCGTAAAAACTATAGATCGCTCCAATGTCACACGCATGCAATGTTAAAAGCTTTGTTGATTATGAGCAGGATGGTTAGTTTTATTTTGTCACTCACTAACAGAGAAGCAGTATAACACCCTTTGCATGTTGAATTAAAAGGTTTAAATGTCTGTAACATCTTCTCAAGTTCACTAACTATGGTACAAAGCATTCCCTCACTGCGGGCACTTACACTAAACTCAACAAGCGCTCAACGGTCCGGTCCTGGATTCTTTAAACTTGTTACCTGTCTCATACAGGATTCAGTTCAGGTTTTATTGTTGGTATATAAGGGGGCTGGCACCACTTTTTACTCCCAAACTTCTTCACCAATATCAGACTCCAAGGTCTTTAAGATCGTCTCAGATTCTAATGTTGTGTGATCCAAGGACACGTCTTAAAACTATGGGTGATCGTTCCTTTTCTGTCAAGGGCCCTCACTTGTTGAATGCTTTGCCGCTATTGAATAGATCTTGTCCAACCTTATATCTTTTTAAGTCTAATCTAAAGACTCACCATTCTCTCCCTTGCTTATGTCATTGTAACATATTGTGCAGTATCATTTAATGGTGTTATTTTATTTTATTCTTATTTTGTTTTACTATGTATGACATGTTGGTCAGATTTGTACAGCACTTTGGCCAACATTTGTTGTTTTTAAGAGTGCTATAAAAATTTTATTTGATTGATTGACTGAACATGCTGCTGACAGCTGCACATGGGACAGAGGGAGAGATAGAGCAGATTTACTCACGCATATTCTGGAATTACAGTTTAATATAAAAACAAGTTTATTGAATTGATTTGTTAATCTGTATCTATTGGTTTAATAATTTGCAGCTACACTGTAAAGTGAATAAAAGTGTGCAGGAATTTCCTGCACTATCAACGTGGAGATTGCGGCAATGATTTAAATTGTGCGCAATACCCACAATTCAGCACCGAATTTCAGGCCCTGGTGAGCGATACCTTAAAATGCATATAAGAAACATTACGTTAAAATGGTGTTTAGATTATCCAACTCAAATGACATAAAAAACAAGAGTAAATTCAGAGGTAATCCAAAATAATCAAAAAGAATATCTGATTAGATTTACATAACTAATTGCAATTTTAATCATGTAATTTGTAATCAGTACGAGATAGCATTTCTTAAGTAATCTACCCAGCACTGTATGTATTTTTATTTTTTTTTTGCTTACATTTTCTGGCAGTTTTTCTTCTCCTCATGCCTCGCATCGCCTTTCTCTCCTAAAATGGTCGCTTCCAAGTCATAGTTCACCACTAGAGCCTTCTCCGTCGGGTGCACATCTATATTAACAGTCTTAACTCTCCTGAAAGACAGAACAAATAAAGACTGGATATGTAAGTTTAATGCAAGACACTAATTGAAACAGAATGTGAGCAAACCTAAGTCAGTTGCTTAACCTGGACAGCATTTTGGCGCAACATAAGGGCGTACATAATTTTTTAGTGACTGACTCAGCATCTGCGTGGTATTTTAGGCCGTTCACTCGGTTTTGAAACACCGCCACCACTAAAACTGTCAACACTGTAACGGGATGGTGACAGTAAGCCACGCCCATCTGCGATGGGAGCGGATGCGTTTGACACAGAATTATAATAAATTAACTTCGTTGAAAATAAAGCCGGCAATGATGCACACGTGGATTACAAAAAAATAAAAGCAGTGCCTCTTTTTTAAAACAGGCATAACCACAACCAGGATAAACTGTCATAATTGTGATGGCAGCATCCCTAAATTTCACCTCAATGTAATGTTTACCGTTTCAAAATGTGTGCGTCGTCCGACTGCATTTTATTCCGTTCATGTGAAAGCACCAGAAGTGGGTTTAGCTGCTCTTTTGGACTATTAACATACGTGAGGCTGATTCACTGTCCGACAATCAAAGCATCGCTTATCCGCAGTGTACTAATCCGCTATTCTCAGCTGATATCCAGGGAGAGAGAGGTTTGGTTTCACTGGAGACTGGATTGAGCATGTTCGCCATCTGTAGGACAGGAGGATGATGGGTTTGGATTGATGACCCATTGATTTAGCAAGCTCTTATTTAAAAAAAAATGTATATCTTCAGGAATATGATTTTTGCCCTAATATCAAAGGTCTTACTAGAAAAAAAGAAATTATGATCCAACTTGAATTTTCTTGCTAAATTAATATGATCGTGCCTGGTAACTTCATACCTGTCAACACTCCTGTTTTTACTGTGAGTCTCCCGTATTTCACACACAGTTTTGTTATCCCCCCCCCAAATGTTCACATGACAATTTACATAAAGTGTATTTCTATTTCTGCTGCTCCAAACTTACTTCAAACAAACTTCTCTGTCTTCTCGTATGAATGTAACACATCTTTACTGGGGCGCCTGCAGGATTTAATCTGAGGTAACGCACAGAAATCTGCCTAATACCCTTATACCTAGAGGGGGGCATGCTCCCCCCGGGAGATTTTTTTTGTTGCAAAAAAAGAACACTAAAGCGTTAAATTCTGGTGACTTTTAGATAAGAAAAACGCTGTTTTATTTTCTTGAGTATGAGTAGCATTCATGTAACTATTGGCTAAAGCGTTTCTTCCGGTAACCGTTCAGACAAACGCGTTTTTCGCGCTATAAAGGCAAAATGCAACACAACTAATAGAGCCATACACAGTCCCTTTTTACTATAAATTCTCCTCCCTGCCAAGTAGGTGGCGATATGCACAAAGAATGTGAATTGCCAAAAGCAAAAGAAGAAAAAGTGAAAGTGGAAATTTAAGGTGAATTCCAATCAAAAGGGATCATCCGTCTATGCTCTACTCACTACAAAGGACAAAGCTCTTGATGTGGGCACTCTGAAAAGAGCGTGGCACTACAGTTTGAATGTACCCTTCACTAAAAGGGCCCTTTGTGAAAAAATTCTCTCTTACTTTTGATTGGAACGACCTTTCGAGTGGTGTTCCCTTCCTGAAGTGCCCTTCAAGGGCACAAAAATGCTGTTTGGAAAACGCCCTTATAGTATAAAAGTACTGAAACATTGATCTGTTTCTCACCCACACATATCATATCGCTTCTGAAGATATGGAGATAACCACTAGAGTCTTATTGATCACTTTAATGTTGCCTTTATGTGCTTTTTGGACATGCAAAGTTCTGGCCACCATTCACTTGCACTGTATGGACCTGCAGAGCTGAGATATTCTTCTAAAAAGTCACACGCATCTGGGATGGCATTAGGGTGAGTA
This sequence comes from Moxostoma hubbsi, assembly GCA_032164185.1. NCBI lineage: Eukaryota > Metazoa > Chordata > Actinopteri > Cypriniformes > Catostomidae > Moxostoma > Moxostoma hubbsi. The sequence goes on from JAVLUX010000009.1 coordinate 21,519,373, forward strand.
AATGATGAGACCATTTACATTTTCGGTGAACTATCCCTTTAAGTGTTGGTAGTTTGGTAGGCAATTTTTAGTGATGGTTGCCATAATGAAGGATCATTCAGCTGTCTGGTTTGTCCTGCAGAACTCTTTAAAACATACTGAAAATCCATCCAGCTCTTCTCTGTCTTCCACTGCAAAAAATTATCATCACAAAAAATAGGATAAAATATTTGTTGTTCTGGCAGCCAATCCAAAAGCCAAACGCTACAGTTGAAAATACTTTTAGATGAGGAGTTTTATTGTTAGCAGTTCACTGCTCATAGGAACAGTATAAAATAGTGTTGCTCTATTGTAATAACAGACAACACTTGAATTAAAGCTAGCATTGGCTTCCCATTACTGTTTGTCCAGTACAGTGCGCCGAAATGGAAGTCTTCAGATAGTGCAAATGCTTACAAAATGCTTTAAGTATGCATTTTATAACAGCAAAGTTAAACAATATCCTCAGTTAAATGCAAAAATAAAAATACAAAAATAAAATAAAAATGTAAGAGGGTGGCATACACAGTATATGTGTATAATAACAAGCGATTTAATTTTTTTTTTTTGCTGTGTAGGCTACTTTAAAAATTGCCCATTCTTCAGGTTACTCATAGGTCTATTATGAGGTAGGCAGTTTCCACAATGTTCTGGATTTTCAGATAGCTATGATTTAAAGTTGTGCATTCAAGTGTAATTAATATCAAAAAGGAGATATAGGGTGGCCTTTATATACAGTAGTAATGTTACTGAATTCATCAGACTATAGCATAGGGCAGTGCATTCTCTGCATGAGTTCCCACAGATTCAGTCTAGTGACCTTTACTAGTTATACAATACTATAATGATCCAAGTCTCACACATGTGAGTCATAGCTAACTGGTTTACTCCCATAATTAAATGTTTTAATTTCTCATAATGAATCATCCAGCTGGATCCATGTACAGGTCAGCCCTTGAAATATTGCCATTCTTTTTTTTTTTTTTTGTGAAATATTTTCTGGTCTGTTGGAAGCATTTTAAGGAATACTTGAACAAGGCCATTGGGCATCATTTTTAGGACTTAAAGAAAGATAAATTCCACTTTGGGACAAAAGACAGACTGTAAAACTGGAATGATTTTTTTTCATTCTTAACATAATTTTTTATATCCATCACAGTCAGGGCAAAACTTTCAGTAGTTTCAATGGCTGTCTGTGTTTTGAGGATTTAAATATCTTGCTAACAACACATCAAGTGCATTCTCTGCTTACAGTTATTAGCTATAGTACATTTATTTCCCACAACGAAACACGATGCTTGTTTCCACCCTGCAAATCCCCCTTTGACACATTAGAGCCGTCTAGCACGCACTGTAGCAGTAACAGAAAAGTAAAAGTAATCCAACTAATTTTAAACATTTTGGGTGATTTACTGGCAAAGTTGTGAAATATGACTTTAATAATGGGTACAACTGGCTCCACTGATGTTTCTCTGAAACACGCAGAAGTGCTCGAGAGTTTATGGCAAAGGCAGCACATTTGGCATATTTCTGGCGGCACATTTGTTATCAATGAAATGTGAAAATGACTGTGGTGTGTCTGTTATGGATATTGCAGACTGAACTGTTGATTAATTCGCTGTCCTGTGGTTTTGTTGCAATTGAGCTGAAGGTACTTTCATGTGTCAGACTGTGGGATGTGTGTGGTGCCATTGAGCTGACTGTATACTGGTGCTGCCCTACATTTACGAGCCAGCTTGTTTGTTTCAATGTAATTGTAAGATATTTTAGCTATATTTACTATTTTTTGCTGTTTGACAGATTGAAATGACATTAACACAAGATACAGTATTACAAGGAAAACATTTTTAACTGAGCAACTTAATTACAATGGCTCAAAACTTGTTAAAGTTGTGCCCAGAACAGTGAGGGAACAGTTTTCAAAATACTGCGTGCTATTCAGCGTCATTACACTCAGGAGAGAGTATACTTCAGAAGTCATTACACCTCAAAAGCGACTCTTGATTGTTTGGTCCTCTGGCTTCACTCTCATGTTTTATGCACATGCCTTGAATGACCTATAGGTGAGTGCCATGCCAAGTCTAACACCAATAATATGCATGAGGTAACAGAACAAAACTGATCTTAGCATCACATCAGAGTGTCTCTTTGCTTTCTTCTAAAATAGTATGTAACACATTACAAAAATGTCCTTTACTGTATTGTTAGTTCATGTAAGTTCATACTGCACTAATAATAATAATACATCATGTTAAGATGTATTTATAAATGTAAAAATGATCATTAACCAAGATTTATAAAAGATGTAAAAGTAGTTAGATCATGTTAACTAATGCATTAATTAATGTTAACGAATACAACCTTATTGTAAAGTGTTATAAAATAATCTTTGTTTAAATTTAAGGACATTATACTTGGCAAGAAACATCTCACCGTAGCCTGTGCCAGCACCTTCTGAAAACAATTAACTAAAGAACTGCTTAGACATATAAGTATCTCAGCCAAGTACTTCATTAGTCAGGAGAAGTAGAAGAAAACATCATCACTGATCATAGTTTTTGTGCATATTTATGTCGGCAGAGATGTGGAATAAATATGGGAATAGTTTTACAAGTGCGTGTGCTCCAGAAAGAGTTAAGGAATGTTGTTCATTGTCACATGACGTGGGAGAAGACAGGCAATATTCAACACTCCCAACTCCCCCTCCTTTTGGGGTGCACATCTTGCCCACAGATGTGGTGATACCACAAACACTTCAAAGTGCCTCCACTCAGACCAACTGATATTCTGACGCCAACTGTAAATGTCCTGGACACGCAGAATGGAAAATATGAAACCTTCTTAATGGCTTTGGAGGAACTCTGTCAGAAAAATAAGCACTTCAATGTAATTCCAGTGTGCTTTAGGAAAAGTTGCAACAATTGAGTTATCTCCTTCTCAAAGTGAATTACGCATCTGTTAAAGGAATATAACATTGGTTTAGAGCTTTTCAGGGCTAAAATGAACCTTTTGGGCACACGTTCTGTGGTTTTTATTTTGGTTATTTTTAATTGGTTATTTTTTTTGCACTGAACAAGCGTAAAATGCTGTCTTAAGGATCATAATAATATTTTTTTTTACTGGATCTAACCCTTACAAATGACCATTGTTGATGCAGTCAAATAGATTATTCAGTTTAAAAAAAAAAATCTTGAATAAAACCAGTTAATTTAGATGTTACTATACCACATGAATTTTTTTCCGGTTACCAGACAAAATATTATTTATTTGTACCTTGATTAAATTAAATCAAATTAAATTAGTATGACACAATATATGTCATATTTGTCACAGTCTGTCTCCCTCATGTTTTTCAAGGACTCTTATTTTTAAGTTTTCCTCCTGACTTCATTTCCCAGAATTCACTGCCCTCATCACTTCCATCTGTTCCTTATCATCCCCACCTGTCTTCCATTCCTTCATTTAGCTCCTTTTGTATAAATACAATCCTGTTTTTTTTACATTCCTCATTAGTCCTTGAAATGTTTTGTTGTGTAATGTTAGCCAGTTTAGCTTTATTGTTTGTTCCACTCCAGCGCTTGTTATTAAAGGATTTAAAGTATTTACTCTTGCGTCTCCTCTCATTCCATGTACCCAATGTTACAATACTACATCTATACACCCTTCCTCGTGGACAAAAAAAATAGTGTGTAATAGCGAAGCATATGTCTTTTGACACATATGTTACATGTAAACAGGTGTTGCTTATGTCTCATTTTCACATATAACTTCACACACACACACACACACACACAAAATAAACTTAAAATATCACATACCATTACTTATAGGAGGTGATTATGTTTAATACAAGCCCATAAACAACATAATTGAATGCATAGATCATAAAATAATCCACACAAGCACATTGTGCACACTGGAGAGGTTTTTGGACACATTGGATACCAGGATAAAAAAAAAACATTTGTAATGCTATAACTTTTGATTGCTTTGTCATATCAACACAAAATCTTACTACGTTACAGTTGACACGATTGGGAACAACACAAAAGCAGGAGTTAACTTATTTACACCCTGAGATATATAATGTAAAATCTGAAAATAAAAAGGAAAACTTTGATAGTCTCAGAAGTTTTCTTTAAAATGATAACAAACAATGACACAAGATCTTTCTTTCTTTCTTATTATTTATTTATTTTTCTGTCGAGTTATAAGCCTTTAATTTAACTAAACTTAGATTTTCTAAAATTGTTATCCATGTCGGCACTAACGATGTCTGGCTTCGCCAGTCGGAGATCACTAAAGATAATGTTAAAGAGGTGTGCAAATTGAGTATCCCAACCAGCCCAACAAAGCAACATTGACTAAACCAATAGTGTGAGTTTGGGATGGGAATATCTGTTTGTCCAACCAATGGAAAATGGCTGGGGAAGGAGTTATTCGTGAAACCTTTAAACATTTTAATTTGTGCAAATGCGTTAGGTGACGCAGAAATTACACACTTCAGCTTTAAGTAAGGAATGCGATGATATGGACATTTCAAGTTATCTACCAGAACAACAGACAGCTGAAACAACTACCTGAAACATGACAGTAATACTAGCACATGTTCTTTTAATTTGAGGACTAGTGGAACCCACACGATGTTCTGATCTTGTTGGGAGATCCAGCCATGATAGATGTATAAGCTAATAGGAACTGTGTTTAGAGTGAACGTTATGACACCGCTGAAGTGGCCTGCTGGCATTGTGCTGGTTCACAGTTAACAGGCTCCAAGAGTTCAACTCCATGTGGAACATACTGTATATCACTCAATCTTCCTAACTGCTGTTGCTGCTGAATTTATTAAACTCACTTTAACACATGGCAAGTGGGCTTCAAGCTGCAAGTCTCTCTTGCACACATGCAAACACGCTCTCTCACATGCTTACTCACACAGACAGCTTTGTGGCCAGCACCATATATTTCACTGGCCCTGACTACTGCAGGAGGATTTGATTAGTGTGAGATGCAGAGCTGTAGTCTTTTCAAGCTTAGCCATAAAGAACTTTTTCATTCTTCTGTGGACTTTACTGGCTGCTTAGTTATTTAAAATGTCTAACACACAATGTGTACAAACTACAAATTTGTATCTCTCTGTTTTTCTTTTTTCCTCACAGCACTGCTATTCATTTCACCACCATAGATTTGTTGATTAAAGGCACATTAAGAGGTTGGTGCAAAAACCATAGTGTCTTAGTAATGCATTATTTCTGAACCTTGTCTCCTATTAATTTGAGTCTTCATATAGTCATAGTCATCATATATCCATGGAAGACGTTGTTTCGACTAAAACAATATGGATCCACCCCAACCAGAAACCATGGGTTAACGGCAAAGTTTGCGCGGCACTTAATGCCCGGACATCCGCTTTAAATTCCGGGAACGCAGAGGAGCATAAACAAGCCAGTTATGCCCTCCGTAAACACTATCAGAGCGAAAAGGACAGTTCAACACCACCGACTCTAGAAGCATGTGGCAGGGAATTAACATCATCACGGACTACAAAGGGAATAAAAACTCCACAGTGAACACCGCTGCCTCTATCCCGGATGAGCTTAATACATTTTATGCTCGTTTCGAGGAAAGTAACACCGCACTCGCGGAGCGAGCACTGGCAGCCGACGCTACAGAGGATGTTCACTCTCCCTCTCTGTTGCGGATGTAACCCGATCCTTCCGACGGGTGAACATCCGTAAAGCCACGGGTCCAGACAGCATTCCGGGCCGCGTCATCAGAGTATGCGCAAACCAACTGGCTGGTGTTTTTATGGACATTTTCAACCTGTCCCTCTCCTTGTCTGTAGTCCCCACATGCTTCAAAATGTCCACCATTGTTTAAATGACTTGCGTCCTGACCCCCATCATTAGCAAATGCTTTGAGAGGCTAATCAGAGATTACATCTGCTCTGTGCTGCCCACCTCTTTGGACCCATTGCAGTTTGCCTACCGCAACAACCACTCCACTGATGATGCTATTGCATCTATAATACACACTGCTCTCTCCCATCTGGAAAAAAGGAACACATATGTGAGAATGCTGTTTGTAGACTACCGCTCAGCATTCAACACCATAGTGCCCTCCAAACTTGATGTGAAATTCCGGGCTCTGGGCTTAAACAGCACGCTATGCTGCTGGATCCTGGACTTCCTGTCAGGCAGACGTCAGGTGGTTAGAATGAGCAGCAACATCTCTTCATCACTGACCCTCAACACTGGAGCCCCGCAGGGCTGTGTTCTCAGCCCACTCCTGTATTCCCTATACACACATGACTGTGTGGCAACACATAGCTGGTGTCAGGAGCACAACCTCTCCCTCAGCGTCAGTAAAACCAAGGAGCTTGTAGTGGACTTCAGGAGGAAAGACAGAGAACGCAGCCCCATCACTATTAATGGAGCACCGGTGGAGAGAGTCAGCAGCTTCAAGTTCCTCGGTGTCCACATCATTGAGGAATTCACATGGTCCGTCCACACTGAGGCCGTTGTGAAGAAGGCTCACCAGTGCCTCTTCTTCCTGAGACAGCTGAGGAATTTTGGAATGAACCACCACATCCTCATATGGTTCTACACCAGCACTGTAGAGAGCATCCTGACTGGCTGCATCACCGCCTGGTACGACAATAGCACCGCCCACAACCGCAAAGACCTGCAAAGGGTGGTGCGAACTGCCAGAAACATCATCAGAGGCAAGCTTCCCTCCCTCCAGGACATATATAACAGGTGGTGTGTGTGAAAAAAGCTCGGAGGATCATCAGGGACTCCAGCCACCGAGTCATGGGCTGCCCTCACTGCTACCTGTGTAAATATGTTGTTTATTGTAAATTGGTATATGTCTCATCACTGTCATGACTGCTATGTTGCTCGGAACTGCACACAAGATTTTCACCTACTGTTGCACTTGTGTATATGGTCATGTGACAATAAAGTGATTTGATTTGATTGATTTGAACATGATGGGTGCAAATGAATGTCAGTCCAAGGCAACTGTGGCTGGTACAGTATTGCAGTGGTATTTTATTTGGAGCTATTTACAGCCCTCTGAAGCATGATTTTGAAAAACATGGCGTATTATGAAATCTCGGTTTGGGTTGAATGACTCATTTATTAATAGCTGTGGTCCATTTTCATGGAGCCTTCAACAGCTTCAGCCACATCCTGCTCTGTGAATCAGCTAATGGAAATGTGCAAAACAGGATGCAGGGCATTCTATATGTCTTTTAAAACACATTAACATTAAGAGTTAATATCTTGTATTTTTTAGGGCTGTTAATTAATTATCAACTGTTATCGAATTAACTAAATAATACGCTGAATAATTTATCAAATTAATCACTAATAAGGTCACATATCAGTGTTTGCTGAGAAAAGTCCCAAAATGAAGATAATTAAATAACATTATTGTGTCAAATGAACAAAAATTTAATAGACATGACAAAAAGTGGCTTTCAAAGACAATATTGTCTCATAAACATTGAATAGACATTAAAAAAATTGGCTTTCAAAGACAATCTACTTCTCGTGCTGCACTGGGACTTTCTGATCATAACATTGCTGCATAGAACCGCTGCCCAGGGCTCATCAATGGGCTCAGGTCAGGGGGGCCAACATTAATTTCATAGTTGACAGCCTGCAGGTCTACCAAACACGAATATCAGAAAGCAGGAATCGTCACTGATGGCTGTCAGCATCCGGCCTCACACTTCACTCACCAACATCTTCTTCAATGTACCCAGTGTCCATGGGTGGTCAGTACCCTGGAGTTTGGCTTCAGCCTTCAATTCAGAACCAAATCACTACGTTTTCAAGGAATTGTTCCTACTGTCCAAAGGAACAACACATAATTCCAGTCTCTTACAATGGAAGTCTCAGTGCTTTTAGTAAAGGGAGCAGTAACACTCCTGTCCTCAGAGTTGACAGGGCAGGGGTATTATTCCACCAATTTCCTGATTCCCCAAAAAATCTCAAGAGGTTCAATCATCATCTAAAGCGACTGCCTTATCGTATGCTCTGCCTAAAAACCCTCTTCACCTTCATAAGGCAAGGGGTCCAGTTCAAATTAGTGGATCTCTGTGACACTTACTTCCACATCCCAATCCACAAGCTTCACAGGAAGTACCTCCACTTTTATTTTCAAAGCAACGCATACGAGTATAATGTGCTACCTTTTGGTCTGTCTCTAGCTCCCCGCACCTTCACAAAGTGTATGGATGCAGTGCTCATTCCACTTTGTCGCCAGGGTAGTCACATAGCCAATTACCTTAACGATTAGTTCATTTATTCCCTCACAGAACAGCAGGCCAGGAGCAACATAATGGTTGTGTTGGCCCACCTATAGAAACTGGAACTGACACTGAACAGGGAGAAGATTTGCCTCACTCCCACCAGGGTGGTGACATATCTCTGCTTGATTTTGAATTCAGTTACAATGAGAGCCTCTCTGACTCCACAGAGGCAATCAGTGTTGAGAGATCACTTGTCCCAGTTCCTTGCAGAGGAGCAGGTGACAGTGAAGTGTTGCCAGAGGCTGCTTGGCCAGCCAGTCAGGTTGTGCTTTTGGGGCTACTTCATATGCACCTGCTGCAGCTGTGTTTTGTGAGGTAGAGAGAGGGTCCATACGAGGATGGCCAGCTGCTGATTCAGAGGGACCCGGATTGTCTCCCAGTGGTTCAGCGGTGACTCTCGACCCCAGGTCTAAGGGAAGGGATCATGTTGGGGCCAGTGTGCTTGAGGGTAGCCATAACAATGGTTGCCTCAGAGACGTGCTGGGGAGCTGTCCAGTATGAGTTCAGTGGGAAGTCTCTTGGAAGAAAGCACAAATAAACCTCCTGGAATTCAGCTATGAAGATGAGCATCTTTTTTGTTTCTTTTTGTGCCGGTTCCACAGCTTGAGTTGTTTTGTGTAGTAGCGCTTCTTTGGGACAGTATTGGACAGTTGGCGTTGTCGTACGCATGGTTAATGCACACGTTTTTTCTGTTTATTTGGTTCAGGGTGGGCTCAGGGTTTGATTGTTGCACTAATGTGGAATGTGGTCTTATTTTTTGACACACAATCTATTTTTTCAAATATGTCAAAAAGTCAAATGTTAGTATGAGTGGATTGTCTCTCTCCATGTGGAATGTGAATTGGTTGGGGCAGCCCATAAAAAGAAGGAAGGTTATTTCTCTTCTTAAACGTAAGAAATATGATATAGTGCTTTTTCAAGAAACGCATCTATCCCTGCAGGAAGCTGAAAAATTTAGGAAGATATGGGGTGGACATGTTATTTTTAGTGCTGGCTCAAGTAAGATAAGGGGAGTCATTATAAGTAAACATCTACAATTCAAATGTCTCAAACAGATTAAAGATAAATTAGGAAGAGTTATAGTTGTTTTAGCAGAAATTCAGGGGCAAAGTCTGATTTTGGCTAATATTTAACGCTGATGATCAGGGCTTTTTAATAGATCTTGAAGGGATGTTGCAAGCTGCTGGCACCCCTCATGGTATAATATTGGGAGGAGACTTTAATCTTTTGATGGACTCCTTGATCATAGTGAAGTAAATGTTTGTAAGCCCCCTACAGCAACATTAACGCTTCACAGGATGTGTAAATTCTTGGTCTTACAGATATTTGGAGACTTTTGAACCCATCTGGAAGGGACTATACATTTATTTCATCAGTTCATAACATTTATTCTACAATAGATTTATATATATATATATATAAAGTCCCTCATTTCATCTGTTGTTGATTGCTCAGTTGGAAACATTTTAGTCTCAGATCATGCCCTGGTGAGTTTAGAGGTGTTGCCACATATGGATAAATGGAATCCATGTAGTTGGCGCTTTAATGTATCCCTTTTGCAAAATCCTGAATTCTAACAAATGCTAAAGGCTGAAATGAATGTTTATATGGAGACCAACTGGTCCTCACTATCCTCTGTGAGCATGGATTGGGAAGCACTTAAGATGGTTCTTAGGGGTCGGATCATACAGTATGCTTCATTCATCAAAAAATCCAAAGCACGAGAACTCGTGGAATTGGAAGGGAATATTTAAAAGTACAGAGGCAGAGCTGAAGCACTGAATGTCATCTGATGGCCTCAGAGAATTGACCTGATTGAAATCCAGATATAATACTATTTTGTTGTAGAAGGTGCAGTTTTGGCTATTCAGGATATGACAATCATACTTTGAGTTAGGGGACAAAGCAGGGAAGCTTTTGGCTAGATATATAGAGCAGACAGAGTCTTAATCTACCATTCCCTCAGTTAAATCTTCTTGTGGAAGTAAAATTTTACCTTGGCCACTGATATTAATAATACTTTTAAAGAATTCTATCTTGATCTCTATTTTTCCACATCTTCGTCTACTGAAGAAGACATTAGAAACTTTGTGGAACCATTAGAACTCCCTAAACTGACGACTGAGCAAAAAAATTCTCTTGATTCTGAGGATACACTTGGAGGAGCTTGGCGAGGCTATTGAGGCCATGCCTACAGGCAAGGCTCCGAGGCCAGATGGCTTTGCTGCTGAATTTTTTAGATCTTATGCTACAGAATTGGCTCCACTTTTGTTAGAAGTTTATACAGAATCATAAAGATCCAAGCTAGTGTATGAGTTATCATCCAATTTCCCTGATCCACCTAGACTTAAACATATTGTCAAAAATTCTGGCTAACCAATTAAGTTAAGTTATGACATCTCTTATACATATTGATAAGGTGGGGTTTATTTGGAGCCGCAACTCTTCTAATAACATTAAACGTTTCTTCAATATCACATGGTCAGTGGCAAACAATCAGACTCTGGTTGCTGCCATCTCACTTGATTCCGAAAAGGTAGAATGGGATTGTCTTTTTAAGATTTTGGAAATATATGGGTTCGGGAATACTTTTATTGGCTGGATTAGACTGGGCCAGCACACCAGTAGGCGTTAGCTCAGTCGAGTCCTCAGCGCCGGAGTCCTCCGAGATGCTCTCCGATGCAGCGGCGAAACTCTCATCCTGCTCCAAAAGAGACATCAGACTGGCCGTAAGACGAGCTGGACCCATCTCGGAACTGGATGGGGGCAAACGAGCATGCTGGGGAACGGGTGGTCCGCGGGGATTTACCCGGCAAAACTGTGCCCGGTAAATTCCAAAATACGCCTCCAGCGCCAGCCGTGCCGACCCTATACCCGTGGATAGAAGGCGCGATGCGGGGGGCAGCTAGAGTGGCTTTCCCTCGGAAGAAGGAGAGCAGCGACCACAATGTTGCCATGGTCATGTTCTCTCAGTGAGAACATGAGTCGTCCAAAAACGCTGCCTCTGTGTTATCTCTGCCCAGACACGAGAGGCAGCGCCTGTGACCGTCAGAAGCGGAGAGGTAACGACTGCATCCAGGAAGGGCATCTTGAAAAAGTCACGTCTTTAAAAAGACATTCAACGTCAATGTATTTACACTTTTAGAGAAATATATACTCTTTTAGAAGGCTGTCAAAGTGCTCAGGGGCATAGTCTGCACTGGTGTAAAAGAAAACTGGTGGAGAAAAGAAGCTGAAATTCGCCGTATTTCCAACCTTTAGATGTGAGTGGAACAGCAATGGGTTTTACTCAGCTCGCTTAAACACAACCGCTCGGCTCCGAAGAAAAAATCTGTTTGAACAGACACATGCTTCCCTCCTTTTGTACCCATATGTCAGGGGGAGGGGGATGCAAATTTTGTTCTCCAATTCTCATTGGCCTTTTCTCAAAGATAAGAGGTAACTGAGGCTCTCAAGACAGACCCCTAGTGTCACTACATCGGCACAATGTCAATTGAGTGACAGAAGGGGAACGGAATTTCTCACCAACAGGAAACAACAGGTACGGCTTGGAAAGTGCATGACATGCCCACTGACTATCAGTCCACTTTTCTACTCTGTCTACACAAATGACTGTACCTCGACAGACCCCTCAGTAAAGCTCCTCAAATTTGCAGATAGCACAATGCTGATTGGTCTTATAATAAATAATTGATGGCAATCTGCTTACAGAAAGGAGGTGGAACACCTATCTCTCAAAAGATCTAAAGACAGTAGAGATCATAGATTTCAGAAAGTCCTCAGAACCTGTAACCCCTCTCACTCTGATGGGCTCTACTGTCACTACAGCTGAGTCATTTAGATTTCTAAGAACTATAATCTCTCAGGACCTTAAATGTGAAGAAAACATCATCTCTATATCCAAAAAAAAGCACAACAAACTAAGCATATACTTTCTGAGACAGCTTAAGAAGTTCAACCTGCCACAGTCACCGATGGTACAATTCTAAACTGCCATCATTGAATCCATCTTCACCTCATCCATAACCATCTGGTATGGGTCAGCCATGACTCGTGAACTAGGCAGACTCCAGCGCATTATACGCTCCGCAGGAAAAATCATGGGCTGCAGTCTACCCCCACCTCACCCTCTTCCAGCTCCTGCCATCTAGGTAGTGATACAGAGCCATAAAAATAAAAACAACTAGACACAAAAATGAGCTCTGGCCCTCATTAACAACTGAACTTTACCAATAAACTGCATCACAAAAACAGATTTAGCTGCTACAAGGGATACGAACTTGAGTGCATCAGCGCTTTGCATTTATTACATCGTTTACCTCTTTTCCTCATTTTTTTAATTGTTCTTAAATGATTGTTGTTAGTCACCATTTATTTATTTTTTCTTCACACTACAGTTGCACTCAACACTTAAACACACCTGGGTATTGTATTTGCATTGTATTCTAATGTATATTGATATTTGTTATATTGTTTTGTATATTATGTATTGTATATTGTATCTCGTAATTGTACATTCTATGTATATTTTGTATAATATACATATGTGAGTACTTGATGTGGCATGTTTAATTGTCCTTGGAGCAAAACACAAAGTCAAATTTCAATTAAGTGCTTCTAACCTGGCCAATAAAGAAAATTCTGAATATGTTGTTTGTTGAAATTCCATATCATACAAGCCATTTTGCAGTTGAGTTTGTCTGTCCAATGTAGACATACAGGTCATTCACACACATATTTTTAATTGTTGGTCTATGCACACATGTACATTTATACATTTGTGCCAAATGTATGACATACAAAGTAACTTACAGTGTATTGAATGTATATATCTTATCAGTTTTGTGTGTTTCCTGGGAATCAAACCCATGAGCTTGTCATTGCTAGTGCCATGCTCTAACAATTGAGCAACAGGAACACTACACATGCAAGTGACACATTTGACTGTTTTATTTCTGTATTTTAATTAGTTTAACTTAAATGTGTCATGATTAAATTAGTTATTTTTTATTGCATAATTCGTTTTTTTATATAAATAATTGCACAGCCCTAGTTCCATAACCTATATTTAGATTTTATAGAGAAGTGCCCAACACCTAAAAGCAACAGCTCTGCATTAAAGCATATAAATGACATGCTCACAGTTGGGGTTTGTGAATTTTGAGATTTAGAAAATGTTATATAATTGAAAAATTGCCTTGGTTCATTTAGTTTGACTATGAGCCTGATGTTAGATCAGGGTTCACAGGGGACAATAGTCTATACCAGCTGATTATTTTCTAATTTTCATAAATGATACTCAAAAGAACATATAAACTATTTTAAGCCCAGAGTGAAGGTTACTGTGTTTGCCAACGCTCTCTTGCTGATGGTAATATTGAAGTAATCTCATTAATAGTTTTTTAAGAGATCTCAGGGAGCAAGGTGGAGAAGCAACCCAGATTCACGCTCTGATCTCGGGCTTGCTTGCTACATGCCAAGGGCCTGAAGTGCCACAATATTATACAGCATCTGACAGCTATGGTCCCTAGCAATGCGCCTGTTTGAACGGACAACACAAGCCATGAGGAGGCTATTTGCAGGCTTCCCTTGCAAAATGTATATTTCCCGACAATTACCTTCCCGTGATACATATGATTAAGCAGCTGAGCCTGAGTTTACTATGAAATGCCAAGAAGACTGGGATATTCATAACTGGATGTGTCATCCTAAATGAGACCAATGAATGTGAGCAGCATTTTGTTTTTACAATAAAAATACACATTTTAATGGTGGAAGTATTTAACCCTACCTTTATCTACATAAATTAAACACATTAATCAGCTAGATGACAAACCAGATTAAAATTGTTCATAACAGCATCCCTCACAAACAAATAGAGAGCAAAGAATGGACCGACAGAGGTGTGTGAAATGTGCATATGTGAGAAAGAATGTATGAAAGAGTTTATAAAATGTAACCCTAACTGCACTAACCTCTACACTTGATGTACAGAGAAAAGAGAGTCTGTCTCTTCCTTCTGCGCTAGCATCTTTACTACTCCAGCCACTTTGAGAACTTGGCAGTCATACTGCAGATGTTGTAAATTTTGTATGACAAATTGCTTTCTATGTGTCTCATTTGTAAGTCACTTTGGATAAATGCGTGTGCTAAATGACTAAATGTTAATGTAAACACTATTAGGGGTTGTTCACATAGGATGTGTTAAAAAAAAAAAAAAAAAAAAAAAAAAAAAATATATATATATATATATATATATATATATATATATATATATATATATATATATATAGTCTAAGCCACAGAAAATTTGAGTGTCAATAGATAAAAATACTTATCGTGGTTAATTTTGGGATTCCAGATGTTTCATGAACACGTTTATGTGTTGTAGGCCTACATCATGGTTTTAGCTAGTTACAGCATTTAAATAAAGTTAGCGTATTTTAATTCATGTCATTTTGAGGTTCCTTGGAAGTCTGCTGAGGCCACCTTGGTGTTCAGTGTTCAAAATTCAGTGCTCATGGCATGATACACCAAAAAAAAGATACATTGTAATGGTCAACAACATTTATCTATTGCATTTAACATAGAATAACAATTAAAAAGATGTATGCATGAACACATTATGTGCAAACAACCCCTTAAAATGGATGATATCTTCGGTAAACAAGCAGCACTATATTTACTATTCTGGAGGATATTGGCTGAATATCAAAATATCTTTACCCAAGCAAATATCGTTTACAGAAGCAGCGCTGTCTTCATAAATTCTATCACATTGTTACTGTTCCTTCTACTCTCAAAGCTATGGAATGAGAATGTTCTTCAGGTTTCTTCAGCATCTCAGAGCTTTGCAAGGTTTTATGGGTTTTGCATTGCCAGGACACATTTTATGTGCTCCTTGTGTGTGTAACGGTAGTCAGCTGGTAGACAGTTGTGCAGTGTGTAAACCTCACAAACTAATGGATTTAGCAAGTTTGTTTGTTTTTTTCTAATACTTAAACAAGGGGTGGCATTTTGATGGTCTTGAATATGCAAGTCCACGGCACAGGCGCATGCTTGATGTAGTTGTTATTTTAGCCAACATTTAGCCTGGCATGAATGTAGAGGAGAACAATATAATTGAATTGGTGCGATTTAATGGGATAGTGTGTAACGGTAGTCAGCTGGTAGACAGTTGTGCAGTGTGTAAACCTCACTCCCCTGGCCTTCGCTGACTCTAGAGGCTATAACCTTTAGCCTCCTCGTTAGCACGCCTGCCTCCATGCCAGAGACCCTGGTTCAAATCCTGCTCAGAGTGGGTCAACCAGGACCAGTTACATGTGCAAAGACTGTAAGCACTAGTGCTGTTCAGTCAGTCTTGATGGTTTTGATCATGAGAACACCATGTACTTCCTTTGTTCCTTAATACAAACCAAACATGAAAACAACTATGCATTGTTATGTGTGGGATGAGGTTTACATGCATTCCTAATTAGAGCCTGGCTTTTAGAACGACCCCACTCTAAATTTGGAAACTTCTTAGATCTGCACAGAATATAAACCCACCACTTAAATTTTTCTTAAAAGCACATTCTGCCTCAGGCAAATAGCATATAATTGAACAACCAAATTGGACTATTAGCTTTGCATGATTCGGCTTGTTTGTAAATGACAGAGCGTTAGAAGAAACACGACAAGTGGTTGCAATCATTTCTGAAGTAATAAAGCGCCAAATCCTGAGACCTTCAGAGAGTGAAGGTATTGAACTTTTCTCATTCAGTCTGACAGTATTTGACACAGACCCTGCAGCATGCACAGGCTTTCTCCAATAATGAGTGCCAATACAGGAATAATTCCCATCCATGATGCTGCTCCATTCGGCCAGTGGGCCCCACTGAGACTGACATGAGGCATTTATGTCAGAGTTGTGTTTGATGCCAAACTTGAAATGATTTCCATCGTCTCTGCTGCCAGAGGCTGCTTCAGGCCTCCTTTTGTTCTCTCTGTTCGAAATGGGCATTGCAATAATTATATGACTGTAATGCTAATAGAGGTTTTATAATGGAGGTTCTGCTGTTCCCTGCAGACTTGAGATCCTAATAGACTGCAATTACCTAGGCAAACCTCACCACAGATGGGCAGCGAAGAAGTCCAATTGGTAACAGATGTGAGCCCATGAAATACTGGCTTGGATAAAGCATTGATATATTGGCCCTCAAGGCCATCACAATATTGTTGATGAAATACAAAAGCAGCACATGTTGTCATACGTCTAATAACACATAATTATTTTAGAGTTACAAAAAGACTGTTGTAAAAACATTGTTCGGAAAGCAAATGAATGCCAATATCACATTTTAATATTCAGTAGGGTGGAAATTACACATTTTTAAGTGTGCCTAGTCAACAAAACTAAGTTGTATATTTGGGTGAGGTCCATTCGAGTCTAATAAACACATGGGAAAGAATAATAAACCAGGGACTGTGGCTAAGAAGGTTTGTCCTAAAACTCTGGGGTAAGCCTCTATACTCAATTACCTCTGTAAATATCCCAAAGCCCAGATATCTCTCTCTCTCTCTCTCTCTCTCTCTCTCTCTCTCTCTCTCTCTCTCTCTCTCTGCCACTCAATTGTAATCATCCCATATCTGGGCAAGTGTTTATTTACTGGGCTAAAGAAAAACAAAAGGACGTTTTGAGCTTAGCTAAATAAACCAGCTATTAGCCATGTCCTCACTTAATCTAATGGATTTAGCAAGTTTGTTTGTTTTTTTCTAATACTTAAACAAGGGGTGGCATTTTGATGGTCTTGAATATGTAAGTCCACGGCACAGGCACATGCTTGATGTAGTTGTTATTTTAGCCAACATTTAGCCTGGCATGAATGTAGAGGAGAACAATGTAATTGAATTGGTGCTATTTAATGGGATAGTTCACCCAAAAATGAAAATTCTCTCATCATTTACTAACCCTCATGCCATCCCAGATATGCATGACTTTCTTTCTTCTGCATAACAAAAAATACGATTTTTAGAAGCATATCTCAGCTTTGTAGGTCAATGCAATTCAAGTGAATGGTGACCAACGTTTTGAAGCTCCAAAAAGTACATAAAGTCAGCATAAAAGTAATCCATATGACTCCAGTGGTAAAATCCATGTCTTCTGAAGTGATATGAGAGGTGGAAAACAGCTCCATATTAAAGTCCTTTTCAATATACATCTCCACTTTCACTTCCACATTCTTCTGCTTTAGTTTATTTGAGATTTGCATTCTTTGTGCATATCGCCACCTACTGGTCATTGCTGGTCTACGATGGAGATTTATAGTACAAAAGGACTTAAATATTAATACTCCTGAGATGGCATGAGGGTTAGTAAATGATTTTCTATTCCTTTAATTGCAGCACAATGCTATCACACTTCTAATATTGAACGTCACATTTTTTTTTAAGGTGTGTTGTTTTTTCGAAGTTAAAATACTTTCTCCAATGCCATCTTAATATTCAAAGACAACTACTATACACTGATGATCCAAAACATTATGACCACCTGCCTAATATGATGTTGGTCCTCTGTGTGCTGCCAAAACAGCATCGACCGCAGAGGCAGGGACTATACAAGACCCCTGAAGATGTCTTGTTGTATCTGGTACCAAGGCAGCAGATCCTTTATCGTGTTCCTCAAACCATTCCCAAACAATATGTGCAGTGTTGCAGGGTGCATTATCCTGCTGAAAGAGGCCACTGCCATCAGGGAAAACGTTGGTATGAAGGGGTGTACCTTGTCTGCAACAATGTTTAGGGCAGCTACGCAGCCCCATATGCAGAAGGATGCAATGCTGTGTCACATTCCTCCTGTAACCATCATTAACGTTTTTTGTGACTTGTGCCACAGTAGACCTTCTGTTGGTTCAGACCAGATGGGATAGCCTTTGTTGCCCTCATGCATCGATGAGCCTTGGGTGCCCAACACCCTGTTGCCGGTTTGTGGTTTGTCCCTCCTCAGCTCGAGACACAGCAACATTGGCTCTACCAATAGAGTGAGTATGGGGCAGGACTATCTGTTTGGCCAGCCAATGGTAGATGGGGGAATGTTCTGGAAACCTGTTTTAAAACTGTAATTAGTTTTGCCATTCTGTTTTGTGGCACTAGTAATGCAGAAATTACTCGCATTACCTTTACAGTTAAACTTCTAAAATGACTGTGTGGGTGTGTGTGAACATACCCACATGTAGTTTCTCCCCAGAGAACTAAACTGACTGTTGTTGAAAAGGAGTTTCTGGGTTTTGACCCCAGAATTAAGGCCTGAGGCCTTTCCTCAACCTCAGACATTTAGTTGGTGGTCAGACACATCAGTTGGAGTTATATCCACTGTTAAGCAGCAAAATCATTTCCAGTAGGCAACACACCCTGTTTGAAGCAAATGGGAGGTGTTTTCAAACAAATTGTTGGAAAAGTTGTATTTTGTGGTCACAATGCAGAGTGCTTGTATTGCAAGCTGCCAGCCTCAATGACTAATTTGTAAACATGAACAATCTGTGAAAGTAAATTCTATAAAAGACTGTGAGATATCTATTTACTACATCATATAGTGACCACAAAAAAATATTTGCACACTTAAAAGTATAGATCACCCAAAGATAAAAATTCTGTCATAATTTACTCACAATTTAGTGCCTCACTTTGAAGCTTAAAAAAAGAATCCCAAAGTATCATAAAAGTAGTCCATGCAACTCCTGCATCAAATTCCAAGTGATCTAAAGGCATACAATAGTCACACATGATTATAGACACACAAAAATAATAATAATTACACATCCAGAAATGCCAGATATCCACCCCATTTCCCCACAAACAAGATCAATTTCCCCAGTCTTCTAAATGACTCGTCTTCAAAGGCCACCACCCTCCCCATCCCTGAGCACCACTCCTGAAATAGGGGCATTCCAGCTGACCTCCATCCCCTTAAAACTATCTGTCTGGTAATCCTGACACCGGTTAGTGTCGATGACATCCCCATCACCCAAAATAAGTCTGGGGCAAAATGAAATCCTTGTGCCCCATACATCACACACAAAACTCTGAACCTTCAATCAAAACTCCTGGATCTTAACACACACCCAAAAGACATGGGTTATATCTCCATCCTCTGATTGGCATTGTCAACAGGTGGGTGTGTCTTTAAGATCAAGCCTATACAATCTATAGGGGGTCAATAGATAGAATCAGTGTAAAATATTGAATTACATAAGGCGAACCCTTGCATCTCTAGATGCAGACTTGACGTTTTTTTTAATCCTAGCCCACTCTCCCCAGACTCTGAATTAGCAGAGAGTAATACACTGATGCCTCATGACCTTTTCCAAAAGCAGTAATCACCCCTCCCAGAGTGTCTTTCACTTTAGTAGGGTGCATGCTACTCCCAAAAATAGTACAGAGCAGGTGGCACAGCTGTAAATACCTATAGAAATGAGATCTGGGAATCCCAAAATGCTGAACCAAATTTTCAAAGGATCTCAACACACCACTCTCATATAGGTCACCGAGTGTCATAACCCCCCTAACAATCCACTCTGTCCAGCAGAAAGGGGACTTATTAATACATAATTTTGGGTTCAGCCATATGCTCGAGGCAACATTTAAACAAATGTCTGAATTAAACACTCTGGACACTTTTGTCCATACCAAGTGCAAATGCAAGAGAATGGTGTGTAATCTAACTTCTCCGGTTAGTTTGATAAAAAGGCTTTGTAATGGTGAAATAGGAGCAAGAAATTCCTGTTCAATACAAAACCATGGAGGGGCTCACTCAGGTGGAAGTGACCAATGAGACCAAACGCATAATAATAAAACAAAGTCTTGTGTAGTCCTAACCCACCTTTGTCAGTCGGCCTATGCAGCTTACTGAAATAAAGTAATTCACTCCAAATAAAGGAATTCACTATGCTATCAAATTGCATGAAATAAGAAGGGGGGCATCTACAGGGAGAGAGTGTAGCAGATAGTTACATTTTGGAATACAATTAATTTTAATTACATTAACCTTCCCAATCATCGATAAATGTAATGAAGCCCACCTGCCCACATCGCGCGAAAACCTTTTTATCAAATGGTCAAAATTAACACACAAATTTCCTGGTAATAAAATGCCCAAATACTTAATGCCCTGTTTGCGCCACTGAAAGGTGCCCAGCTAAAAAGCTGTTATCGGGCAGTACGCTGTCAGAGCCAAAGCTTCAGATTTAGACCAATTAACTCTGTATCCCGAGAACTTAGAAAAGGAATTAATAATTCTGTGTAGGCAAGGCATAGATCTAGAAGTGATGGAGATGAATAATAAAATATCATCTGCATGAAGCAGAATCTTACGCACCACACCTCCCACCATCACCCCTGGAAAATCATCCTCCTTTCTTATCGTGGCTGCTAATGGTTCCAGGGCAAAACAGAACAATAATGGGGAAAGAGGCCATTCCCCATCCAGAGTAAAATAATCTGAAATAAATAAATTTGTTTGTACCGCCGCTACCGATTTTCTATAAAGTAAATTCATCCAACCAATAAACGTACATCCGAAACCGTACATTTCCAGAATCTAAAAAAGATCCCATTCTAACATATCAAATGCCTTTTCGGCATCAAGTGAGATGGCAGTGACCAGAGTCTGATCATTCGCCACTGACAACATGATATTGATGAAATGCCTAATGTTATCAGAAGAGCTGCAGCCCTGAATAAACCCCACCTGATCTCTATGTATAAGAGATGTCATAACTTAAATTATTGGTTAGCCCAAATTTTTGACAATATTTTTACATCTAGTTGGATTAGGGAAATTGGACGGTAACTCTCGCTTGGATCTTTGTCCTTTTTAAGAATCAGACTGATCCGGGCTTGCGTCATGGTTGGCAGAAGCTTTCCACTCTTTAATGATTCCATATAAACTTCTAGCAAGAGTGGAGCCAATTCTGTATCATAAGATCTAAAAAAACTCAGCGGCAAAGCCATCTTACCCCGGAATATTGCCTGTAGGCAATGCCTTAATTACCTCGCCAAGCTCCTCCAAGGTTATCTCAAAATCACTGATTTTTTTTCTCAGCCTTTCTCAGTTTAGGGAGTTCCAATGTTTCCACAAAGTTTCTAATATTTTCATCAGTAGACGAATACGTGGAGCTATAGAAAACAAGATAGAATTCTTAAAAGCACTATTAATATCAATGGCTGAGGTGAAAATTTCACCACCATCAAAATAATGTATAGTCCCTACCAGATGGGTTCAAAAGTCTCCAAATATATATAAGACAAAGATTTTTATACATCCTGTGATGCGTCAATGTTGCTCTAGGGGGCTTACACACATTTGCTTCAGTCTGATCTAGGATTCAAATGATTAATGTCTCCTCCCAATATTATACCATGAGGGGTGCCAACAACTTGCAATATCCCTTCAAGATCTATAAAAAAGCCCTTATCATCATTGTTAGGTGTATAAATATTTGACAAAATCAACCTTTGCCCCTGAATTTCTGCTAAAACAATAATGACTCATGACAACTTTGCCGTGGGATTGCTCAAGCCTGGTGTTTCTATACACATTTTGTGAGACAGAATTACACAACAGATGATCTAATCACTCCAATGTACTGCAAAAAATACTCCACAAAACAAACTCCAGCCAATAGGAGGCATAAGCACAAAGAACGTGCAGATTCATCCACAACACTATCCCGAAGTGTTATTCCACAAAACAAACTCCAGCCGCTAGGTGGAACCAGCACCAAAAGAAACAAAAAAGGTGCCCAGTTTACTCGGACGGTCAAGTGAATGTTCAATGAGTCAGGATCTCTAAGCTGCAAAGTGAATATCACACTATGACTTACTCATTCCATTGACTTTATGAAGAAGATCGCTTGTTGGGGACATGTAAATACTTTGCGGCCATTTAATATCTATTCTCAATTTGGCCAGGAACATCAATGCAAAAGCAAACTTCTGTTGATGTAAGAGTTTCTTGCATTCCTTGAATCAATCACGTTTCTCTCTTGTCGAATTTGCAAAGTCTGGGAACAAGAAAATGTTGTGGTTCTTCCAAGAAAGCCTTCCTTCACTTTTCGCCTTGCGAAACACAAGATCTTTATCGGATGATCTCAGAAATTTGGTCAGAATTGATTGGGGCCTGTCTCCTTCATCGCCATGCTGGAACTCTATGAGCTCGCTCACAGTATAGACTGCTAAATTGAGCAGACTCGGAAAGAGCCTGTCCAGAAATTCCACCATATTCTGACCCTCTGCTAGCTCAGGAATTCCAAAAATGTGGACATTGTGCTGTCGGTTACGATTCTTCATATCTTCCAACTTTTACCAAATGCTTTCCAAGTCTGCCTTGGTCACTAGCGGTTTAGCAGCTAATTCCCTCTCCGATGACTCCATATAATCGATCCGTTTCTCAGCATCCAGCACTCCTGAAACCACCTCAGGCAATTTCATCTCCATGGCAGTGATCGATCAATGTAATTACAGCAAGTTCCTCCAAGTCAGCAACAACCTCCGTCAGCATTGCCGACACGTTCGTCATTTGTTGTCATTCTTTGGCATATTGTCTTTCTTAGAACAGTTAAGAATCAGGGTGTATCGAATCTCACTGGTTTATGACACATGAAAAGTAGTAAATCTAGCAAAGTGCACAGAGCTCGCAGTTCACACGTCCAAACCTTCCATGGCACCATGTGACTCAATAAAAGCTACTATTAATAATATAATTAATAACGTGCAGAAATATCAGTAAAATTCAGTACATTTGAAGATCTCTGTTGATTAAATTTATGATTAATTAATGTTGGCTGCTACCCTATTGTATGTCCTCTGTTTGACCTTCTCACATACAACAAATTGTCTCACTAATTTCATCACCTCCTTCAATTGCCTGTCAAACCTGTCTTCACACCCTAGTCACATTAATATATACTATAAACATAACATATAAATCGCTCTCTAGGTACACTCTTTAAATGAGACATGGTGAATATTTCATATTCTATTGAGATGGCTACTGTTTGAAATGCAATATGCAAAAAGCTGACAATGGCTTTAGTTTGATTGTGTGTGAGTAAGTACATTTGGGGCTTGATAAAGAAATCTGTTTTTTGTACAGGAAATGGAGATGTATTGCCCTTAATGGTAATTGAAAACATGAGGGAAGTCACTGATGGAAACAGACTCCCTGAAAAATGCTTTGCTTCCACTAACTGGTGCACTCCAAAAGTCAAAACACACACACACACACGTTGGTGCAGCTATCCTTACGAGGACACTCCATAGACATAATGATTTTTATACTGTACAAACTATAGATTCTATCCCCAAAACCTAACACAACCCCTAAACCTAACCCTCACAAAAAACTTTCTGCAGTTTTACATTTTCAATAAAACATAATTTAGTATATTTTTTAAGCTATTTGAATTATGGAGTCACTAGAAATGTCCTCATAAACAACATTTATAATTAATTACCAGTTTGTAACCTAAAAAAAGTCCTTGTAATCCACTCAAACCCATCCACACACATACACGAACAAAACTCACAAAGCCTGGTGTTTAAATACATTTATTTCCTTAATTGGTAACACTACTCTTTAGGTTCTATTGGTTAACATTAGTGTGGGTGGATGGACTAACTTCACTGTTAGTTCATGAAGTAAAATTTAAAGGTATAGTTGACCCAAAAATCATTTAAAAATCATTTACTCACTCTAATGCATCCTAGATGTGTTCGACTTTCTTTCTTCAGCTGAAATCAAAGATTTTTGGAAGAATATATCAGAGCTGTAGTTCCATACAATGCAAGTATATGGGTAAGAACATTTTGAAGCTCCAAAAAAACACATAAAGGCAGCAAGTAATCCATAAAACTCCACTTGTTAAATTAATATCTTCAAAAGTGTTCTCCTCTCTGCCCAGTTGGTGGTGATATGCATGAAGAATGTGTTTTGCAAAAAAAAAGAAAAAAAAAAAAAGAAGAGGAATGTGAAAGTTTAAGTGGAGACTGATAGTAAAAAAGGACTTAAATATTGATCTGTTTCTCACCCACACCTGTCATATCACTTCTGAAGACAAGGAATAAACAACTGGAGTCTTATGGATTCATTTTATGCTGCCTTTGCGTGTTTTTGAAGGTTCAAAATTTTGGTCACCATTCACTTGCATAGACCTTATTCACAGTAGCACCATCTTTGATATATAATGGAATGACAATGAGGCTGTGAGGGATAGATGTATGTTTCTTCAATGGCACACACGGTATATAGCTGAAAAAAGCTTCTATCACATCTGATTTTCCAGAGCTCATGTTGTCTTGAGTTTTTTGTCTATTGAATGTTCTTGAAAATATTTTTTTTTTATGTTTTGTCTGTGGAACGATCCAAAAACAATTTCAACTGCAGTACAACCAATTGAAGAGACTGTACGTCTATCCCTCATAGCCTCATTGTCATTCCTGTCAAAAATCAAAGATGGCGCTGCTGTGATTAAGGTCTGTTGTGAGGAACATATGATGAGATATTCTTCTAAAAATCTTTGTTTGTGTTCTGCAGAAGAAAGAACGTTAAACACATCCTGCAAGGCATGAGGGTGAGTAAATGATGAGAGAATTTTTATTTTTTGGTGATCTATCTCTTTAATGAATGTAACTGTATTGTAAAGTGTTACACTTTAATTTTTCATATTCTATATGAAAATATATATATATATATAAACCATATAGAAACCATATTCTATATGGTTTAATTAAACATATTCTATATTAAATTAGCATCTTTAAAAGTGCTGTAAGTGATTTTTCATGGAAAGGTATGCAAAAAAATGTACTATTCCCTGAAAGATATTAATGAAATAAGTGTCCTGAGATATATCACCATTATCTGTGACAGCTGTAGACTCTGTAAACAGCAAACAAAATGTGTCTGCTGTCAATGATGTTTTCTGCCTGTAAATCATTTTGCACATTGTCATTGTGTTTCAGTTGCAGCAATTATTGAGGCATAATGCATTTTTATGACATGTTGCTCATAACAGTTGTCAGTTGAGGGCGCTATTTTGCTGCTGTTGTTTTGAACAACCATTTCTGCTCTCAATAATGCTCATTTTGGTATTTTTATAGTTTGGGTTTTGGAAAGAGAAGGCATGGCTAATCCAACGGCTCATTTTTTTTTTAAAACAAGCATTTAATACAATGCTGTGTATGTACATGTCTTTACATTGAAGGCCTACTGTACTTACATTTAAAGGTGAACTCAATATTTTTTTTAAATGTCATCTTGTATTTACACTGACACCTAAGGGCATGGATGCAACATCATTCAAACACACTCGTTTTTATTTACTGATGCCATTGTAGAAATTCACAATTCACAATCAGGATTCATTTACCCTGAGTAAAAGTGTCCAATAACCAGGTGGTTGATGAGATGAAACGAGTGTTTTCAGTTTGTCATGTGATCATAACATGGCAGCTCACATGAGGGGACCCTCTCCATGTAGAATAAAACAGTTTTTATAAGGTTGCTGATATGGCTGGAGTCTTCATGTGGCTATGTGAGTGTGCATGATTTTATACTTATGTTTGAAAATTTGAATTTGTTTATTTATAAAAAAAAAAAATGTATGAGGATTACAATTACTTACAATTACTAGTGCACCTTTAAAGTACCTGCAGACCGGGTCAGGAGTTTGAAGGAGCCCTGTGAACCCTGCTTTGGATTTTAGCATCACAAACTCACTACAGATGTGTGGAGCCATGAGGTCAGTACTGGAAATTAAAGAACAAATTCAGAACAGGAGTCAGGGAGCCCATTAGAGTGAAGAGGTAGTTAGGAAGAGGAACATATCCTCAAAGTAAGGTCAGAGTTGTCCAGAGAGCATGTGGCATCTTTAGACACAATGATCAGTGAATCCTGCCAATCAAAGGAAGGGCAGTGTAGTCCCATTAGAGAACACGAGCACATGCATGTCAACACACGTTGACTCTAGTTGTTTGTTGTCCTTGAAGCTTTTGTTTATCTTACCCTTTCTTCACATTGAGCATTGCAAGATCTTGGAGGTCAAACCTAAGGTCTAAAAGGACCTCTAAACTTGGGCTTCTGGTTTCATTGGATCTGTTGTTTTCCTGAAGTCAGAGCTAGGCTGATATACTTTAACCTTTTCTCTCAGAGAATACCCGATTGGCAATTTCCTGTCCATAAATCCTGCCAATGCTCTGTCACACTCAATTTCAGCATCAGACAGATTTTATTAACTATATAATGTTACAGTTTGCCTAGAAAAAAAAGATTATACATGTGATTTGTAAGCTTTGTAATGCAATGCACAGTGTATCTTTGCCTAATAGACAATACAACGCAGATTTTTTATTGCACTATGTTGTTGCAATGTAATTAAATCATCACTATGCAATTATTCAACTTTAGGACATGCTACTAATAAATTCAATTATCAAGGAATTCCCTTGTACAGATGTCAAATACACTCACCCAAGAGTTATTAACTCCATGAGGACTATGCTGGTTGTCTTGTCAGCAAGCCTTGCTCCTTTCATATCACACTCTCACTAGTTACTGGTTTACATATGGAAGAAAGATGTGACCACAACATTTATCGTCCAGTTGTAGTAACATAATTAGAAAAGGTTACAAACAAAACAAAAGTGTTTCAAATTATATACAAATACATTAAATCATTATCATGCAAAATATTGTTCTTGCTTTACTGTAAAAAAAAAAAAAATCATCCCATTTAAATTTAAAACTTAAAGTTATAGTTCACACAAAAATATAACAATCTCTCATGGTTTACTCACCTATAAGCCATCCCAGATGTTTATGTCTTTCCTTTGTCCACAGAAACGAATTGAAGCTTTTTATAGGCATATTACAACTCTGGATGTCCATTCAATAGAAGTGAATGGGTGCCAGCTGTTTGCCGATCCAAAGGTCATTTTTAGGCAGCATAAAAGTAATCCACATAACTCAGTTGATCAATTAGAGTGTCCTCTGAAGCAAATCGATAAGTTTGTGTAAAAAATTAATCAATAATTAAAACTATAGTAACTTTTAAAAAAATGCTTCCCGCTAGCAGTCTTAGCTGTCGCGTGATGTAAGCATGATGGTGGATTCAGTTGGAAGTGTGTGCGTTGTTTACAACAGAGGAAAGAACGTCACACAAGAGTTAGGTCGTTTAAACAGCATCCCTTCAAACAGCTGGCACCCTTTCACTTGCATTGTATGGCACTGACATGCACAGAACGGGGGCTACAGGTGCGAAAGCCCCTTTCGTTCAAAAATCTAAAGGTGCTCATTTGGTCGAGGGGAAAAGCACAGGTGCCTTTAAGAGTGTGTGCTACAGCACAATCCTCACAGACAGGCTGAAGCAGGCAGCAAAACCCCCCTCAACAACTTTTGGGTCAGTTTGTATTTCAAATCCCAGAGCATTTTCTCTTCCCACTCTCTCCATTTCCTTCAGCCCCTGTCCCTGCTGAGGTCTGTGCATGTCACTGTTGTACAGGCATACAGAGCTGAAATATGTTTATAAAAATCTTTATTTCGGTTCTGCTGAAGAAGGAATGACATACACATCTGGGATGGCTTAAAGGTTTGTACATTTTTCGGAGAATTATTCCTTGAAGTTTAATTGCTGCCTACATTTTTTAGGAAATCAAAGTGGTGCCAAATTGGCAACCTGCAGTAATAAGTTTACAGCACATTTGACCACTTTGAAATGAATTACTTAGGAAAACAATCAAGTTGAAACTCAAAACATTTATAGAAATAACAGAAAGTATTGTGATATGTTAAATGGATTGAAACACAAAGTTGTTTTAAACAGATAGTTCACCCAAAATGTAAAATGCTCTCATCATTTACTCACCTTCAAGCAATCCCAGATGTGAATGACTTTCTTTCTTCTGCTGAATTCAAACAAATATTTTTAGAAGAATATTTCTGCTCTGTAGGTCCATAAATGCAAGTGAGTGGTGACCAACATTTTGAAGCTCCAAAATGCACATATAGGCAGCATAAAAGTAATCCACATGACTCCAGTGGTTTAATCCATGACTTCAGAAGTAATATGATAGGTGTGGGTGTGAAAAAGATCAATATTTATCCCTTCTGTTATGTTCAAAAATAATGACACCTATGATCTTCAGGTCAAAAATGATCCGTATTGAGTTCAATAGATTTTCAGTAAATTTACAGCACATGTATATAAATGAACTTATACTATAAATTATGAACTTGAAAATTGGCATAGGCTTACCTACATGTTTACACACTGAATAAAGACTACTGTAGTAGCATTTTAACAGTAAAGAGTACCAACTATTTGTGAGTTGTGGTACTACTAAAATACACAAATGCACAATAGATATACAGTAAACCTTTAGCTTTACTGTAAGGATTTACAGTACTTAAATTAAGCTGATACTCATATTACTTACAAATTAGATTAGTCTGAAAGAAAACCATGATAAATATTTGGCTGAAACCCTGTTGTATGCAATGTATTAGATGTCTACTGCCTCCCAGTGAAAGTAAAAGTTTCTTAAAGGCCTTGAAAAATGGTTGCCTAAAATGACAGCCTTCTTATTTTTATTCACAATTTTGATTAAGTGAAAGTAACAATAATGTTTACTCTCTTTAAGAGAGCGAGATTTTGTGACACTCAAGAGAAGCTTCACAGCTGCATTGAAAACCAAGCAGGATTTACCCCCGGGTCAGATTTA
Organism: Moxostoma hubbsi; assembly: GCA_032164185.1. Classification (NCBI taxonomy): domain Eukaryota; kingdom Metazoa; phylum Chordata; class Actinopteri; order Cypriniformes; family Catostomidae; genus Moxostoma; species Moxostoma hubbsi. The sequence continues at coordinate 21,548,465 of JAVLUX010000009.1, forward strand.
AAACTAACATAATAGGTCCAGGCAAAATATTTGACATTCCACAAAAATAAACAAATAATATAAAAACCTAAAAACTTTTTTTAACAGATTCATTTTGTCAATGTTGGGGATAACCCCAAAAGCATTTTGACCAAATTTAAGATTAAGTCTGGTTTTTGACTGTTATTAACTCTAAAATTGGTTAAAAAAATTACCCGAAAATAATAGTCCTTTTTCATTATAAATTCTCCTCCCTGTCCAGTAGATGGCGATATGCTCGAAGAATGGGAATTGCCAAAAACAAAAGAAAAATAATGTGGAATTGAAAGTGGAATTCGAGATTTATAGTAAAAATGACTTTTTATGAATATTTATCTGTTTTTCACCCACACTAATCATATTGCTTCAGAAGACATAGATTTAACCGCTGGAGTTGTATGGATTACTTTTATGCTGCCTATATATGCTTTTTGGACCTTCAAATTTCTGGCCACCATTCATGTTTATTGTATGGACCTACAGAGCTGAGATATTCTTCTAAAAATCTTTGTTTGTATTCAGCAGAAGAAATAAAGTCATACACATCTGGGATGGCATGAGGCTGAGTAAATGATGAGAGAATTTTACATTTTTGGGTGAACTGACCCTTTAACATTTTAATGCTATTTTTACAGAGGGCAGGATGTGGCTTTATTAAATTCATTAATTGACATAACAGCAAAAGTTTTTACAAGACTTTGTTCTTATTCTCAAGCGTGTACAACTCCATTTATTGGGAAGCAAAACTGGAGCCGAGCTCCCTTCTATGCTCTCCACTGTGTATGTACTGTGTGAAGCTAAAATATTTTGAAACCCAATTTCCTGTTTCCTGCTCAAATAATTTTGGTTTCCATGGCAACATTTGCCTCAGGCTCTTCAACACTCACATCCCATCATATTGGTGGAAAAGTTGGCTGCCAATTTATGTGAGTTAATGGGTGATAGTCGATGAAAATATAAGTTCTGCTAGCATTCACATATGGTGGTGGAATGACAAGCTGCCTTTGCATCAAGACAGTTTCGAAACTTCAGCGACACTCGCTGCTGTGTGATCCAGACCGTTCATTTATTTTTACTTATGTGTTTTAGGTTTGCTTCACCCAGTAAAAATAAACCTAAGAAGTGAAATGGTGGAGTATACATATCCTGGACACACAACAAAGTGTATTTTTGATTAAGTGGTTTCAAATGTTCATTATCTTTGACTCAAAAGCACTTTCAGAAGGTGTATGGTGTGTTGGAATTTTTTCAGTGATGGGGCATTAAACTGCAGTGTATCGATCTTGGCTCCACCCTTGATGAACAAACAAAAATGTTAACAATGCATTATTCTCTTAGGAACTCTTAGGAGGCTGAATATTTTCAGAATGTGGTGGTAATTATTTTTTCACAGTTTTCAATATTTGAACCTCATCAATCCGGATTAATTCAATAATACAGTCTTTCTTTTGTAGTCTTTTTTATTCCATATTTCCTTCTCAATGTGCCATGAAAAATTGATTTGACATTTGTCCTCAGGCATCGTTTTGGAATGAAATATGACTTTTTGTCTTTTGTCTTGACATACAAGTAATGTATTCAGTCTTAGAAACACAATTATCATATTTTTTTTGCTGGGACCCCGCCATCTCTTGCAGTCCGTATGTTTTCTATCAGAGCCCCTCATTGTGCCAGCACAGTCTGGCAGAGAGAAATTCCTCGTATTGTGACTAATGGTTGTTTCTTTTTCAAAAAATTTATTAAATATTATTGGGCAGCTCTGTGAAGTTGGACCTTGAAGTTTCAAAGTTCCACCAAATGTGCCTGCTTTTGCCTTTTGTACTCCCACCACAGCATCCCATTTCCCAAATACACAAACACACACATCTTATCGGCCACCACCTAGACCTCTCACATTTCTACTTGTGTTACATGGTTTCCTCCTGAAATAACCGTCCAAAAGCTAGCATTATTTCCATAAGAAGAAACAAAGGCGAAGCAGGCTCGATTACAGAACCAGCCTGCTGATAATATCAGAATGTAATAGACAAATGAGGGAAAATTGGATTAGAGTTGCAATCTGCACAGTCATCTCACATCTGTGTTTGGGAAAAGTTGAAGCAGACCAACACTACTACTATTATTGCCTTCAATCACAAGTCCTCATGAGGACCCGCAATAGGGGCCTGCCATTGGCCCATCACAGTAACTGGGCTAATGGCTTAACACTTCTAATAAATGACTACTCCTGGCCTCTCACTCCTTCAGAAGTGATATTCATCACTGCTCTTAATTTTGTTTATCTTTTCATGCTCTCTCCCCGTAGCGATGTTCATCAATTAGCTACTCTTGCCTTCCTCTTCGTGGCCTCAGCCTGTCGGCCGGCAGGGTCAAAGGGTTAATATAAGAATGAGCCTAATTTCTAAACAGCTTTGAGTCCCAAGAGGCTGCTGGAATGTGAAGAGGTGGTTCTTAAGATGTGAAGAGGTGATGCTGCTCTCCAGGCCAAGACTATCATTATCTAATGAACTAAGACAAGCAAGAGGTTAATAATAAGGAAATTATTATTGTTGCTGTGTATAACTGAACTGCATAAGTGTTGCAGTCATGTTGGCACGCTCAATCTGTATTGCAACAATGAGGTCAGTGGAGATTGATCTCTGAATGGGATCAATGGTTTGTGTTATGTTTTTGAATGATCAGGGATTTTCTTAGTAAAGTAAATAAATCTGTTTTTGGTGTGGTCACTGGAAGTAGTAGGAACAAACTTATTAGTACAAAAGTTTTTTAAATGTGACCAAAATTTTATACTTTTTGGTTTTAAAAGATGTTTTTCAGAAGTTCGCACAGTACAAGACAAACACTGTGTCTGCATTGCTAGCAATATTTTGTTTCTTTTTTGTGCAATATCAAAGAAAGGTTAATATAATTAGAATTTATTTTCATCACTGATGTATCTGTAAAATTACATGACTGTCAGCTGGCTAGCAAAAAAAAAAATTAAGTTGAGCATCATTGTTTTTCTCCCCTCATAAAATCGTAAATTAATATTTTCTTCAAGAATCCAAACAATGCTCGTCTACATACAAAAACACTTCATTTTGACCACTTATGTCAAGGTCCAAAGATGAAAGAAAAAAAAAGTATTAAAATACCATAAAGTAGTCCATACAACACTAAGATTTTCTATTGCCCCAGAAAGCTTGGAACAGTCCAAATGAGGAGTGCACTGTTATGATATCATTATACTAAACATTTAATAGTGCTTTATAGTATTTGTCCTTTTTGAATCCTGAAAGCTCCTGCTCACTAAAAACTGTTATTCTATGGAATAGAGCTGCTTAAAATATGTTTTTATGTTCCAAGAAATAGCACCAGCATCTGGTTTTTGAACAACATAAGGGTAAATAAATGAGTGCGTAAAACGACATTTTACATTTTTAGGTGAACTTCTTTAACTGGTGTCACTTTTTTTGAGCACAGACCTGACAAGACATTAAAAAGTCATAATTTAAAAGTAGACTCTAAGGAGATACTGTACACAATTATGAATTCATTAAAGACATAAAGAAATTATTTAGAAAATCTGAATTGATTGCTAATGATTGCCTAATAATATTTGCACTAAATATATATGACACTGTCCTTGCCAAAACACAAAAACTCAATGGAAGCCACAAGTCACACCATGTTCTTCTATATCTGTGGGTAATAACGCTCTACTTTGTGTATTTTTTTTTATTATATATAGCCTGTTTTAGCGATAGTTCATCTTCATAGATAGAGCGATATTCCTTTGGATCTGCTTTTAATTTATGTGGGGTTGTCTCTACAGAAAACTTGGAAAAGTATGTAACATGAGATGTAAAAATACTGGGAGATCAACTGAGCACTAACGCTGCTGGCCACGCATTACTTCTAGATTGTAGCTTTTGACACATTATGTAAACGAAATGAGTAAAAAGAATTGGATCACAATAAATCATTAATATTCCTTGGACATGTGTAATCGCGAGGGGTATGGGAAAGTTAGAAACCTATAATAATTTCGTTAATGTAAAATAGACTCAGGACATGACGTCGTGGATGTGCATGTACTTTTATAGACTGCTTATATATTACAAAGAAACGTCTAAAAATAAGTCAACAAAACAATGTTATAGGTTTACTTCTTATATTTGTAAAGGGAGGCTATACAACTTTAAATTCCAGATTAACTGATATTATGGCAGCTGAATAGTTGTGTTTGTTTTTCTTCAGTGTGGGGCACATTCCGAGCCTTAGTTTTATATGCGCATTTATCCTGTTTATGATCAAATTTGACTGTTTGTTCTCAGGCCTTTGTTTCTTTCCTTGCTGTGCTCGTTAGACAAACATATGTTATGAGAAACGTGACATGTTTGAACAAATTTGAAAGCAAATGCTGTGTTAGGAGCGCACATGTAGCCTAGGTCTGTTTCGTTTTCAAGGACCAACGGCAGTATTTTGATGGGCCCGTTAACTTGTACAAATTACTAGAATCATCGAGTCTGATTATAATAATTATCCTAATGAACTGTCAAATGACCCTTAATCCTGTAACGATATGTAATATGATCCATGTGACAAATGATCCGTGCAGGGTAACTCGCTTTTACGCTGCCACTTACTGTCCTATGTGTTGCATTTTCTAGCAACACTTTTAGAGGGTATACTGAAACATACAATGGAGGGGGGATCATTGACATACATTTGAATTTTACTGAAGTGAAATTATATGTTTCTTTATGCATTACTTTACCTACACTGTAAAAAAAAATCCCGTTGTTTTTACAAAAAATATCTGGCAGCTGTGCCAGAATTATTATGTAAAAAATACAGTTAAAATGTAAACCACTTTACAGACAACCTGCACATTATACAGTTTAAAATGATTGTAATTTACACGCTGACGCTGTAAAAAAATAAAATAATTTACAGTAACTAAAAATCATAAACATGCTTCTGAAACTGTACAAATCTGTTGTTTACTTTATAAGGTATTTAGTTAATCACCATAGTAACTACAGAAGGGCACATGATGACATGAGCATTGACCAATAAACAGACAGAGACAGTGTTCAGTATCACTCACACAAACACTAAACACCATCATGGTAACACGTATGAGATTTAAACATGAACTAAATTACATCAAATATAACACAGAACACCCCAGTGTATGTAGCTGATATTAAAAATATGATGAAACATAACTATTCCCATAAAATGTAATGGATCACGCAGGGAATTGTGGGAACGCCGATTACTGTTTTTTACTGACATTTTAACAATAATTTACTGTAAAAAAAAAAAAGTACATGTACTCTCTTGTTCTTATTACCATTAATTATACAGGAAAATCTTACTTTTTACATTTAAATTATTTAATTTTTACATCATTTTATTGTAAAAACTGCTGTATTGTCTTTTAAAATATATTAATTAATGTTACTGTATATTTTACAGTTAATATTTGTTAAACAATTAAATTAACAGTATTTTACTGTTAAAATTACTGACATTTTTTACAGTGTAGGCCTACTTTCGTTAATTCGCTTATCAAACAAACGACATAAGCTTGTAGATTTAACGGGGGGCTACATGAAAATAATAATAATAATATTAATAATGCCAACATGATTCCAACATTGCTGAAGTGAATATATTTTGAGAACATTCTGTTAGATATGACTTGTCGTGATTTCACATTATCCTTAAAGTCTACTGCTAAATTCCTGTGGGATTGCTATTTTACAGTCTAATAGAAAATCTGTGGCAAAATGCTTGAAAATAATATTAATATTAATATTATTATTATTAATGATAATACCTAATTTATTCATATAATTTATGTAATCGACTTTACCTGAAATGACTTCACTCTATTAACAGTTGGCTACAACGACTCTTGTAAAATAAAATGCATTCACCTAACAATACAAAAGTTTAATCTATCGATATCATAATAATATGACTTCGTGTTTATCATATTAAGGAAAAGTATCAAAATACTGGTGTGTTTCTTTTTCGATTTGGGACCTTTTTAAAAAATATATATATATTTTCTTCAGCTTTAGATCCGTACTATTTATTTTCCAATAATTGTTGGTTACAACCGACATTAATGCGGTTAACTTGAGTATGGTCAAGTTTATTACCAAATACAATTACCTTTGTTTTTCTCCATTTATTTTCTCTTATAGACTAGACTTCAGATAATCGTCTTATTTTTAGAGACAGCAAGTCAATTAAAAAAGTCACCATTCTGTTCCTTTCTGTTTTTATCACGTCCCCCATGCCGCCAATAACTGCAGGGCAAGTTCAAATCAACAGACCACATATAGGCCTAGATTAGGCTAAAAGGGTGTCAAACGTGGACTTTTTATATATTTAATTTAAGTGAATATATATGATCCATAGCCATAGTCAAACTGTAACCCTTCTCATAAAGACAAACGGATTGTTGGGGCCAATTGAACATTTTCTTTGTAGCCTATATATAGGTCATGATTTGATTCGCCTGTGTTCCTCAAAGAGGCAGGAACTTTTATTCTTCACAAACATTCAAGATTTCGATATGTGGCAGATTTATGGGCAGAGTGAAATAATAATAATAATAATAATATGGGTAGCAAGCTGGGCTTCGAGGGAGAAATGGGATCTTGGGGGAAAACTAATGATGAAGAAAGATCTCCTCAATCCAAGCTCCTTAATTAAATGCATGAAAGAACGAGAGAGTCACTGCACATCTGGATTCAATCTGCGCCCCTTTGATGGCATCAAGTGTTCTTTTCCCAGACCTAGGAGGTTGACGGAGGCCGCTTGGAGCCTGAACTCGTCATTGCGACACATGCAGAGCTCGATCCTCTCCTGTCTAGAGACTCTTTAAATGCGCACGCAATGCTTCACAATCCTCTGTAAACCTATTAAAAAAAGAATAGCATTTATATGTCAAAGAATGGATATGTTGACACCAATGGAGAACGCACGATGGCCAAATTACAAGAGCTTTGCCAATGTAACTTTGACCTTTTTAAGCTGTTATGATAATAGCAAAACATCTAAGAAACAACAGTTCCAACTTTTATATATCATTTATTAGACTAACGATTTAAAAGCATTATTTAACATGAAAGCAATGGATGCCCAGCGCAACGGATGCTCAGTGTTCATTAGCACTGAATGAGTCTGTTCAGTCAGACAGTCAAACAAACGTGACACATAATTATTCATTTCCATTCCTTTGAGGGTTTTGATTGGGACGTGTGTTATGGGTGCATTGGAGAAGAAATATGTAAAACGTTAAAAACGCCGACAAAACGTTGCCAAGTAATTTGGGGCTTCTTGTATTATTCCTATCAGCCCTCCCCAGGGCTTCAAATCTCAAGCTCCCCCCTCAGTGCCAGTGCGTGCGTCGTTTGAAGTACCGGAGAAAGGAGCCGAGAGTGGCTTGTCCGACCTCCTACTATTGGGCGTAAGTCGTTCATCTGTGCCATCAAACTTTTCTCGCTAGATTTCTCACTCCCTCGTTAGAGATTCGTCGGAATGAGAAGAGAAAGTGTCTGTTTTAGATCCTACGAGGAAGTCATCGGGTAAGGCGAATGGCATAGACTTTGGAGATGTATATCGGTGATGAAGTTAGAGAGCGAAAATCTCGTTTGTTTGGATCCACACGGCACTAAACTACGGATGTAGAACTCCAAATCGATCTATTTGCGGAGCATAGAGTGATTGTTTATGGTCAAGACGTAACTCATGTTGGTTATAGGTAGAGGATATCTTGGGTTTCGTCAGTTTGCGTCATGACTTCCAGCTATGCTCATGTAATGGACAGACAAGCAACGCTTCCTAACCGACTGGAGTGTCCGATTACCGCAAATCAGGATCATTTACAGGCTAAGAAGAACTTTTCCGTGAGCCACCTGTTAGATCTGGAGGAGGCGCGTGAGATGGTGGGAGCTCAAGCGGAGGAGAGCGCAGGAGAGGCGGGCAGGAGTATGCTGGAGTCTCCGGGACTGACCAGCGGCAGCGACACGACACAGCAGGAGAGTAAGTGAGCTTACACAACCCCTTTCATTAGCTCAAAAATATAGCATTAAAGTATTAGGTTCATACTTTTCTTTTTGAAAAACATGTTTTGTCTACCAGTTATAAATCATGAATAAATGCTATGCGCTTTTACATTCTAATATTCTCTGAATGGTAGGTCTATAACTGCACACTGTACCTACAAAGAAAAACAGAACCACTGGATATTTGCTGCTGCATGCCTTTTGCTTTATTTACTCCATTTGCATTTGGGCAACAAATGTAAACACGTGTAAAATTGCTGCATTTCATTTATGCCATTTATCAAATTAGATTTCTTGTATATTAAGGTTATTTAAAAAAAAAAAAAAAAATCTTCTCAGTGAAGTCAAGAAGTATGGATGTCAAACAAATCCAAATATAGATATATTTAAATCGTTAAATAAATGTATTCTTCTTTTAAAAATATATCTAGGGCCTATCAAAGTTGCAAGAATGAATACAAATGTATTTTTTATTCATGAATGACGAATAAAGTCAGTTAAACAGGCCTAATTATTATTATTACAAATAGTTAACAGAACAATCCGTCTATTTTCAAGACTTTAAGGGTCTTTTCCCACAAAAAAACAAAAACAAATGCATTATGATTAAATTATTACCATATATCATAGCCTACATTCTAAATGTAACTCTTAGTGATAGGTTACATAACCTATCCAAAAATTATGTGAAACATGAGAAATTAATGTAAACACCCGAGCATCAAGCTAATGGCACATTTTTTACAAGCATGCGTAAAATGTGCGCGTACAAATTACAACTTAAAATATGTACATTTATATCGGCTAAGCCACGAGTCCATTACAAGTTAGAGTACACAAGTTATTTGCAGCGCTTAGGCTCTTCGTCTTCGTACTCACAGCTTTCTCGCTATAAACACATACTGTGTGCGCGTGCATTTAGACCGATTTGAAACCGCTTTGATGAATTTATTATTATTATTTTTTTAAATTATTCAACATTTCAGAATGTGATATTTCAGTATTTAAAGATAAAGAAGACTTCAGCATAACATGATTGAGCTAAAGATATATTTCCTATAGGCGCATTTTATTAGAAGGGCATTGATAAAGCAGATATGTGATTTTCAGTGTCACTGACCACAGCTGTCAAAAGTAGAGATGTTCATGCTCTGGGTATAGTGATTATAGCACTGATAACCTCTTCTTTCATTTTTGTTTTGGGTTTACGGCCTCGAACAAATTAGGGCGAATCAATTCGTCACTGGGGTATTTTATCAGTTTCTGGAAAGTTTTATGGAGTGATTTAAGAACTGATTGATGTGTGACTGATCGCTTTTATCCCCCGGGACAAAAAGAAAGGCCAAGACACTATATGCTGGTATTACTGGCCTCTGGAGATGTCAAATACTTTTCTAAATTTTAAATTAGTAAATTACAGTTGTGTCTCATTGAAAGAAAGAAAGAAAGAAAGAAAGAAAGAAAGAAAGAAAGAAAGAAAGAAAGAAAGAAAGAAAGAAAGAAAGAAAATTAAGAGTAGAAGAAAAGTAGGTCAGTTAGATGAGAGACCATTGGTAAATCATTTAAGAAAGAAGAAAATGTATAAATTTAGTTTAATTTCATAGTAAAATGTGGTTAGGGAATTCACTTTAAAGACTGACTGGTTGTATATTACTTAATAGTTTTATGAAGTGACTCTTTATTAGCATAATATAATTTAATGTAATATTATGCAGATGAAACACAAGAATGATTGACAAGCTGCATAAAAAATATATCAAAATGAGACTTTCTTTGATAACATTTCCATTCACTTTTATGTCAAATGGATTTAAGAGAAGATTATTTGTTCTAAAATGTATTTTGCACTGACTAGAAAAGATTTTTGCATGTAGCATTTATTTGACAAAAATGCATATGTGGAGAAAAAAAAAAAAAAAAAAAAAAAAAAAAAGGGAGGACATTTGTACTTAATTTAGGACCATTGCGCACTAAATAAGTTTTGATTGGGATACTATCTTTTAAATTAGAAAGGATCAATAGTTTAGCTTTTAGAAATCTGAGAATCTGCATTCATTCTTTGCTCCTCACTTTCATTATGCCAGTTATCCATTGAATCATTCTAAAGGTTTTGAAGTGATTATTTTCAAACTGAACCTGTTTCCTTAGTTTGACTTTAAATTATTATTATTATTATTATTATTATTATTATTATTATTATTTTCAGGCCATAAACTTTGTAAATGAGTCCAAACATACTATTAGTCCTATAATGGGGATATTCAAGAGAACATCAGCCTTATTTCACTGCATGCATATGTGTGTGTGTGTGTGCCCCCTCAGGTGAGCAACTTAACTCAGAGGAAAAGAAAAAGCGTAAACAGAGACGGAATAGAACCACGTTCAACAGCAGTCAACTGCAGGCACTAGAAAGAGTTTTTGAGAGGACACACTATCCCGATGCTTTTGTCAGGGAGGACTTAGCACGCCGGGTCAACCTCACAGAAGCTCGGGTGCAGGTCAGTTATTTTTCATATTGGCCCAGAATGGTCAATGGAATAAAACTGTGCTTATAATAGTACGGTCACGTTATGTGGATACATTAGTTCATCAGGCAGTGTAAAATGAGATGATGATCTCAGATCACATCATTTCATTGAACTCTTTCAGGTGAAACTATAAACACTTTTACGTGGCAAAGCTGTTCTTCACACTACAAACAATATATTAAACTGAATCCTTTGTGGTTTTCCAGGTGTGGTTTCAAAATCGTCGGGCTAAGTTTCGACGAAATGAGCGTGCAATGCTGGCAAGTAAAAATGCCTCGTTGCTCAAGTCTTTCTCAGGAGAATTAACAGCCGTAGAACAGCCAATTGTACCAAGACCCGCTCCCAGGCCCAATGACTACCTGTCATGGGGCAGCTCACCCTCATACAGGTAAGATATCTATACATTTTTTTTTATACATAATGAGATAATGTTATCCAAAAATGAAAGGTTTTAAGGTATTTAGAGTTCTTCATAATAATTAGAGTGGCATGAGATTTCTGTCAGCATGCATCATCAATTCACGAGGAACGCTGCTGTTTTGGTTGTGTGGACATGGCTGTGCAGAAGTTATAAACATGCTGGGTTATTTACTCTACATCTGTAGCATGCTGTCATTTACCAAAGGGAATCATTTTGACTTCTTCCTTATTTTGTGAAAATTAAAATAAAACATGTTTACAGTTATATACTTATGAGAGCCTTGTAGGCAAGCAAGCATCACTGAGAATAAACATTTAAATTGAAAACTACTGGTAGGCTTATCTTACCGTTGGTTGCATCGGATCCATTCAATATATTTCTGGTGTCTGAACCATTCACAGGCGACTGAATGATTGAGATGACCAATGAAAACGGTTCTGAGGGTTTGGTCATGACTGCAGTGTATAGTTTGGGCTCAGGTGGATTGGGGAACAAAATAATGTGTTTGAAATGAGTTTTTAACTTAAAATTACTATGTAATCTCCGCACTTTGGAAAGATCCTAGATGAATTGAGTAAGCCCAACTAAATCTCTTATTTCTTTATGTACCAACTAGTGAAGTAAATGTTATTATGCTAAATACATGCTGTTTGGAAGCACTACAGATTTTAGTATAGTAACTTTGCTATGGTTAGCACAGCATTTGTTCAACAAAGCGAGCAATCAGTTTCGTGCACAGCCTCTTTCTGTCCTTGTCGTAAGCTCAAGCTCCACTCTTCACCATAATAGTAACCCCCCAAAATGCAAACATAACAGAACGTCTTCTAAATCTCAACATAACAAAACATTAAACACTAACAAATATCCCCTTTATTTTCCTCTTGCACAAAACACATGAAATAACATTTAATGTTAATATTTACTCTCCCTATCGAGTCCCATGCAGAGCCTACTGGGAAAAGGAAAAGTTTCATCAATGTTACATTAACACCACAAAAATTATTAATGTAGACCAAAAATCCTTTTTTGATTGTATGTGAAGATACCAGGAGGGTGCTTGAAAGGGACATGACAGAACTATCCATAAAGCACTTTTTATATGAAGCTTTGCAAATACCACACAGAGAAATTACGTCGTTAATGCATAGCCAGAAGATTCTCCAAATAGAAAAGTAGTCAAAAGGATGATTTAGACAGCTTTACATCTCAAGTAACAAATATTTTCTTTACTAAAAAAATACATCAAAGTTCTTCCATGGTGGGGTGCAAAATTGTAACCAAAAAAAATTGTTTTAATTTGGAGATGTGGAAAACGTGGTGAATACGTTTTCGGTGAAGTGGCAATTTGAGGTGGACTGCCACCGGACTTATGACTTTGGTGATGGGAAATGGCCCGATAAATGTAGGGCTTAAACCCAGCTTACATGAGTAGAGTCAGAGCAGAATGTCCTTTGAGGACAACCCAACCTTCTACCCGCCCACGTTAGCTAGGGGCTTAGACCATTTTCGGTCCGCTGCGCCAGTCCATTTGAGGGCTTCTCTGGTGGCTTTCCAGGTGCATCAGCACCTCTGCAAAAAGGCGTGTATGGACGGGACCTGAACATCAGACTCTTGAGCAGGAAACAGAGGTGGCTGGTATCCGAGGCTACACTGGAATGGCAATAACCCCATAGATGACAGCAAAGAGTTGTGGGCGTACTCGACCCAGACTAAATTATCGCTCCAAGAAGATGGGCTATGGGAGGCCATACAGCACAGGGTCTTCTCCAGTTCCTGATTAGTCCACTCCGCTTGCCCATATGTCTGGGGATGGAACCCAGAGGACAAACTCACCGTAGCTCCCAGCTGTCGACAGAACTCTGCCCAAAATTGTGACACAAGCTGGGGGCCTCTGTTAGAAACCACATCGACCGGGAGGCCATGAATGCAGAAGATGTGGTTTATGACAGCTACTGCTGTCTCCCTTGCTGAGGGTAATTTGGTGAGGAGAATGGAATAAGCTGCCTTTGAGAACAAGTCCACTACAGTCAAAATTACTGTGTTGCCATGGAAGGGGGGAGACCAGTTACGAAATCCATGGCTATGTGGGACCAGGTTCTCAAAGGTACAGACAGCAGTTGTAGGACCCTGGCCAGGGGGTTACAGGAGATCTTATTTGTCACGCAAATGGGGCAAGCGGCAACAAACTGGTGTATGTCCCACACAAGTGATGGCCACCAGAAATGCTGTCTAATGAGCATCTGGGTGCGGAACAAATAACCTGCCTGCTGGGCATGTGGCGGGTTGCCTTGTTTGTGGGTTGTGCGTTACCAACCAAGGACACCCCAACATTAACAGGGTTGATGGGGATCAGATCTGATAAAAGGACCAATTTTCAGAATGATTACCAGAGACAAGGGTGACTGGCTTAGTGGATTGTGTAATGACTGATAGGGGGCGTGCCACTGAGGGTGTGGGCAGTGATGAGTTCATACAATTTGACCCTGGGAAGCCGCCATTTGGAAGCCATGTCGATGTCAATGAAGTTAACTGGCAGAGCCATATGCAGGCTGGCCGGGAGAAGAGTACGAAGTCCAGGGGCTTTGTCCAAAGGCATAGCGCTTGCCAGTAACCCCCTCCCTACTGACAAACGGTGTCTTCTGACAGGGCAGGAAGCAGAGAAGTGGCCCGACCAGACACAAGAAAAGCACAGTCCCTTCACTAGGCATTCACTAGGCGATTGCATAGTCAGTGACTCGTCTATCTCCTTGGGACTGTCCGGATAAGACCTCCTGAATTTGAGCCACGCGATTAAACTCTCGGCAAAGTTCAGAGGAGAAAGCTTCAGAGGTGGAGCAGCATGGATGTTTGTTGTCCCGCATGGCATATCCCCATTCTCCAGTCCTACCGGAGGGGAGCGTGATAACACATGCAACCTTCATCGTGTCGGAGGCAAACATAGAGGGCTGAAGGGTGAATAACAGTGAACATTGAGACAGAAATGCATTAATGGCTCCCACCTCACCTGAGAATGGAGCTGGTGGGAAGATGCGAGCAAAGGGGCTGAGGAACCATCGAAGCACATGGGGGGTTTTCTTGAGAGGGGCAGGGATTGGGAGATGGGCAGAGCTGTTGGACCACTATGGTGAGTTCAGCGAGCTGTGATGCCATCATCTCCAATGCCCGGTTAGAAGAGGAGATTTTATCCTGTTGATGCCCTAACAGAGCTGCTTGCTGCGAGAGGGCAAAGAGAAGAGTGGATTCCTCCGCTGAGTCCATGAATGGCTAGATTATTCTGTCAGAGCAAGAGTGAGACAAAGGGACACAAAAGCAGAAGAACAGTTCATAGGATTTATTAACTACAGAAAATGTAAATTTATTGAACTGTTGAAGGCTGGCGATCCAGCACAGGCTGCAGCAGCATAAGGCAAAGTTTGAGTCACCATGAACGTCATGGCCGTGCAGTGGGCAAAGGAAGAGTGTGTTTGCAGACAGGTTTATGTGTTGTAGTAGTAAGGAGCAGATCCGTAGGAAGTGTCCGTTGAAGCGTGGTGAGGTGCAGAGAACAAAGCCCAGGCGAAAGAGGGCAGGCGAATTCCCGACACTCGGGCGGAGACAAGGAATCCTCCACTGGCGATTTGTGGCCAGTGAGAACAGGTGTATAGCAAGCTGGAAGGTAACCACACTCTCGATATGTGGGCAGAGTCAGGCAACCAACAGATACACGAGACAGCACCAACTAGACACAGAGAGCAAGTTAAGTTGCTTGACAGCACACACAATAATCTAGCGAAGACAGTGAGGGCACACAAGGATTAAGTAGGGAGTGCAATCAGAAAGGAACACTAGCACATTAATCAGTGGCATGATCAGCGCCTCCCCGGGAACGATCCATGTTCCCATGGAAACACTGATCATGTGTGCCGGCTCTGCCTGCAAGACATGAGGGAGAGAGAAAAACAAAACAACAGAATAAACCCGCACACTCAGCAGAGCCGTGACATCAACAAAAATACAAGCTTCACATTTCTCATTTTAAACCCCTTGATGCGCTTGCCTGCTAGGCATCCACATTATTACTGTAAACATGTTTTGTATTTGTTTTTATAAACTAAGTTAGTCTATATTATTTTGTGTGAAAATCGACAACCTGAAATTTTTGTGGAAAAATTATTTTTTTCCAAATTAATTCCTGTTTTTGAGATTGTACTTGCATTTTAGATCTTAATAAATATCTTATATATCTTATTGATATTAATAAAAAGTTAAATCTCCTCCTGACAACCTGACCCCTTCCTTTCAGTGCCATGGCAACTTATCCTCCATCATGTGCTAACAACAACAACACAGCCCAGGGCATGAATATGGCCAACAGTATTGCCAACCTGAGACTTAAGGCCAAAGAATACAGCCTCAACCAGGTACCCACCGTCAACTGAAGTGGACAGCAAGGCTGTCAGAGACTCTGAAGCACATGTCAGAGAACAACTCCCAAAGTCCCAACAAAGGCTTTCTGTCGCTGGCCCTGTACTGTTGACATGAGAGTAAATGTAAATTTTCTTCTGTCCTCATTTTTGTGTCTTTACACTTATCCGTCAACTTTCAAAGGAAAGGAAGCAAAGAGAACTTCCCCAAAGTACAAAACTTTCCTAAAGCAATGATTTACATAAGGCTGTCATGTTCTTGACATGTGGAAAAATGACATGTTGGAAAATTCAGTTTTGGAAAGCACAAAATGGAAACTATTTGCACTCACTGTGGCAGCAAGAGTGTGGTTATCTCATTTGAAGAGGGTGGCTTACAGTAGATTTTCTAGTGACTGCAACCCACCACAGGGATTTGATGACTTCTGTGGAATTCACATGCGACAATCTTGTGGACATCTGGGAGTTTTTTGGGACTTCCCCTTGATTTCTCCTTGGAATTCATAGCCATGCACTGAGGCCACAAAGCTGAGAATTGGGTGTTTTGATTATTTGGAACTGGGTAAAATTTGGCTCCTTTATCACATACTCTAAAATCATCTTTTTTCTAGTTTATAATAATGACATGCACAGGTTATTTGTTCATTGTGGCATTTACAGAAGTGTAGCCATGTTACATACAGTAGGCTATGCAAGTAATTTTGACTCTGGAGCCTAGTTTTGATTTTACCCATTTATAGTGTCTAAATATATCTGTAATATTCGTTTGCAATAAAAATGTCCTAACAGTGTAATGGCATTGCATTTCAGAGTTAGTGTTTTGGAGCTCAGAGGCAATCTCAAAGTGTCCTCAAAAGGTTTAATGGCCTAATCAGTCCCTGATGAATACATTTACATCACTGCCACTACTGACCACACATTTATGTTTAAGTAAGAGTTCACCCAAAAATTATAATTCTGTCATCATTTAGCCATTGGCTGAATCTAAAGGCCCGGGTATACTTTTTTTTTCTGCTTTCCGGATTGCCCTTCCAACCGCGTTGCCTTCCAGTGTATACTTTTCTGATAGCGAGTCAATGGCTGGTGCATGCATCGACGTTGCGCAGAAACGAGAACCGCGTTCGTGGCGCTTGGGCGGCTGTGCTGATGATGAAATTTGCATCACGCATGCTGTGCATGGAACGATCTGCAATGCGGACATCTGAAATATACTTTGGCCTTTATATAGTGGCAAAAGAGAGTGACTCACTTTAATGCTTAATAAAGTACCTAAAAGTGTCATAAAAGTAGTCTATACATCATATTCCAAGTCTATTGAAGACATACGATAACTTTGTATGATAAACAGACTGTTTAGTTATTTCTTCTCTCAAATCAAACGTTATCATTGAAAAGCTATGCAAACAGCACTGAATCCAATTTGCTGGTAATGTCGATAACATCAAACCTCACTGGATCTGGCGTGCCTTGTGACCAAATGTCAAAACATCATGTTAAATGAGTAAATGATGAAGTGATTAAATGAGGACAGAATTTTCATTTTCGTGTTAACTATTCCTTTAATATGATGTGTGTAATGTTTTCGATGTTAAAATACTTTCTCCTATCCCAGTTTATTATTCAAAAATAATTACAAGTAAGCCATTCATAGGTTGACTTCCCAGAAATATGTCAGCACTGTGGCTCAGTAGCATGAGTTTTGGGCACGATTATCTGTTTATGCGGCAGACGGGGGGAGTGTTTGAGAAACCTGTTTGAAAGCAGGCATTATTTTTGCTATTTTTTTATATATATCTTTGCGACCGTTTAAGATTTACAAATGTGTTCGTGTACATCAACAACTGCATATATCTTGTGCATAGCCACAAGTCTTTTAGGAAAAAATTAATTATTCATAGTGGGAGTCACTGAAACATAAATGCAGATGTTCTGTAGGCTTTTATAAATGCAAAACATCGAGCTGAGGGCTCCCGTATGAAGGTTGTTACTCATTTCCACTCTCTGTGTGAACATTTACCTACAAACTGTTAAACAACTCTACATCGGGACTCCTGGGTGCTTCATGAGAAATGCTGGAAAGCTGAGAAATTCTTGTGGCTCCTTTCCATTATCCATCCACATGTTTTCACCCTCCTCCTTTTCTTAAGTTAAACAAAGAAAGAAAATAAAATGTTGCTAATCACGCCAGTCAGTTAGATTCAAACACTTCCAGCGCTGATGTTCTTCCCCTGCCAACTATCATCTCAGTAAAATGCTTGTGTATTTGCTTTGGGTAAGAAAACCTTTCAACGGTTGAAGAGAAAAATCAGCTGACAGGAGCACTCTGAAAAAGCCACTGCATTTTACTACCTGATGATGGACTCTTTGGTGTTGACTGGCGAACTTTGATTCCTTTAAGCAGTCTTCAGGGCCAGCACTGTAAAATTTTTGTTAAAGAGAAATGTTTACTTTCAAAACAGGCAGTTTATGACACAGGAAGCACTTATTTGAGTTTAAGTGGCCACAGGCTGTTTTAGAAATGCTGACACTGGCTTGTTTATGTACCTGATGTCTCCCTTGGTCTGCTGATTACACGTGACCTCAGGTAACCTCAGAGACAGTCAATCGGAGGAAGGGGGCGAGCTGGTGAGTTGTTTTTCTTTTCATCTGTGTTTCAGCGCCATAAAGAAATATGTCGGCTGACATCACTGTAAAGTAATTCTTTAAATTCAGTCCAACAACTTGATTATATCTTGTTTAATGGAAATTCTCAGATATGATTAGGTAGAACTTGATTTTGATGTTCTTAAAGGGACAGTTAACCAAAAAATTACAATTCTCACATCATTTACTCACCCACATGCCATCCCAGATGTGTATTACTTTTTTCCTCTACTGAACACAAACACATATTTTCAGAAGAATATTTCAGCTCTGTAGGTCCATACAATGCAAGTGAATGGTTACCAACATTTTGAAGCTCCAAAAAGTGCAATAAAGCAACATAAATGTAATCCATATGACTCCTGTTGTTAAATCCATATCTTCAGAAGTCCTTTTTTTTACTATATATTTTCCTCCCTGCCCAATAAGTGGCGATGCATACAAAGAATGTGAATCGCCAAAAACAAAAGAAAAGAATGTGGAAGTGAATGTGAAAGTGGAGATTTATAGTAAAAAGAAAGGACTTAAATGATCATCTGTTTCTCACTCATACTTATCATATCGCATCAGAAGACATGGAGTTAACCACTGGAATCTCACCTGCTTTACATGCTTTTTGGACCTTCAAAGTTCTGGCCACCATTCACTTGCGTTGTATGGACCTACAAAAGAAAGAAGGTCATACACATCTGGATGGCATGAGGGTGAATAAATTATGAGAGAATTTTTATTTTGTGGTGAACTATCCCTTTAACCCTGATTATATAAATTTGCCTCGAAATATTTTAAGCTAACAGGTGAGAGCAGACTAATACTGTTGATTGGGTTCCAGCCCTTGTAAGCTGTGGAGCCAATTCAGTCAGATTGAGTGACTGTATGCTGTTTTTTCAAATTCCAAAAAAACTCTTTCATAAGCCTAGTGGGATAAAAAGTAGTTTCACATTAAATAAATTGTTGCTTTGCAAGATCTATGACTGTTGGCAGCCACCTTTTTAACATCCAATAAGACTGGATTGGACCGGGCACACTTGATTCATCAATGTTCCAGATTGGATAAAAAATAATAATGGGTTAGAAATGATGGACAAGATGGACTGCGTTTCTCAATGAGCTGGGTTTTAACCTTTTAAAAATTCCAGTCATTATTCCATTTGTGATGTCTTTAATATGGCTTCTCCCCACAATTTGGGCTCATTCCATCCAATATTCAGTGGAATTTTTATGATCCAACCAGTTCGTGAGTCAAACCATTTCCAAACATAGCCATCCTCAGAGGACCTGCAAAATACTGGATGTTCAATTTGGAGAGAGAGAGAGAGAAATTGTCTAATTTAACAGCTTTTTTTCACACAACCCTCTTTCAATCATTTATATCAAGGTCAATGGGCCTTGAAGATTCCTTAACAAAGTGAGTCACTTGCTGAAGGCCATTTAATGATACATGCTAAAACCTGAATGGAATCATTACTGTCCTCTCGCCAACATCAACCAAACACCTAAGAGTGAATTTAAATGCGTTAAATGCGCACAAGTTTTATTCTGTAATATTCAGCAGTGGGCTGTTATGCAGCATATGTTTACTCAAACCTATTTGATTTTATAAATAATGAAAAGTCTTTGCTCCTGTCCCTGGGAGAGCTGTTTGAGTAACTTTCAAAATTTCACTTCACTATAATACTTTATAACAATGTTCCATAGTTAATACATACCTACATAGGAACTAATGCTGGACAAATAAAGAGTACATCATTAACTCCACAGTCACTACTACTAACTAATGAATTAATGAATGAAAGTTACATTTATGCTTTCACAGTGAAGAGGGGGCACTCCTTAACCACCACCAGGGTGCAGCATCCACCCGGATGATGCAACGGCAGACATAGTGCACCAGTACGCTCACCACACACTAACTATTGATGGAGAGGAGAGAGTGGAGAGATAGAGCCAATTATTGGATGGGGATTATTAGGAAGCCATGATTGATAATGGCCAATGGGGGGAATTTGGCCAGGACACCGGGGTTACACCCCTGCTCTTTTTCAATAAGTGTCCTGGGATTTTAAAGACCACCGAGAGTCAGGACCTCGGTGTAAAGTCTCATCTGAAGGACGGTGCCTTTTTACAGTATAGTGTCCCCATCAATATACTGGGGCATTAGGACCTACACAGTCCGCAGGGTGAGCACTTAAATGCACTTATATGGAAGAGTAATTAATTTGTTCATAGTTAATGGCAAATTGATGACTGGGGTAGTTCACTATTAGATAATCAATAATTATCTAACTAAATATCTAGCTACTGATCACTTAAAATAACTACTAATTTGTTACCTATCACAAAATGAACACCTAAAAATTTTGTTGTGTAGTATCGTGCTACAAGCCAACTGGCAATGACAAATCAATGCCTAATAAGGCATGCCCTCATAAAATACTTTTTCTTTAAAAAAAAATGTAAAAAAAAAAGAAAAAAAAAGGGGGTCATGCAGACTAAGTCAGCACTTGGCCGAAGCAGGACCTACTGTATCCTAATTGCCCAAAGTACTTACAACACAATTCTATAAACTCCTTAGAAGCTGTACAATGATTTACTTTGATTATTCTTTAATCTTAGGGAGTTGATATGACTTTTTATGATATATATATACCAACAAAAATATTCTGCTGTCAACAATTACATGCATCAAATCCAAGTGCTGACTTAGTCTGTATGATCTTATAATTTTTCAAGAAAAAGTTTCATTAGGCTTTGATTTGTCATTGCCGGTTGACTTGTAGTATGCTACCAACACAACACAATTTCGAGGTGTTCATTTTGTGATAGGTAACAATTTAGTAGTTATTTTAAGTGATCTGTAGCCAATTGGTAATTCTTTAGTATGTATAAAATGTTCAGTAATTATTGGTTATCTAATAGTAAATTACCCCAGTCACCAATTTCCATTAACTACCAACTAATTAATTACTCTTCCATATTAGTTAGTATCATTGACTGAAGAGTTAATGCTGTACTCTTCATTTGTCCTGCATTAGTTCCTACATAGTTATGTATTAACTAAGGAACATTAATATAAAGTGTTACCCAAGTCACTAGAAAAGAAAGAAAAAAATATTTCATGCTGTCTCCTCTGTCCCCCTGGCTGGGCATCCATCTTACCTTTCACAGCCTGGGCTCCTTGACCCCAAGTGCTTCCAGATGTCGTCTAGCTCTGATCTGAGCCCCAGCAGCCCTGATCATACGTTCACCCCACCCCCACATCCCTCTGCACCCTGCAGACCACTGACAGGGGCTTCCCATGGACATACAGCTCTACAGTGACAAGCGAGCTCACCCCCATCAACCTCCACATCTGGAGCCCATTAGGAAGGAGACAGTCGGAGTGAGACAGAGAGAGAGAGGTGGAGACAGAGAGAGAACGCAACAGAGAATGTGTTGGGGGTTACATTAAAAACTAGTGTTGGCTAGAATTGGGGTTTGATTAAACGACAAGCCTTTAACTTTGAAAATGCAACTTTTATTGTGGATTCCCATGCTGGTCCAGGCTGGATGTTTGTTAGTACTGGTTTGATGCTGGTCTATTTGGTGGACCAGCATCTTGCTGGTTAAGCTATAGTCAAGAAGCCTTGCTTGAACACCAACAAACTAGCATCCCATGCTGGGGACCAGCAACCAAAACACAACATGTGCTGTTTTTATTCCAGCCTTATTCTGAGGCATTTATATTTCTGTAATGAATCTTAAAGGGAACCCATAGAGTAAATGAATACAATTACCAAGTGATTAAAAAGCAGAACCCTTCAAATCATGACCACTTGGGTTATGCCATCATTTGTCGGCTTGTATAGATAACATACTATTTTTAACAGCAATTTTTACATCTTCAATAAATATACTTGAATTTGGAACAGTATTTTGCCTGCTGTTCTAAATGCATTCTATATCTGGATTACCTATTCATCAAATACCAAACATTATAGATATTGGAAACTGTGAGGCTATGAATGTGGTTCTGATTTTTTTCAGAGATGATACATGCTGGAGACAAGATGAGCCAAAAAACTGTGGTCACCTTACTCTCACACTGTCAAATTTCAGCCCTGCCTTCTGCATTCCTGTCATGAAGATAACAAAAAATGATCTTTTCAACATGGAAGAACATGCTTTGAGTGCACAAAAAGGTTACTCTGGACATGATGAGAGATTTGCTTATTCATTTCGTGTAGTGGGTAGAGAGAGCCATTAGAGTAATTCTTGCAAAAAAAAAACCACAAATACTACATAGAGGCAAGTTAATTTGTGATTCAAATTTAAGCAATAGTCATGCAATATCACACAAGTAAGAGTCCTTTTTAACTGAAACTGTCGGTTGGCTGTTATATTTATTCTCCACCAAAGGGAATAATTCCAAAATGAACCAACATACGATCAACTGGAACAAACTGATAAGATATTTAAAAATCGAATTAATCACAAAATATTTCTTATATGGATACTTTGATTCATAGTAATAGTTGTAAAACAGTAAATGATTCCAAATATTTTCAACAGTACTTTAATTTATAGCCTCATAGATAATCAGATATTCAAGCCACCAATATGTAAATACAAATCATTAATAATCAGCTGGCATTGTATTGACATTAAGACAATTGATAATTGGCTCATAAACAACCTTTATACCTTAGGTGTCATTTATGGGTGGGACATGTCCCATATTTTGGCAAATTTGGCCAAATTTGTCCCAACCACTTTTTGTAATAGCTTTTATCAAGTAAATGTATAATACAGTAGGAACACTGCCAGTTCTTGAGCAGGAGTTTCTATTTAATTTGTGTATGTTATAAGTGACAGTCCCCCCACCCCCCCTGTCCCCACCACTTTTTTAAACAAAGTGACACCCATGATTATGCTATGGTTTAGTTTTAATCAGGGACTGTATTTCATTTTGGTTCATTCTGAGCAGAAGCTGTATTTTTCTGTTCCAGTTCCAGCATTCTGCCTCCTTTCCAATTGGTAACTGGTTAGAGTGAAATTAAAGAGCGGTTAATAATATGATTTTTTTTAATGACAGTATGCTGTGCTAAGGGTGAGTGATGTACCAGTTTCAGTATTACTAGATCTCTTAAGAAAAAAGGGACCTGGTCTGGAAAAACAGACTCAAAATAAGGGACCCTCAACCAACATAATAAAAAAATAAATAAAAGCCTAAAGGGTTCTATCACTCACTTCATATTTGGAACTAAATGGTTCTATATAGAGCCCTTTTTAAGGGTTCTATCAAAAGAATCATAAAGGGTTCTTTGAGCCAGGTGGAAATGATCTATATAGAACATTTTAGAGATTCACAAAATGCAACTGCAACTTTGGTTTTTGTTTAGTTTTTAAATTTAGTTTTATTACCAGAAGAATGTTTAATTAATATGTAAATTAAATAGTTCATATAGATACTACATCACTAAGAAAGTGAAATAACCATATAAAAGACATTTAAGTATTATTAAGTAAAGCATTTTCATAGTTTTTATTTACAACACCACAAGCAATAATTAAAAATCATAATGCAATAGTTATGAGAATTGACTTAATAAATCCAAAGATTTGTAAAAACAAGATAAAAGTTAATTAATAGTAATGTTATTTGCATAAAAATCATAAACATTAAATAATTATATACATATTATATCCATAAGTAAGATTAAAAATAAATATGAACAAATGACCTATGAAAAACTGTTAAACAATTTTAGCAGTGGGACAGATACAGAAACATTTTGTTGCCACTGGTCTGACGGAAACAACAAATTAAATAAAACTTCACTTCAGACATCTCCATGTCATCATTTTGAAGCAAAATAATGAGAACAAATGGGAAAATATGTACCTTTTATGCCATTGTTTTGAAGTCACATGTCCCCTTTGACTTCCACTTGTCATAGCTCTGATGATGTTGATGTCCAGAACTTCAGAAGTGCTCAGAGTTAGTTAAAGGTCTTTGATAAAACCACTGATCTATATACTGTATATAGATCAGTGGATAAAACCCATGTTAATTAATATGGCATCTTCAATTAAAAAAAAAATATTAATCAAATTTTTGTACATGACAATTAAACGATAAACGCAAAATACTCACAAGTTGAGAAAATGAAACTTCTCCATCACTTCCTCTCTTTGAGTTTGGACATTTGACATTCACACTCAAGAATAGAGTTTGATTAATCTCTTTATATCAGTTCAATAACAGAGATTGATTGATTAATGCAGTTGGGTTTATTCAATCTCCTGGAAACTTTTTTCCATGTTATCTAGATGCAAAGAAAATTCAATTATAAAATAACCTGTTATCAGGATTACTAGTCAATTCACAACAGACATTTCAGTGATTCAAGTGTTGAATTACTAACCTCCTGGTGGAGAATATGTTTTGTCGACATTACTTATTTGTGCTTGCTGAAATAAACGTGCAATTCATAAATAACAAGGAGATAGGTCAAAAGAAACAAAATTAATAAAAAATTCAATTTCTCTTACTTACCAGGGTAACATCGAACCTCAAGCTTTGAGCTCAACCGACTTTCTGTGACCGTCAGACCGTTTCTGTTTGATCAGTTGCGCGTCTGAGCGTGCTGCATAAATACGCCTTTACGCTGTGTAGATAGGAGGAGGAAGCAGTGCTACATGCTCAAGTTGTTTGTTGTTTATGATAAACCATTTTTTTTTGCATCTTTTGATGAATTATGAGTCCAGAATATACTATATCATAGACTGTACACTATATTCATGCTAAGATAAACCTGAAGTCTAAAAGAGAAAGGACATTGGATCTGATCATCTGTCATTTATCCTTTTCTAATCAAACCCAAAGCTGTAGGAGTATGCAAAAGTAATGTAGTGTTCAAAACTATTCATAAACAAAACTGTAAATGTATGCATATACATACATACATACATACATACATACATTCTCACATTAAACAATTGTCTACCCAAAGAAACCTTTTGTGTTAACTCTTAGCAAATATAACCTTTTTGCCATAAAGTGTTTATGAACACTTGAAATATTCTTTAACCCAAAGAACCTTTTTGTGTGGGAGTTTACTATTCACACATTTTTCCAGATTTGACTCTTTTCATGCAGTGGCATCTGCTATTGTAACTGCTCCATGGTGTGAGACCAAATTAACTCTAATTTCTATTTCATCTTTACTTCTCTCTTCTTTAAATGGCAACTCCCTCTTTCCCCAAGTGAAGGAAACAACACTAAAACTCCAGGAGAAGGAAAACAGGTTGAGGCGGAAAACGGCATGAGAGAGTTTTTCTAACAAAGTAGCCAAACCATAAATCTGCACCACAGGCTTATGGAAGGAAGTAGTGATATTATACATCTGTCCCCGAGGCTTTGCACCTTCCTCCCCAGGCTGATTAAATGGACTCATTCATAAAGGCCAGAAACAGGCCTGCTATTGTGCTGCCTTATCATAACTCACCTGTATATTCAATACAATCAGTCCCCTGCTGCACGTAAAGAATTCTACTGATTTACACACTTAATTACTGACCTTACTGGATCAAAGCCTTATCAACTACGTTTTCATCCAAGGATTTTTTGCAAAAAAGTTTTAGCGCAAAAGCTGATGGAAACGCAACTTAGCACAAAAATTTCACGTGTCGACATATTATATTTCCGTTTAACTCTAGCGCATAAACTCTATGTCGATACTTCAAATGTCTTTAAAATCTGGTTTGGAAAACCTTTTTGTCTAGAAAATTGGCATCAATGCAAAAAGTCACATGACAGAGTTTACACCAATCGTTAGTCTGTGTTAATCATGACCACAAGGTTACCAAAGAGACAGTGGCTGTGTCTAGTTTGGAAGGCTGCATCCTCTGGAGGTCACATTTATCAGCCGCATACGTCATAGAGGCTGTCTCGTTTCAGAAAAGCGAGTAGGACACTTCGAATGCAGCCTTCGAATATGACCTTCTTTCATGGGAATTTGGAGGATGTGTAAGGTGTATCCTTCGTGGGCACTCACAACCCACAATTCTTTGCTTCAATGGAGATGTCTAAAAAAAAATATGTCAAACTGCTCGTAAATATGATGTTCAAATATGAGACACAGCCAGTGTCTCATTTCGAAGGCTGCGTGTTAGGTAGAACTAAAGTATATGAGCGTCCTTTGTTTAGAGAAAAGAAAATAGATTTTAGAGGTGTACTTTTAGTTTTTATTATATATTAATATAATAATACATATTCTCTGCACCCATCTACTGAGGTACTTCAACTTGGGTATTAACATTACTTGTGTTTGAAAATCATATTTATGGGCAAATTGGCATTATTATTTTTTTTAGACATTTTCGTTGAAGCAAAGAATTGTGGGTTGTGAGTGCCCACCAAGGATACACCTCATGCATCCTCCGAATTCCCGACCTCTGGAGGATGCAGCCTTCCAAATGAGACACAGCCATTGGGAAAATTAGCTTTTTTTTTTTTAAAAAAAAAAAAAAAAAAAAAAAAAAAACATGTTGACAACAGGGAAGTCACTAAGCCTACTTATATTCATTAGCCCTCCAAATAAATAAAAATATCAGTCAATATATTTTCTCTATGATTTCATTTTTCGTCCCTCGCATCATAAACATCTTTCCGGGCGGGCACAAGGACCTGGGGGAGGCTGCAGCTCGCGCTAATGACTGTACACCGCACGCTGAACCAGGACAGAAGCACTGCGCATTTTTTCGGCGTCTTACATCGGAAGCAGAAGCAGCACGTGAGCTGCACTACAGCGGAAGTTTCGGCGTCGAATCTATTTTTGCAGCGCAGCTCAAACTGAATTAAAGTGACACTTCACTGTTGATGGACATCACGAAGAACAGTTGATACGAAAAAGTAGATATTGCACAGAATAAGCATATATTTGTAGTCGAGTGTTTTTATTTTAATTACAGTTCACAGGAAAACAAATAATAATAATAAAATCGCACAAAAACAAAATTTTATATTTTTTTATATAATTACAATTATTTAATGTTTTTTTGTGTGAGATAATATATATATATATATATATATATATATATATATATATATATATATATATATATATATATACACACACACACACACACACACACACACACACACATAAAACACGTGTTGAGTGCCCATTTGTGCATTGTCTTTCCATGTGCACTCTTTGAGGAGTATTTCAAGATCTACTTATATCATGTTGTGTTTGGGCTTGTTTGAATTGGGATAGTCTGCTGTAAGTTACAATATGTCATTGTCTATGTTATATGCATGTTTCAGCAAGTAATATTGAAAAACTTGACCAAAAATTATTTGTCAATGCGGGTACCCGCTGGGGTTGGCACGTGCCAGTGGCTGGGCACGCGGGGGCTGAGACAACGCGGCCGCGGTCGCGCCGGAGGTTGCTCGCCCTTGCCCGCAGTGCGCCGACGAGTACAGGTGGCAACGCTCAGTGAGAACGAACTGGGGTCACCTAGGGCAGGGTACGTACACCACCACCACCACCGCCTCGGCCTCAGCTTTTTTTGATTCGGCCGTTCTGGGCCTTTCACCCTTGGAGCTTTCGTTAATGATCCTTCAACAAGTTTGTCGATGTCTATGTAGCATTGTTTTTAGTACTTTGTAATGACTTAAGGAGGAGTAAATTATGACAGAATTTAAATTTTGGGTAAACTATTCCTTCAAAGATACTGTTAAATGACATTCTTTACATTATATATGTTTATAGGAAAACATTTGTAGTGTTTATCCATATAGGGGCCATTTGAATTTGGTGTCGATAAATAAATATTTCATATTTAATTATCATGTCATCTGTTCACTGGTTACAGAATTAATGTACAATTATAAAACAAAGAGAGACTCTTTGACAATAGATCATTGATAATACAGTTTTCATTCATTTCTAACATATTTAAGGAGAATGCCATTAGAAAGCCAGTGTAAACAAACAATGTGTAAAAATGAATCTAGTTGATTATGCCTCGAAAGCAAGTGGGTATAATTAAAACACGGGAGTCATCTGCTTTAAATCTGCTGGTAATTACATTGAATAGTATTTTAATGAAATAAAAATACGCCTTCCCTCTCTCTCTCTCCTCCTCGCTTTTTCACACTCTCAGTCTTTGGCTTTTTTTCTCTCACTACCTCTCCTTCATTTGGTTTTGATTAGGGCTGATTAGGAGCCCTGCCAGAGTATTTCAAAAACACATGGATGGGTGACCACGGCAAATTCTGTGACTGGATTCCAATGTGTGTATTATTTACACACTAGATTTACAAGATTCCCTAATTCATTTTCCAGTCCTCACTAATTAGGTATAAACCTTTGTGTTCTCAAGCACTAAATGGGGTTTGTCATTTTCAGAAAGGGTTTAAATGATTTTGCAATCACCCTGCAGCTCTCACCTGGTTACCTACTGAAGCTAAGCAGGTTTGAGTCTGATCAATACCTGGATGGTAGACCTCCTAGGGAAAAACTAAGGTTATTGCTGGAAGAGGTGTTAGTGTGGCCAGCAGGGGTGCTCACCCTGCACTCTGTGTGTGTCCATATGCCCCAGTGCAGTGATGGGAACACTGCTACTTCCCAGGGCGTAATTAGTTATGTGATCTATGAACAGTGTTAATTGTATTGCTTCCTGTTTAGGTGTTGTCTGTGTTGTGGCAGTATTTTGTGGTGTTTTGCTCTCTCTCGCTCTCCTCATTGCAAAGGTTAATGGACACCAGCCAACAGTGGTTACCTGCTGATTGCTTCTTTGTTCTGAATGGTTGCTGATAGAGAGCATGCTGGAGAGTTGCTTCACTTGAAAGAGGTGGTGTCCAGGCTGCTGAGACTGTTTTCTCCTGCCCCAGACAATTAGCAATTGTTGTGTCATGCTAAATGTTTGTTCAACTTATTGTAGTTGTAACCATTTATTTTGGTACAACCGGTTGCTTGGTGAAGTAACGGTGGTAAGTGTCAATTCTTTGTTATGTTGATACTCAAAGAGAATGCTAAGCTCATTGTTTATTTTTGGTTCTGTTTTGGAAGCTGTAGGGAGGAGGACGCCATTCTTTTTGTTATTGATCAGGTTTTCTCCTGTTTTTGGTTTAGAGAGGAAGTAAGGGAAGAGTTATGTTGTTGATTTCACAAATAAAAGTTAAGTCTAGAAAGTACCCCTTAAAACTAGTCAGAAGAAATTTATGTTTGTTGTTTTGGCCTGGTCCCCTCTTGAAGCCTTTTGAAGCTTCCCTTTTTTATGTGTAATCTTGTGAATAAATGATTGACTGATTCAAGATTGGAGTGATCTTTGTGAGAGCTGGGACAGGAGAGGACACTCTCTTTAGCTGCCTGTTCGGTTTTTTTTAAATTAATTTCTCCATTCTTATTTCCTTGTTACCCCCTTCCTAACCCTAGACGGGGAGGGACGTAACAATTGGGGGCTCATCCATTCGTTTAAAGTAATGACACAGACTCGATCATCAATTTTCTTGTCTTTTCAACGCTCAACTGTGGTGTTATTAAATAGGTAAGTTTGTTTGGCTGCTTTAAACTTTGGTGGGTAAGGAGATCCTATATTTGTTTGTATAAAAAAGATATGGATTTCGATTTAATGTTTATGCTGTCTCCTACATTGGAGGTATTCAATCAGTGTAGAAAAAAAGATCTGCTTTTGATAGCTGACTTTTTTAATATGACTGTTTCCAGAGGGGCACAGAAACGCGTGCTAAAACGAGTTATACAGAAAATTAGTAAAGGAGGGTTTCTTACCAGATCAAACGTCCGAGCACGGGGAAGAAACTGAAACTAGCTTGGATGCAGCGTCCGTGAAGTCAAGTTCGGCAAGTAGCTGTAAAAAGCCATCTTTAGATCTGCAAGTCACACTTCAATTAAAAGAGCTTGAACTCACCTTAAAGCAGGAGCATGAGACCCAACTGCTTCATGTGAGAGCTCTTGAAATTAAAGCGAATCGTGACATTGCGTAGGCTTGAGCTTAAAAAAAAAAATCGACCAGTGCCTGCACCGCGTTCAAGGTTATCTTCCTCTGGTTTTTCTGACGCATCAAAATCAGACTTTGATGTTGGAAGATGCATTAAATTGGTACCGCCTTTTCGAGAAGCAGAGGTTGACTCTTGTTTTATCGCTTTTGAACACATCGCTGTGAAGCTAAACTGGCCGAAAGATATGTGGACTCTGTTGCTGCAGTGTAATCTCGTTAGCAAAGCCCAAAAAGTGTGTACAGCTTTGCCAATCGAGGAGTCATTGGACTATGACACTGTGAAAACCGCCGTCTTGAGAGCATATGAGTTCGTGCCCGAAGCGTATCAGCAAAAGTTTAGGGCATGTTCAAAGCAAGCCAAATAAACTTATGTGGAATTTGCAAGAGAAACGACAACATTGTTTGAGAAGTGGTGAACAATGAATGAACAAAAAGTGTTAAAACTGTGGTGCCGCTGTTCTTGTGGATGAATTTGTGCTCACCCACCAAACCGTATTTCCTTCAGTGCGTCAAACCAAAAACTTCGGAATCCGTAGTGCAGGACGTAATCCAAGTTAATGTAAGCAAGCCTAATAATGGGGGTAAGGCTAACTCAAAGGTTACAGAGAGAAGGGTTTGTTTTTACTGCCTTGATCCCAGTCATCTAATTGCTGCTTGTAAGGCTTGGAAACAACAAGTGAATGTGAAACCCAAAAACGTTGCACTTGTGCAGTCTGTTCCGGACTTGACTGCTGCTGACACTTCATCCTATAACCCGTTTCTAATGACAGGTTATGTATCACTAGCTGACGACTCTGTAGTTAAGTGCGTACAGATTCTAAGAGATACTGGCTCAGCTCAATCTCTCATTCTGGAAGATGTGTTACTTTTCGATGATGTTTCGTATACAAGCACTAATGTTCTCGTGTTTGATATCGAGATGGGCTACATTAGTGTTCCATTACACACCGTAAACCTGAGGTCTGATCTTGATACAGGCTTTGTTCAGTTGGGTGTGTGTAAAAAGTTACCTGTAAATGGTGTTTGCCTGATACTGGGAAATGACCTTGCGGGTGGTAATGTCTTTCCTAGTCCGATCGTCGTAAGTAAACCAATTGTGTGCGAACCATCTGACTTGTCTGAAAATTTTCCCCTAGCTTTTCCAGCATGCGCTGTTACTCTGTCCCAGTCAAGGAATTTTTACGATGTTATTGATCTCTCTGACTATGCAGACAAAACCGGTACAGTGTGAACTGTCTATTGAGGCTGAAGTGGGTCCTGGTCATGACTCTCAGCTCCCAGCTGGACTTCCTTCTATGGTGAGTAAGGAACATCTAGCTGCTGCGCAGAAGTCTGACCTTACACTAGAGAACTGCATCAGTGCTGCAGTTGATGATTACAATCTTTTAAAAGCAAGAGTAGGATACTTTTGGAATAATGGGATTCTGATGCAAAAGTGGGAGCCTAAATCTTCAGAGGGGGAGGATTAGCAAACGGTGTATCAGATTGTTCTACCTGATAGTTATCGTTCACACGTTCTAAAGTTGGCACATGAAAATGTTCTTTCTGGACACCTCAGTGTCACACACATTTCAACGAATAACTAAACACTACTATTGGCCAGGAGTAAAAACTGCAGTGTCTAGTTTTGCCGCTCATGTGACATCTGCCAACGTGCAGGTAAACCAAACTGTTCCAAAAGCTCCTCTCAATCCAATTCCTGTCATTGGAGAGCCATTCGAGAAATTGGTAGTTGATTGTGTAGGACCTCTTCCAAAGTCAAAACACTGACACCAGTATATATTAACAATTATATTTGTACTGCAACCCGTTATCCAGAAGCTGTCCCATTGTGTTCGTCCCATTGCACCGGTGGTGCTGAAAGAGATCGTAAAATTTTGCACGACATTTGGTTTGCCCAGGGTAATCCAAACTGATCAAGGGTCGAATTTCACCTCAAAAGTGTTTGAGCAAATGTTGAAAGAACTGGGGATAAGGCATCAAATGTCTAGTGCCATACCACCCCGAGTCACAAGGAGCATTGGAGCGCTTTCACCAAACCCTAAAGACTATGCTCCGTGCCTTTTTTATAGAGACAGAGAAAGACTGGGTGGATGGCTTACCATTGCTCATGTTTGCTGCGAGAGAATCCGTTCAAGAATCTTTAGGATTTAGCCCTGCTGAACAAGTGTTTGCTCACACCGTTCAAGGTCCCTTAAAGATGTTGAAAGAACATTTAATGGGTAAGGATACAGGATCTGCACCTGTCTCTGTTCTAGACTATGTCAGTTCTTTTCGTGAGTGTCTACACAAAGCTTGTGAAATGGCGAGAACTCATCTAGTCAGGACACAGTCAAACATGAAAACTCACCTTGACAAAAGAGCAGTACAGTGCAGTTTTCAGCCAGGTGAGCCTGTTCTTGTGCTACTTCCTGTTCTTGGCTCAGCTCTTCAAGCTAAGTTTTCTGGGCCGTACATTGTTGAACGTAAACTGAGTGATACAGATTATGTTGTGAATACACCTGATCGCAGACGTAAGAAGAGAGTTTGCCATGTTAATATGTTAAAGCCATATGTTACACGTGAGTAACCCAATAACTCTCTGCCTTTATCACTGTGTAAACCTTGTGTTGCAGTCGTTCCTGCCTACATTTCTGATGAGGATGTGATTGGGCTGACTGAACCTCAATCCCCTGGTGTGCAGTTGAACAATTCAACTATACTTTGTAACTTAGATGCACATTTGTCATATTTGCCTAAGAATCAGCGTGAGGATGTTGTTAAGAAAACATCCCACCCTGTTTTCTGATGTTCCTGGAAGAACAACAGTATTGTCTCATGACATTAATGTTGGTAACTCCGTTCCTATCAAACAGCACCCATACAGAGTAAACCCTACAAAGCGGGAGATTATGAAGGTTGAAGTAGATTATCTGCTACAAAATGGGCTGGCTGTGCCCAGTCAGAGTCCCTGGAGTTCTCCTTGCTTGCTGGTCCCAAAATCGGATGCTTCCTTTCGTTTTTGTACAAACTATCGAAAGGTAAACAGCATTACAAAGCCTGATTCTTTTCCCTTTCCATGTATGGAAGATTGCATGGATGGAGCCAGCGCGTCCAAGTTTGTCACTAAATTAGACTTACTAAAAGGTTATTGGCAAGTCCCATTAACTCCACGTGCATGTGAAATCTCTGCCTTTGTAACACCAGACCAAACTTCCTGCAGTACAATTGCATGGCGTTTCGGATGCGAAATGCCCCAGCAACATTCCAGAGACTCGTGCAAAAAGTTTTGTCAGGGTTACCTAAATGTGAGGCTAACTTGGATGACATTGTGGTTTATTCTAGTGAATGGGAAGACCACATCCGTAATTTAGAAAGGCTGTTTGATCGACTGAATAATGCTCACCTAACCCTTAATCTGGCCAAGTGTGAGTTTGCTAAAGCTGTGGTAACATACCTTGGTAAAAAAGTGGGTCAAGGTTGTGTGAAACCCCTTACAGCTAAATTTGATGCTATTGTTGAATTTCCTACTCCTAGTACTAAGCGTCAGTTACGCCGGTTTTTGGGAATGGCTGGTTACTATCGTGGCTTCTGTAAAAACTTTTCAACGATAGTATCTCCCCTTACTGACATGCTTAGCTCTATGAAGAATTTTGTTTGGAGTCAGTGTGAGAATGCTTATGTTGCCGCGAAGGCTCTTCTTTGCAATGCTCTGATCTTATCAGCTCCTAACTTCTCTCTCCCATTTAAACTGCAAGTGGACGCAAGTGCTGTGGGAGCTGTCCTGCTGCAGGAGGACACTGTTGGAATCGAACACCCAGTCTGTTACTACTCTAAAGTCAACTGAGCTACAGTACCATCGAGAAGGAGGCTCTGGCAATAGTGCTGGCTCTGAAACACTTTGAAGTTTATGTGGGAAGTAGCTGTATTCCACTTGTTGTATATACTGACCATAACCCTCTTGTTTTTCTCTCTCGTATGTGCAACATGAATCGTTTGAAGCATTGGTCCCTGTTTCTCCAAGAGTATAACCTGGATATTCTTCACAAGAAAGGCTCTGAGAATGAGGTAGCAGATGCACTCTCCCGAGACTATGGTGCTGATGATGAGTGAGATGGTTTACATTTAAGTGAATGAAATGATTATTTACAAGCCATTGGTTGTAAATTTAGTGATTGGGGGGGGGGGGGGGGGGGGGGGGGGGTGTGTGTTACGTCCCAGGGCGTAATTAGTTATGTGATCCATGAACAGTGTTAATTGTATTGCTTCCTTTTTAAGTGTTGTCTGTGTTGTGGCAGTATTTTGTGGTGTTTTGCTCTCTCTTTCCTTCTCTCTCCTCATTGCAAAGGTTAATGGACACCAGCCAACAGTGGTTACCTGCTGATTGCTTCTTTGTTCTGATTGGTTGCTGATAGAGAGCATGAAGATAAAGCTGGAGAGTGGCTTCACTTGAAAGAGGCCTTTTTGGTGTCCAGGCTGCTGAGACCGTTTTCTCCTGCTCCAGACAATTCGCAATTGTGCTATTGTTGTGTCATGCTAAGTGTTTGTTCAACTTATTTGTTTAACTTTTGTTGTTGTACAACCAGTTGATTGGTGAAGTAACAGTGGTGTCAATTCTTTGTTATTTGTTATATGTTGATACTCAAAGAGAATGCTAAGCTCATTCTTTATTTTTGGGTCTGTTTTGGAAGCTGTAGGGAGGAGGACGCCATTCTTTTTGTTATTGATCATGTTTTCTCCTGTTTTTGGTTTAGAGGAAGTAAGGGAAGAGTTATGTTGTTGACTTTTATTTGTGAACTTTTATTTGTGAAGTCTAGAAAGTACCCCTTAAAACTAGTCAGAAGAAATTTATGTTTGTTTTGGCCTGGTCTCCTTTTGAAGCTTCCCTTTTTTTATGTGTAATCTTGTGAATAAATTATTGATTGATTGATTGATTGATTGGAGTGATCTTTATGAGAGCTGGGACAGGAGAGGACACTCTTTAGCTGCCTGTTAGGTGTTTTTTTTTATTTATTTATTTTTTTTTTTATTAATTTCTCCATTCTTATTATTTCCTTGTTACCTCCTTCCTATCCCTAGATGGGGAGGAACGTAACAACACTGTACTGTTAAAAACATAACTGGTCAGATGTGATCCTAAACCAAGGTTCTGACTCTCTGTGGTTGTTAAAAATCCCAGGGCACTTCTTGTAAAGCGTAGGGGTGTCCTGGCCATGCTTTACATTTACATAATTTTATGCCCCAGACTCCATATACAAACCTAACCATACAGCAGAGTCTGTAAGGATGATTTGAAGCTTTAAAGAGTATGTTTTATTTGATGGAAGAAAGTAATTGTTGTGTTTTAGAAGAAGACGAGAGGCAACAACAATGACCACATGGACAAATATGTGGAAAAAAGAGGTAAAAGATGAATTTCTCAGTTGTTTCCAAGTATTCATTGAATGATTATAAGATACATCACCATCAGTTATGGGTTGAGATGGATGAGAATTTTCCACACCACTTTTTGAAATGGCTTTCATCAGATATGTATATAATCCAACATCTCCAGTTCTTGACTAGGAGTTTCTATTTCATCTATGTGTGTTTTGACTGGCACTCCAGTTCTGGAATTAGTTATTTTGAAAGTTATGAGTTATTGCGGCAGTGTCGTTTAGTGTCGGCAGTTTTTCCGCAGCTTGGTAATAACGGAGACGTTCACACCACAAACACATCGACTCGTCAAGTCATTTTTATTTGTATAGCGCTTTTCACAACACACATTTCAAAGCAGCTTTACAGAAAATTATGCTTCAACAAAAAAAGCTGTAATATAGTAATGTCTTCGAGTCATGATAGTGTGTTATTTAAGACATGATTGTAAATTGTGCCTTAATAAATAATATAAAATAATTAAATTTATGTTTAGACCCCCAGTGAGCAAGCTTTAGGCGACTGTGACAAGGAACACAAAACTCGAAAAATAACCTTGGGGGAAACCAGGCTTACTGTGGGGGCCAGATCTCCTCCAGCTAAACCGCATGAATATAATGCCAATATTAGTTATTTGTGTAATACAAGTCAAAAATTAGTAAACTAAGTGTTACGGGCCAATATTTAAAGAATTATATTGCATTAACTGTAAGATTAATGACTGAAGTCTTAGAACTTACATTCTTAATTAACTGCAGAAGTGCAAACAGATGCAATGTCTATTGTTATTTGGATGGCGGCAATTAATTTCTTATCTACGTATTACATTTTAAGAGTGTAGTCCATCCTTTAACCAAAGTGATGCAGGCAGAGGTCAGTAAGGTGCACTGCAGTTCGACTGTAAGCTTGTAAGTGATATCTGGCTGGCACAAGCTGCAGTTAGTCATCAACACGTAGTAGTGAGAGTCGGACATTATGCAGGACAAGAGCTGGATCTGGCAGGCTCTGGTATCCTAAGGATCCCAAGGTTAAGACAGGGAAACAAATAGAATAATATTAGCGTTGATGCCATTCACTTTAAAACAGGATTATAGAACAAAAGATGTGTTTCTGGTTCCGGTAGACCAAACTAATGCAGTCTAACTATGAGTTGATAAAGAAATTAGGTGTATGCCTGGATGCAATGATGAGTCTTTAGTCTAGACTTAAACTGAGAGAGTGTGTCTGAGTCCCGAACACCTTTCGGAAGACTATTCCATAGTTTAGGAGCCAAATAGGAAAAGGATCTACCTCCTTATGTGGATTTTGATATTCTAGGTATTAAGAACAGGCCCGAATTTTGCGATCTTAGTGAACGTGATGGAATATAGAGTGATAGAAGGGTCACATAGGTACTGTGGAGCTAGACCATACAAGGCTTTGTAAGTTAGAAGCATTTTAAAACGAATACAAAATTTAACAGGTAGCCACTGTAGTGATGCTAAGATTGGGCTGATAGGATCATATTCCTTGATTCTGATCAGCACTCTAGCTGCTGCATTTTGAACTAACTGAAGATTATTTATGGAATGGTAATGCATTACAATAATCTAGTCTGGAGGTCATGAATGCATGAATTAGTTTTTTGGCATTAGATACAGAGAGCATGTGTCGTATCTTAGCAATATTTCTAAGATGGAAGAATGCTGTTCTACAAACACTGGAAATGTGGTATTGAAAGGACTGTTATTAAATATAACAGCATCTTTGCCGTAGAAGGCGTTGTGACAGTACATACATTGAGAGTCAAATTCTATATTAGCTTCTTATTTTTAGAGGTTTTTGGTCCAATAATTAGTACCTCTGTTTTGTCAGAATTGAGAAGGAAATTTCTAGCCATCCAATCTTTAATATCATTGATACAATCTGCTAACTTGGAGAACTGTGAAATTTCATCAGGTTTCAAGGAAATATAAAGTTGGGTATCATCAGCACAACAGTGAAAAACTAATTCCATGGTTCCTTACAATGTCTCCCACGGGAAGCATATATAAGGAGAGGCCCAAAAACTGATCCCTGTGGCACTCCATACTTAAATTTTAGTTTGATCTGACAATTCCTCATTTACACAGACAAAGTAGTAGCGGTCAGATAAATAGGGCCTAAACCAAGCTAATGCCTGTCCGCAAATGCCAACATAATTCTCAAGCCTATCCAAGAGAATTTCATGATCTATGGTGTCAAAGGTAAGGTAGGTAGATCTAAAAGCATTTGAAGAGAAATGCAGCTGCAATCAGATTATAAGAGCAAGTCATATGTAACTCTGATAATTGCAGTCTATGTATTATGTTGAGGCCTAAAACCTGACTGAAATTTAAAAAAAAAAATTTAAATGAAAATAATTGGGAGGACAGTACCTTTTCTAGTATTTTCGACATAAATGGGAGATTTGAGATTGGTCTAGAATTTAGCCAACTCTCCAGGATCAAACTGTGGTTTCTTGATAACCGCTGTTGTGGTGTTTTTCTATGGGGAACCCTAGTGTCACTACATTGACACAACGTCGAGTGAAAGACAGAAAGGGAACGTCTCAGTTACTGTCGTAACCTCCGTTCCCTGATGGAGGGAACGAGATGTTGTGTCCCTCTAGCCACAACGCTGCACAACCCGCTACACCTTTTCTTTGCTCTTCAGCACAAAACCTGAATGAGAGTGGGCATTCCAGCTCCATTTATACCCATATGTCCTGGGGAGAGGCATGCAAATTCCACTAGCGAATTCTCATTGGCCTTCTCTCAAAGATTGTAGGGACCCCTAGTGTCACTACATCAACACGACGTCTCATTCCCTCCATCAGGGAACGGAGGTTACGGCAGTAACCGAGAACTCTCTCCAGTATATCGGTCATTTCTTCCAGTGACAAGTTATCTGACTGTTTTGAGTGATCTTGTTCACAGTTACTTACTTTTCCTTTTGAATTTATCCATTGCCTCGCTCCGTTATTCTGAGAGTTTTCTCTGAGTGGTACTCACTTAGTATCTCCTGTACTTCATAAGCTGACCATTTATCAATGGTTTTTGAACAAATTGTGAGGGCAAGATCTGTATTTGGGCAGTTCCTTATGAACATGTGCGTGACTTTGAACGACTGGTTGTCTAGCTGCTTGCCCTATTCTTTTAGACACTCTACCGTGACATAGGCAGCTCTGTTCAGGCCCAGCTAGTATTCATAGGGATCCTCATGATGTTCTGGAAGAGTAGTGTAAAATCCTGCAGTGGGAGAGGTGAGTATTGTTGGCAAATGAAATGTTTCCGTAATGGGCTGCTTTTCACATCTGGATTCGTTTTGACATTCACTCCACTAGGTTTCATCCCCCACTTTAACAACATCCTTGGCTTTATCCCTTATCTCTTCTCCTTGTTCATCAGTGGGCAGGCACTTTCTAATTAAGTTTCCCATGAGCTTGACCCACTCATCAAGCGTAACAGTATCTGATATGTCACCTCTGAAAATTTGAGGGTCTTTACCTTCCCTCTCATGCACAAGTTGAATCTGAGATGTACTTGACACACATCTCTGCTCAGGCATATATCTATTTGTGTGCTCATTTTGATTACACACTGACACTGCCTCTGCTTGGAACACATGCTTACGTGTGCTAGAAACATGTCTGCCATCTGCAATACTACTTGTTGCACAATGTTACCCATTTGGCCTATAATGTCATGGGCACTGAATGGAGTGAATATACCAACTGGTGGTGCAATAGAGGAAGTAGTGTGGTGTGCATGAGAAGAGCCCTCACTAGTATTCAAAACATGAGATGCATTTGATGCCAGCCCCACACAATTTTCACCACTATGTACAGTAAGGGTGTAATGGCCCTAAAACCGAACTGTACGATTCGCCGCCAACAGGTCGGCATGCATTTGCACTGTGGTTAATCTCAAATCTGATGACGCATTTTTAGCATGTGGTTTAGTTAAGAAAACAAATCATGAAATAGACAGACACAGCTACGCTAATGTCCCTGCATGGCTCTGTAGATGGTGTGTCATCTTTTTACAGAGAGTATCCAGTCAACTGTTGGTATGTAAATCAGTTGATGAAATCACGGTGTCGCACGTGTTGGTGTGTTGCAATTTAACATGGCAAGTGGAGGAGACAAGCCGCTGATAGATCTGCTGCCTGCATCTTTTTACTCTCCTGTCTGGGAACATTTTGGGTTTGCAATTAGATACAACAGCGATGGTCAAAAAAGTTACAAAAACGTCACTGTTTGTATATTTTGTTTGATGCGAATACCACATGCTCATGGCAGTACATCTATTACGAGTAATTTACACTGTCATCACCCGGGTATTGATAGCACGCAGGTGAGACAGAAACAGAACACACTGTCTTCTGTGTTAAGCAGGCTCTCCGTGCTAATTCGGACAGACACGAAACAATAACGAAAGCGCTGGGGGTTTTCATTGCCAAAGACATGCAGCCCTACACCGTTGTTGACGATGTGGGATTTCATCATATGATTAAAATGCTCAAGCCACGTTACGACATCCGTTCACTTGTCCAATTTAGCAGCAAGGTCATTCCTGAGCTCTACAATTTAACACTGAGTAAAACTAAACACCAGCAGGCAAAAGTACAATATGTAGCTCTGACAACTGATAGTTGGGACCTCCAGGGCAACTGAAAGCTACTTGACTGTGACAGTACATTACATTTTGGATTGGAAAATGAAAAATGCACAGAGCATGGTGAATGACATCAAAGAAGCAGCTGGACTGGGGCCACAAATTGGATGCTTTGCACACATTCTTAACCTTGCAACCAAGAAGGCAGTTGCACTTTAACAGATATGCCATCTGTTGAGTAAAGTTCGAAAAGTTGTGACATCTTTTCATAAAAGCAGGACAGAGCACACGCCCTGAAAATCAAGCAGGAGCTTTTAGGTATCCATGTTCACAAACTAATACATGATGTCCCAACTCAGTGGAAAACCATTTATGACATGATGGATTGTTATCTGGAGCAGCAGCCTGCCATCTACTCTGCCCTGATGGACAAAAATGTTAAGAAGAATGTGAAGGATATTGCAGTGTTGTCTGACAGTGAACTGAAACTGGCAGAGGAAATTCTTTTCTGCTTAATCCCCTCAAGACAATTACAAACCTCTTGAACACTGAATTGGCTCCCTCTGTGTCAATGGTCCAATTGATAATTATTCTAAAATCCATGGCACCTGCAGATGATGACAGGCAGCCGTCACTCAGGACTTGGAAAGCAGATACACAGATCCCAACCTTCAGGAGTTTCTCCACAGAGCCTCATGGCTTGATGCCTTACCTGGACATAGTCTTGTGCTTGAACATTTACAATGGACTCATCAGAGAGATTCTGGAACAGCAGGTATTTTGATAAATGAATAGCATATTATATATATTTTTCAAAAGATTTAATAAATCTTAAAATGATTTTAATAAATAATTAATTAATAATAATTTAAAAAAATGTAATTATGTACAAAATGTATAAACATTTATCAATCATTAACTATTTAAATTCATTTTTGCAGGGTCAACCTATTGCAACAGATGAACCTGGGCCATCCACAGCATAACAGAAGCCCCCAGAATCCCCTCCCCAGAAGAAGTCAGCTATGTCAGAGCTATTTGGGCAGCTTTTTAAAGCAGCTGAGAAGACGAAGACTTTTACCAATATTATAGAGGAGGTGTTCATGTCATACAAGTCAGAAGATTGCATTCATGTAGATGCAGATCCACTTGCATGGTGGAAGACGAACGAGAGCAACTCATGATGCCAAACTTGCAAAACAATACCTGTGTGTCTCAAAAACATCAGTGCTAAGTGAGAGAGTTTTCTCCACTACAGGAGACATTGTTACTGCAAGTAGATCTCGCCTTGCAACAGAAAAGAGATAGAGAATATCTGGCAATTACAAATAAGGAGAAAGCTGATTTACTGGGTAAGAAGTTTGCAAGTGTACAGGTGCTGGTCATATAATTAGAATAGCATCAAAAAGTTGATTTATTTCAGTAATTCCATTCAAAAAGTGAAACTTGTATAATGTATACATTCATTCCACACAGACTGATATATTTCAAGTGTTCATTCCTTTTAATTTTGATGATTATAACTGACAACTAATGAAAACCCCAAAATCAGTATCTCCGAAAATTAGAATATTGTGAAAAGGTTCAATATTGAAGACACCTGGTGCCACACTCTAATCATCTAATTAACTCAAAACACCTGCAAAGGCCTTTAAATGGTCTCTCAGTCTTGTTCTGTAGGCTACACAATCATGGGGAAGACTGCTGACTTGACAGCTGTCCAAAAGATGACCATTGACATCTTGCACAAGGAGGGCAAGACACAAAAGGTCATTGCTAAAGAGGCTGGCTGTTCACAGAGCTCTGTGTCCAAGCACATTAATAGAGAGGCGAAGGG
The DNA here is from genome assembly GCA_032164185.1 of Moxostoma hubbsi. Classification (NCBI taxonomy): domain Eukaryota; kingdom Metazoa; phylum Chordata; class Actinopteri; order Cypriniformes; family Catostomidae; genus Moxostoma; species Moxostoma hubbsi. The sequence continues at coordinate 21,590,409 of JAVLUX010000009.1, forward strand.
AAGAAAAAGATGTGGTAGAAAAAAAGTGTACAAGCAATAGGGGATAACCGCACCCTGGAGAGGATTGTGAAACAAAACCCATTCAAAAATGTGGGGGAGATTCACAAAGAGTGGACTGCAGCTGGAGTCAATGCTTCAAGGACCACCATGCACAGACGTATGCAAGACATGGGTTTCAGCTGTCGCATTCCTTGTGTCAAGCCACTCTTGAACAAGACACAGCGTCAGAAGCATCTCGCCTGGGCTAAAGACAAAAAGGACTGGACTGCTGCTGAGTGGTCCAAAGTTATGTTCTCTGATGAAAGTAAATTTTGCATTTACTTTGGAAATCAAGGTCCCAGAGTCTGGAGGAAGAGAGGAGAGGCACAGAATCAACGTTGCTTGAAGTCCAGTGTAAAGTTTCCACAGTCAGTGATGGTTTGGGGTGCCATGTCATCTGCTGGTGTTGGTCCACTGTGTTTTCTGAGGTCCAAGGTCAATGCAGCCATCTACCAGGAAGTTTTAGAGCACTTCATGCTTCCTGCTGCTGACCAATTTTATGGAGATGCAGATTTCATTTTCCAACAGGACTTGGCACCTGCACACAGTGCCAAAGCTACCAGTACCTGGTTTAAGGACCATGGTATCCCTGTTCTTAATTGGCCAGCAAACTCGCCTGACCTTAACCCTATAGAAAATCTATGGGGTATTGTGAAGAGGAAGATGCGATACGCCAGACCCAACAATGCAGAAGAGCTGAAGGCCACTATCAGAGCAACCTGGGCTCTCATAACACCTGAGCAGTGCCACAGACTGATCGACTCCATGCCACGCCGCATTGCTGCAGTAATTCAGGCAAAAGGAGCACCAACTAAGTATTGAGTGCTGTACATGCTCATACTTTTCATGTTCATACTTTTCAGTTGGCCAACATTTCTAAAAATCCTTTTTTTGTATTGTTCTTAAGTAATATTCTAATATTCGGAGATACTGAATTTGGGATTTTCATTAGTTGTCAGTTTTAATCATCACAATTAAATGAAATAAACATTTGAAATATATCAGTCTGTGTGTAATGAATGAATGTAATATCCAAGTTTCACTTTTTGAATAGAATTACAGAAATAAATCAACTTTTTGATGATATTCTAATTATATGACCAGCACCTGTACATAGTGGAAGTCATTTATATTAAATACATAAACAACGAAAAAATTACATTTTATGAGCAAATACTGATGGAACAAAGAAGGGGGGGGGGGGGGGGGGTAGTTGAGCATCCCTGGGATCCACATGGGAGAGGAAGTAATCAATGTGCGGGCGAGCTGAATAGGACAAGTATTTTGAAAGTTCGTTAAGAACTTCAGAATGGGGCAGATCTACAAAACATGGTCGCTTGATGGCGTTTGGATGGTAGGAACCATTGATCAAGGTGAGATTGTGTAGACCACTCGATGAAATGACACAACCACCCTTGAAATGACACAAAGCATCTCCTTGGGGGGAGGGGCAGTAGCATCAACCACCTTTCCTGATGCAGTGAGAGACATGACACCAGAACCGCCGAACAAGATGTGGCCGTGAGCTCCTGTGGAGGTCCGGAGCTCGTCACACACATAATTAATCAGCATAGATGCATGGAGATTGAGGGGCTTGTGGGGCAGGTTCTGGCACGAGGTCCAACTCAAATTCATCCTGCATGACTTGACGAACCCGCCGTGCCTCATTGTGTGATCACTCGGTTGTCACAGAAGAGGCGGGTGAGTCCCTCGAATCGAATGAGGGCGATTTGGGAGCACAGCATCTTGAGATTCATGCCCTCGCAGTGTCTCCATGAGAGAGAATGCTGCTCTCATGCTGATCTGATAGAGGGATGTGCCTCTCGCACAAGGAACACTTACGGAACGACACTTGTATTTTTTTCAAAAGACGCGAATACATAAGTGACCCTTGAGCCCCCTTATGAGGGTTAAATTTTCTCGATTATACCTTTTGCAAACACCTTTTCCATCTAGATGTGCAAATACCATCCTTCATCTTTCTGTAAGGATCCAAAATAAAATAGATCCTCAATATCCCAATACTGTTCGCAAAGAGCGATAAAAGGGCCCACTTGTTTGCTGTAAGTTGCGACCCGTGTTGGTGGAGGAAGAGATCCTGGTGCCTAAGAAATATGGTTTGCTGCGGCTGCCACTGTTTCAACACTGTACTCTGGCTCATACTTCACTTAGACAAGAGGTTGGAATGGCTCTCTCCAATCAATAGGCTGGTCAAGACATACTCTGAGAGTTCTTTGATAACTTAACTGCTAACTTTCCAGAATCCCCTGTAAGCATTGGCTAAGGGTCAATCGAGTGGATATAGTGGGTTATAATCTGCTTTACCTGCTTGAGTATTTAATTCTTATAGCCCTGATACATAATCTCCTGGAATTCCGCTGCGCTGTGCATCCCTGTTTTTTGGGCTCCAAGGTGGGTGGGGAATAAGGATGATGAAACGAAAAAAATTAAAATATGGCTTCAAAACACATTTCCAAAAAGCGGCTTCAAGACTTGGATACAGCATGCATCTCGGAGATTAAATGTTTACTCATGCCAAATAGTGAAGAGTGGACAAGGTTTATAACCCTCGAAGCTGTATCACCAGATATGCCAATCACTAAACTTTCTACATTAGCAATACATAAGGGTATCACAGGAATAGCAGTAACAGTAAAAGAAGTGAAAAAGTTACGAGCTGGACAAATTCTAATGGAATTCTAAAAGGCAAATGCAGAGAATTTACTATGGGCCACACTACTCGCTGGAGTTCAAATAAAGACATCGCCTCATCCAACATTAAACTACAGCAAAGGAATGATCTGTACTAAAGAATTGGATGATGTAGATGAAGATAAAATTACCTGTGAGCTCAAACCCCAAGGAGTAGTAAATGTGAAAAGGATAATAATCAAAAGAGAGGATCGATTTATCAAAACTGGTACATACATCCTCACTTTTAATAAGCCCCTTCCCCCAGAAAGAATCCAAATGGATACTTAAGAGTCACAGTGGATTTAATTGTTCCCAACCCAGTGCGATGTTTTAAATGTCAAAAATATGGACATTGTCAAATAGTTGCAAAAATAAAAGCATCTGTTGCAAGTGTGGTGAAGAAGACCACAACATGGAGAGCTGCCAAAAACCACCCAAATGCTGTAATTGTACAGGAGACCATTCGGCTGCATCAAAAGAATGTCCTACATGGATTAAGGAGAAGGAAATACAAAGAATCAGATGCACAAAGAAGATCAGTTATCCCGAGGCAAGGAAATTGGTAGACGCTGTCCCTCTTTCTACACTAAATAAAGCATATGCCTCATTGTCAAGAAATCTGTGAAGTCCACGGTATGCCAGACAGACTTCAACTGGATGCACAAAGATAAACCTCAAAATGTTAACAGCAATAAATCTCTCCCAAGGAACAAGAATACAGGAACCCAAAGTGAATATATCGCAATCAATACTCAGTCTAATCAGAACTCAACAGAATATCAAACTACAAATAGAAATACAAGAAGATCAAGTTGTTCGCAAGCAAAAGACAAAAGTAGCTTAGACAAATCAAACCTTAAGATTTGAAATGAAAGAAAGGGATATTCAGAGTAGAATTTCATACCCATAAGGAAAAATCAGGTGACAAAGGAGACATTTGGTTTTGTCTCCAGGAGACAAAACTACCACCAGATTTGACCTTCTCTATTAAAAATGTTACAATTTGAAATACTTTTGTTCATACTAATATCAAAATCAAATTAAATCACTTTATTGTCACACTACTGTGTACACGAGTGCAACAGTAGGTGAACATCTTGTGTGCAGTTCCGAGCAACATAGCAGTCATGACAGTGACGAGACATATACCAATTTACAATAAACAACATATTTACACAACACAAATTACTTAACAAATGTACACATAATTACACAACAATTTACATATCACATGTACACATAATTACACAACACAGTACTAATATACACACAATATAGAATACACATACACTAGATAAGGGTATATAAAATATATATATATATATATACACTAGTTGAATTGGGGAGAATATATTTGACAGTCCAGTGTGTGATATAAGATGATTAATAAAGTGCAGTGCTGATTGTTTATCGTGAGAGATCATGTGTTCAAAAGTCTGATTGCTTGGGGGAAGAAGCTGTTATGTAGTCGGCTGGTGCGGGTCCTGATGCTGCGATACCGCCTGCCTGATGGTAGCATTGAGAGCAGCCCATGACTCGGGTGGCTGGAGTCTCTGATGATCCTCCGAGCTTTTTTCACACACCGCCTGTTATATATTTCCTGGAGGGAGGGAAGCTCACCTCTGATGATGTTTCTGGCAGTTCGCACCACCCTTTGCAGTTCTTTGAGGTTGAGGGCGGTGCTATTGCCGTACCACGCGTTGATGCAGCCAGTCAGGATGCTCTCTACAGTGCTGGTGTAGAACCGTGTGAGGATGTGGTGGTTCATTCCGAACTTCCTCAGCCATCTCAGGAAGAAGAGGTGCTGGTGAGCCTTCACAACGGCCTCAGTGTGGACGGACCATGTGAGTTCCTCAGTAATGTGGACACCGAGGAACTTGAAGCTGCTGACTCTCTCCACCGGTGCTCCATTAATGGTGATGGGGCTGTGTTCTCTGTCTTTCTTCCTGAAGTCCACCACAAGCTCCTTGGTTTTACAGACTTCTGGTGGCACAGTCATTTTAATCAGAAATGATGTAATTCATAGTCGCATGAATGTGAACAGTAATTTACAGGTAACAGCAGTGCGTTTAACCCTGCAGAGAACCTTACAGTATGTTCCATATACATCCCACCGAATCTTACTGTTACACACAAGGACATGGAAGGCCTAGGAGCCCAACTTCCTTCTCCATATATACTCATGGGAGACTTTAATAGTCACAACACTCTATGGGGAAATACGCATTGTGTCACTAAAGGAAAGCGGATAGAAGAATTCCTAGACAATCACACCTTATATTTTCTAAATGATGGATCCGTCACTTACCTACACCCAAGGCACGGAACATACTCAGCAATTGACCTAACAATTTGTGAACCTGAATTATTTTTAGACATTTCATGGAAAGTATGTCATGACCTTTGTGGTAGTGACCAGTTTCCATTAATATTAACTCTAAAAAGAAAAGAAGCAGCTCTTAAAATAACAAGATGGCTATTTAAAAACGTTAACTGGTATAATTTTCAAACACTTTGCTATGAAAGGTTTAATGAAGCCTCTGAAGATGATCCAGATGTTATTAAACAGTTCACCAGTACACTCATCTCCATAGCAAATTATACTATTTCAAAAACATCTCCAAACACAAAATGCCTACGGATGCCATGGTTTGATGATAAATGCAAGACAGCTATAAAAGAATGGAAGGCTGAAAGATTATTCTTCAGAAGGCCAACAAGTGAAAATCTTTTTAAGGTTCAAATAAGTAGGACACCAGCTCGAAGAATAATAAATGAAGCTAAAAGGAAAAGTTGCAGACAATTAGTATCTGGTCTGACATCAAGTACCTCAACAAAAAAGGTCTGGAATCTGATTTGCAGGATGAAGGGCAGGAATAATGGAGCTCAAATTCAGCACATCAAATATCAAGTCACTATTCTGATTTCAAAACAAGAGATTGCATATATCCTAGTAGAAACTTAAAAAAAAAAAAAAGGTATGCATTTTTCATCTAATAATAGGGAACCTTATAATTAACTGTTCACAATGGAAGAATTGACACAAGCCATAAACAGAGCACATGATAACACCGTACGACCAGATGATATCCACTACCAATTAAAAAAAATTGCCTCACATTATCCTGTCTTTACTGTTACTTATCTTTGGATATCAGGGAATATTCCACTCTCTTGGATAGAAGCGATAATCATTTCCATCCCAAGAGCAAGAAAATGATCATAATGACCCCAACAACTACCTCCCAATAGCCCTGACAATTTGCTTATGCAAAACCATGGGGAGAAAGTTTAATGAACGTCTATTGTGGATTCTGGAATCACAACATCTCTTAAGTAAATTCAGTGTGGCTTCAGAAAAGTAAGAAGTACTGTTGATCACCTCATCAGCCGAGATGCTTTTATCAGAAAAGAACATGCAGTGGCTGTCTTTTTTGACTTGGAGAAAGCTTGTGACACCACTTGGAAGTTTTTTTTTTTTTTAAAGGATTTATATCAACTTGGTTTTAGAGGACACTTGCCCATTTTTATTGCAATTTTTGTTTATCAAACAGACATTTTAAAGTCAGAGTAGGTAATATCATATCTGACCCTCATAAACAAGAACTAGGAGTACCACAAGGAAGCACTTTATCAGTTACACTTTTTAGTATCAAAATCAACAGCATTGCAAAATATCCATTGCAGTCTTTATGTGGTTGACAATGGCATTTGCTACAGAGGCAAATCCAGCTGACAATTAACAGAATGCAGTCCTGGTCAGTATCAAATTGTTTTACATTTTCAAAGACCAAAACTGTTTGTATGCATTTTTGCCAGCTACGCTCTCTCCATCTTGAGCCAGGGATATTCATTGATGGTGAGCACATCAGAGTGGTTAAGGAAACCAGATTCCTTGGAATAACTCTTGACAGTAAACTGAGTTTTATCCCTCACATAAAGATTTTAAAAGATAAATATCTTAAAGCCATGAACATTTTAAAGGTTTTAGCTAAAACAAAATGGGGTGCAAAAAGTTCAGTTCTTTTAAATCTCTACAGAACACTAATTCAATCATGCCTGGATTATGGATGTATAGTGTATGGATCAGCCAGGAAATCGTATATCAGACTCTTGGACACAGTACATCATCTAGGCATATGTCTGGCGTTACAGGTCTTTAGTACATCACCAACTCAAAGTTTGTATGTAGAAGCAAATTAACTTTCTCTGGAGAACAGACGCCTCAAACTAGCCCTACAATATACAACAAAGCTGAAGACCAACAAAGAAAACCCAGCTTACCATCCTGTTTTCTTCAAGCCTATACGAACAAAAACCAAGACATATCCAACCTTTTGGACACGGATCAAATCACATTTACAAAATCTCAAAGTAGATCTGAGCATACTGGAACAGATACATTTCTGTATAACCCCCCAACCATGCTGGGTACCTGGACACCGTGGAATCCCAGGAAATTAAGAAGCAGACACTGGTGTAAAAGAGGCACTATCAGCAGATTTAAAAAAGTGTCCAATACCTCCCACTGACCTAAAACCCGTAATAAAATTGTGTATTAACAATAAATGGCAAACTGAGTGGGACCAATCCACCATGAACAAACGACATAAAATCAGCCCTATTGCTGGCAAAAGAAACATTTCTCTGTTTTCAAATCACTGGGACCAGATCGTCTACTGTATACCCGCTGTCAAATAGGTCACTCCAGGATGACACACAAGTTTTTAATATTAGGAGAAGACTCACCAACATGTACCTTCTAACAGAATCCATTATCCTTGAAATATGTTTTAATAAGCTGTACTGGTACTGACTGTACCCTGTGAGAAACCTTTTTTATTCAGTCAACACTACAATTTTTAACATAGTCAAACCTAATGCAATTTTAGAATTTTTTAGGAAGAATTGATTTTAAAAACCTTATATAGAAATCCTTTTAAACTTTCTCATCAGAAAATCATCCACTTGCAGCAATGACAGTTTGAAGATCCTTGGCAGTCTATCTGTAAGTTTGTCCAGATACTCATGTGACATTTCACTCACGCTTCATGTAGCACTTGCCATAGATGTAGATATCTTGTTGAGCACTTCTCACGCACCTTACAGTCTAGCTGATCCCACAAAATCTCAATGGGGTTAAGATCCATAACACTATTTTCCAATTATCTATTGTCAAATGTCTGTTTCTTTGCAATTCTTCCCATAAGGTCTGCACCCCTGAGTCTTCTCTTTACTGTTGTACATTAAACTGGTGTTGAGCAGGTAGAATTCAATGAAGCTGCCAGCGGAGGACATGTGAGGCATCTATTTCTCAAACTAGAGACTCTGATGTACTTGTCCTCTTGTTTTGTTGCACACCAGGTCCTTCCACATCTCTTTCTGTCCTTGTTAGAGCCAGTTGTCTTTTGTCTTTGAAGACTGTAGAGTACACCTTTGTATGAAATCTTCAGTTTTTTTTGGGCAATTTCCAGCAATGTATAGCCTTCATTCCTCAAAACAAAGATTGACTGACAAATCTAGAGAAAGCTGTTTCTTTTTTTACCATTTTTGGCCTAATATTGACCTTAAGACATGCAGTCTGTTACATGCTGTGGCAACTCAAAAACAAGCACAAAGACAATGTTAAGTTTCATTATATATATACAAATAGCTTTCATCTGTGTTTGATACAATGGCAAGTGATTTTTTACTACCAAATTTGCAATTTAGCATGATTACTCAAGGATAAGATTTCAAAGGTATCAAAAATGACTTTTTTTCAAATATTGATGGTGCTGTTTTTTGACATCAGTAATGTCCTGACTATACTTTGTGATCAGTTGAATGCCACTTTGGTGAATTAAAGTACCAATTTCCTTCCGAAACAGCAAAACCTATACATTATTCCAAACTTTTGGCCACCAGTGTATATATACACACAATACACAATAGCTTTTTAAGGATACACAACACCTGCCGAAGCACTGCAGGTAATCAGGATGCTGAAATGGCCCGTTCACAGCGAAGCGTCATGTGGAGAGACAGAGTGATGTTTGCTGGAACACTGCAGGGGAGCGGAGATTCTTCTCGTTGCCATGAAGTTTCCGCCCACTGGCTTGTGTAGTCGACGGTGACCCAGTAGAGGGCCTCTAGATGAGAGATGTTTTGAGGGAAGAAAATTCTGAGGAATGGTGTTTGTGCACCTGCATTTATAGCAGATAATTCGTGCCTAAAAGGGCAGGGCTCAAACACCATTGTCAATATTAGAATATTGGCGTTAATGTAGAGAGGTTTCAACTAGGTCGTGTGAAAGGACAACTCTTCATATGCATTAGCATGCAATGTCAAGTGTACTGAGTTGTAAGGGAACTTCAACTTTATCACAGAGCGGTAATTGTACGCAATAAGCAGTGGATTGAGTGAGCTATATACGAGTGAAAATTAAACATCTGGGTTACTAGTGTAAACCCCGTTCCCTAATGGAGGGAATGAGACATTCCCAACCAGACCCACTACGGTTACTCTGTACTGGAAAAGGTGCTCCATAGGTGCCAGTTATCACAGCAACCCCCTGTGATGTATTTTCCACTGTACGGTCCCCCGTTAGGTGGACCCACGTCTCCCTTGGGCAGTCCTGTAGAGCTCCTCCCTCATTAGGCAGGACCTACCATCATGTCACATCCATGTGTGGCGTAACAGGCACACATGGCATATAGGTAACACTTTTGTGGAACGTAGACCTCCCCATCATACACATAATCATCAAGCAAGTACAAGCTTTGTCTTTAGGAAGGTTATTAAAACAAGTTATATAAAAAAAAAAACACGTTATTGAACACGTACAATACCAATCTCTGCAACTTAAGATAAGTCTCAAATCGCTGAGAAATGTGCATGCCCTTAATATTTAATGTGTCTAATTAACTCATACACAATCTTGCTTTACCTTTTCAGTGGCATCAACAAATCCATCTCTGCCCCAGACTGAAGATCAGTCTGCAGCTCTGTCAGAGGCAGCTTCTGTCGTTATTTGCTATAAAAGTCTGTGAATTACAGAATTGACAATTCAAATACATGCTTAGATTTGTATAACTTTTTAAATAATGTTTATTGTTACTATTAACAAACCATTTACAAGGATAGAGAACGAGCATGAAGTAATCATCTAACACACATATACATTGAACATGTAAGGCTTGTGGCTGGTAACATGTATACAACACAGGAATACAAGGATGGACATACAAGAGTTTTAATACAATGATAATGTCATATAAGCTGGTTTCATGAATGTGAAGTATATGATTATATTCTGATTATAGTTGCGTACATAAATGTGGATACATGAATATGCTTGTATAATATCAAGCCAAGGAATGTCTCAATTGCATCAAGAAGCCTGAGGCATACACCATCCTTCACCCAAACACCATTTACATAGTTTCTGCTAACAACATGCAAATGCTTTTCAATATTTCAAATGGAGAAGGGTGAACACCACAAATGTGTTCATATATCAGGAGTTATGAGACCAGACATGAGCTGTACTTGAACCCAAAAAAAGAAATGCAAGCAAACACACACACACATACACAGAGAGAGAGAGAGAGAGAGAGAGAGAGAGAGAGAGAGAGAGAGAGAGAGAGAGAGAGAGAGAGAGAGAGAGAGAGAGAGAGAGAGAGAGAGAGAGAGAGAGAGGGAGGGGTAAACAACTGTGCGTACGACTGCACAAGTAGTTAATAAAACAAAGGGTAAAAAAAGAGAAATCAATATGAAATATTTACCCAAAATAGACCTACAAAATATAAGCTATATAATTGAATGCATCTGTAGATGTTAGCTTGTGTCTTTCCAGATTAAAATCACTGAGGGTGCTTCTGAAAATAGCAGGGGTGCTCTGTATAAAGTGGACATTTATCGTAATTAATTATTTTTTTTTAATCATGTTTAAATGTTACTAAAACATTTTTCATTTACAAAACATTTATTGCTTCGTTTTTTTATTTTTATTCACATGATCTGTCGCTGAAAATAACAGCAAAATGCTGCGCCTGCAGATTATAGGACATACATTGAGGCAGCATTTTGTGTGTTCACAAATTACAGGGATTTTTGTGATTGGTGGCATTCAAGGAACTCTGCTTGCCAATTTACAGTATTAGTCATACATATTCAATTGAGCAGAGGGGGCTGGATGGCAGAGGCAGGCTAAATACATACAAATTGTGCCGTTCCGATTTAATGTGCTGAGTAACATAAATTTTGCCACCTTGTCTGATATTAAAATCAGTGCGACGCACTTTGCAATTTTGTATGATATGTCGGATGCGTTTCATACAAGATCTGGCAACTGGACAACCTTGGAATAATATATTGATGTGATTATTCATATAAGGAGGTTTGGGGCGGAGATGGGTGTTAAATACGGGAGACTCCCGGGAAAAACGTGAGTGTTGATAGGTATGGGTACAGGGGCCACATCAGCCGTTATGTAGAACATAGAAGAGAGAAGATAAAAAGTTCTGCATAGTTGTTTTTTTCTAAGCCCAGAAGTGGTAGTGTACTCATCCACTCAATGAATGATGTACAATTTTCTGAAGTGTATACAAACATGTATAGCACAATCTTACCTAGTGCTGGGAAAGCCCTTTTGTTGTAAATGGTTGGTTTTTAGTGTTTCAGTGTTCTGTTCATTTTTAAGCAGATATCAGTTTAGTCTTTAAAGGGGAAAAAAAACATTATAAAAGGAGCATACAGCCAAAAAACAAACAAGCAACTTGATGGTCATTCTATACATTTCTGTCACCTGATATATAGGCATTCAAAACAGTCATCGTGAATGAGTGCACTGTACAGAACACATTTGCTCTTAACAATTTCATTTACTTTTGCTAAGGAAATAATTACACGTATACCAAAATACATAGCAACACAACGTTTGTCAATGCTACCCAATTTGTGTCGCAACCCATGTTTAAGAAATGCTGATCTAAAGAAATAACAGCACGTCTAACAGCACTATGATAAAGGGCATCAGGCCATCCTATCAAAATCAATTACAGTGTTTGTAAATTTGTACTTTGTACTAATTATTTTTAAAGAATTTTGTAAATTTTTGAGGCCCTTTGTTTGTAGGACATGATGGTAAACATTACACACAGTACTGTGCAAATGTTTTAGGCACTTGTGAAAAATGTTGCATTGTGAGGGTTTCATCAAAAATTATGCCATAAGTAGTTTTTGTTTATCAATAAACATCATACAAAGTCCAGTAAACATAAAAAAGCTAAATCAATATTCGGTGTGACCACCTTTGCATTTAAAATAGCACCGATTCTCCAAGGTACACCTGGATACAGTTTTTATTGGTTGTTGGTAGATAGGATGTTCCAAGCTTCTTGGAGAATTGGTCACAGTTTTTCTGTCTATTTAGGCTTCTGTCCCTTTATGTCAGACTGACACGAATTTCCATGGGGGGCTTTGTGGGGGCCATATCATATGTTGCAGGGCTCCCTGTTCTTTTATTCTATTCTTTTTGCAAAAGTAATGTTTGGAAGTCTACAGTTTATATTTCCTATTGACACACTAAAGCAGAAGATATAAATAATCATCTTAAGACAAAAGTTTTTGAGAAACATTTTATGTGCCTAAAGCTTTTGCATAGTAATGTATATCACAACTGTTGATTCTGCTGTTTGTCCACAAGATAGTCCATGCAAAGTCCATTGATATGTATCCGTGAAGTTTAGGTGTACTAAAATCTTTCGATTCTGATTTCTACCGGTCGCCATTTCCCAGTTTTATATTTGCCTATCTCATGTGAAAAGTTGAACACAATCTTCTTTCAGAATACCAGAGCGGGCAGTGGGAGGATTCCCGGGAAGCAAACAGGTCTACCTGTGCCTTGCCAAATTGACTCCAAATCAGCTGGACCTCCTGATGAGGCTGCCCGGGATATAAGTGATCCACAGCGACCTCATCCACTGCTGACTCCAGAGGAGGAGATGGCGGGCGAGTTGCGACATGCGACGAGAGCGTACACCACCTTGGTGATTTATAAATCCTACTGTTGCTGTGTTGTCGGACTGGACCAACACATGCTTGCCCTGGATCAACGGCAATAGCCTCCGCAGGGTGAGTAGTACAGCCAGCAACTCTAGGCAGTTGATGTGCCAACCCAGCCGCGGTCCTGACCAGGAACCGGCAGCTGCGTGCCCGTTGCACACGGTGCCCCAGCCCAGTTTGGAAGCGTCTGTGGTGACCACGACATATCTGGACACTTGCTGTTGGGGGACTCCTGTCCATAGAAATGCAAGGTCTTTCCAAGGGCTAAATAAGTGGCGGCAGAGCGGTGGGATAGCTATGCGATGTGTGCCGCAGCGCCATGCCCATCTCAGGACACGAGTCCGGAACCAGTGCTGAAGTGGTCTCATATGCATCAACTCGAGCGGTGTGGCCACCGCCAAGGATGCCATATGACCAAGGAGCCTCTGAAATTGTTTCAGTGGAACCACGGTCTTCTGTCTGAATGCCTTCAAACAGGTCAGCACGACTGGGTGCGTTCATTCATGAGGCGTGCCGTCATCGAGACTCCAACTCAAACTCCACACAAATGTGTCCAACTGAGTCCAACTCCAGACCAAGAAAAGAGATGCTCTGAACCGGGAGGAGCTTGCTCTTTTCCCAGTTGACCCGAAGCCCTAGCCGGCTGAGGTAAGAGAGCACCAGGCACCTGTGCGCACACAGCGCGTCTCGAGAGTAAGCTATGATTAGCCAGTCTTCAATATAGTTGATAATGCAAATGCCCACTTCCCTTAACGGGGCAAGTGCGGCCTCTGCGACCTTCGTGAAGATGCGAGGAGACAAGGTGGTACACCCGGCCCTCGAATGCAAACTGCAGGAATGGTCTGTGTCGAGGTAAATTATGCATCCTTCAGGTCTACCGCCCTGAACCAATCTTGATGTCGGACGCTCGCTAGTATGCACCTTTGCATCACCATCTTGAACGGGAGACTGTGTAAAGCCTGGTTCAGTACCCATAGGTCCAAGATTGTCCACAACCCACCGCCTTTTTTCAGTACAATGATGTAGGGGCTATAAAACTGTGGTGAAGTGGACGGCGCCGAATCTGGGCAGGCATCTGGCAAACTGAATCACGTAGCCAAGTAGGACGGTCCGAGTCAGTCATCGTGACGGGTTGGAGGGCACGAGCCATGCGTCCAAGCTCTGGGTGAGGGGGACCAAGGGGACAATCTCATCGGACGTAGCACCGGGTGGGGCCTCGTGGCGGGGCGGAGCCAGGGAGGCCACATTGACAGGCTTGAGCCCTGTGGCGGTGCTGAGTCGAGAGACATCGAAGCACTTACCTGAATCCTGATACTCACCAGTGGATTGGTCAAGGAGGGGGGAGGAGGTTCTTCGTCCCCACGGTCCATCGAAGCCGTCTGGGGTTGACCATGTTTGAGCCATAGCTTGGTGCGCGGTTGCGGGGAAACTTACGCCGGGGCGCTGGACCTGCCAAAGAGAAATGGTGGACTGTGGTCAGGGTGACAGCCATACACACTGGTTATGTGACCCAGGGAATGATGAAACTGCTCTTTTGTTGAATGTTTGGTTACCGCAGCTACAAGCGTGTGTGGCAAATTCTCCTCCTGGCCTTCCACCAGATATAGAGTGGTCTGTGTACGAGCTCCAGGACATCAGGTCTTCTTGTCCCTGGGTCGCTCGTCTCAGGGGCGCTTAGAAGTCTTCTTCTTAGCAGGCGGCCGTGAGATGGGTGGCGTCTGCTTCCTGCAGGGGGCAGGGCCGCAGGGGTGGGCCGAGGTGGAGCCAGTGCAGCCACCACAGGGAGACGCCCTTGGTGACGTGCAGATGGGGTGCAGGATCTTGAGCTACACCAGAGCAGGATATGCTGAATGGCCTCTGTCTGCTGCTTCACAGCTGAGAACTGCTGGGCAATGTCTCCGGGAGATCCGGGCATTCAGGAAATATGTCTTGTCGACCTCTCGCATCTCGACCAGGTTATGGCATAGGTGGCATTCCTGGACCAGTAAAGTGGACATCGTCCACCCAAGAGACCGTGCTGTGACCTTCGTTGTCGACTTTCAGGTGCCGAGAGATGCTCCTACATGAATCCCAGGGCAGAACTACACTCGTGCAGCTCTTTCAGTGCCTTGGCTTGGTGTACATACAGGAGAGCTGGGTGGAGGCAGCTTGCCCTGCGGCACCGTAGGCCCTGGCCATCAGGGACAACTTAAGCCTACAGGCCCTGTATTGGAGCTTCGGGCACCCACGCCTGGCATAGATCCATCGCAACTGCCTTATCCACTGGGGGTATCGCCGAGAAACCCCTGGCCGCTCCGCCACTGTGGGTAGTGAGAGTCACGATCTTGTCAGCTCCTCATGCTCCTCCGGGAAGAAAGACACTGGGGTGGGGCGTGGCTGTGAGCAGCGCCAAGAGCCCAGATACCAATCATCGAGCCGCGAGGGTTCAGGGGAGAGCGGAGGGTTCCACAATAGCCCGACGCTCACTGCGGCATGTCCGTCATTTCGGTGTCCGTCTGTGACTGGGCAACTATGCCAGAAGGGGGAAGTCCAGCGGAGGTATACGCATCAGACTGGATGAGCCCGCATTTCAACGCTGCACTCGAGAGCAAATCACTTTCGCGGGCAACGAGCAAGAAGTCGAAGTCGCCCTGGGACAAGCTGGCGCACACATCCAAGTGCTTAATCGAAGCAAATGAGCGTGCTGGGGAATGGGAGGTCTGTGGGGATTTAACCAGCGGGAGGTGGTCCCATTGTGGTCCCCGAATCGTCCCCAGTGCTCGCCGCACTGGCCTCATACCTGTAGGTAGGAGGAATGAGGCAGGGAGCCGCTGGGGTGGCGTGCTTTCTATCGAAAGCGTGACGTGTCCGCAACGTTGCTATGGTCATGTCCTCGCAGTGAGGACATGACGCACCCATGAAAGATGTCTCGGCGTTGGCGGTGCCCAGGCACGAAAGACAGCAATCGTGGCCATCTGAGAGATATCGACCGCATCCAGGAATAACACACAATTGGAAGGGCATCTTTAAAAAGACACGTCTTTAAAAAGACGTTCCGATGTGTGCCACTCTTTTAGAATATACTCTTTTAGAAAGGAAAATACTCTTTTAGAATACACTCTAAATTATTTGCCGAAGCATTCAGGGGCGATCTCTGCAGTGCAACCGTGCAGAGAGGGGAGAAAGCCGATGTAATGTGCTGTTAGGATCCAGCAGAGGTGAGAATGGAAGCCGTGGGAAATTCAGCTTGCTGAACCATCGACCACTCGGCTCCGAAGAGAAAATCTGAATGACCGATATGCACGTCCCCACCTTTATATCCATATGTCCAAGGGAGTGGCATGCAAATGCTACTCGCCAATTGCCACTGGCCTTTTATCAAAGATCTGCAAAGACATTGTGAACAGTTGAATGCCACTTTGGTGAATAAAAGTACCCATTTATTTCATTAAGAGCAAAATATGTACATTATTCCAAAATTTTGGCAACCAGTGTAATCAGCATCATCTATTTCTAATAGCATTAGAGATTTGACTCAACCCTGGATTTGGCTTCATCACATGCATTAAAGAAAAACCAGCTAGCATATAAGTGTCAATGACTGTTGAACCAAACCAAAGTGTAAAGTAGGTTTGTGTGTCAGATCACAATATGATGTATTTTGAGGAGAATATTATTATTCTCTGCAGAGATCTCTGTAAGCTTTACAACTCCATAATAGAGATGATTTACAACTATGAGAAGTGTATGTTTCTTGCCCACTGGCAGGTCATTTGAACAGCAGCTGTCTAAACACAACACACGTGGTGGGAGTGACGAATCCTGTGGCTGAATACTCTTTCTTCCTCTCTCTCTCTCTCTCTCTCTCTCTCTCTCTCTCTCTCTCTCTATCCCTCTATCTCTCACTCTTGTTTATTTCTCACTACTGCAGCAACATTGAATAAAACACTTCAGTTCCAACTTCAGTCAGTACTTCTCTGGATGAATATGCAAAGCTTAAAAAATTATTTAGTGTCTAGTAATATATTTGTCTAGTTATTGAAGGACAAAGTCCAGTTAATTTCCCAATGTTTTTGTTTGCAGCATATTTAAGCAATGAATCAAGGATTCTGCCTTCAATTTGTAACATATGGCACCAACATGGTCCAATGAGATTCTCTACAATCAGCCACTGGAAATATGACCATGTTAGTAATTGATAATCAGGCCTTGGGCGCTGAATTCTATTAAAGTGAAGAGGATGAATACATTACATTCTTGGAAAAGCCCTCCCAGGTTCATGTTTTTCTCAGGTTTAGTGTGCTGAGATATCTGGAAGAGAGAGCTACCTGTTGGCCATGGGATCTGTCACTGCCACTCTCACATCATATTTTTTGTGTATTTGGCATATTTTTCAATGAGAATTCCCTATAAATTTGAGACATGGAAATTGATCATTAAGTTGTATATGGTAATTGCAGGTCCATGACCTTTTCCCAATTAACTTAATATCTTAATTTGTTTTTAAATCCACCCAAATAATGCTATTCTTATTGTTTGAGGAAGACTTTGAACAGTAATAGCCTAGAGTTTGTTGCTTGGAGAATGGTGACCATCAATTAGGTTGCTTAACATTGTACACTGCCTGGCCAAATATTTTTGATGGGAGAGTCGAACCACTCTGTACAGCCTTCTCCAGCACATCCCAAAGACTTTCAATGGGGTTGAGGTCAGGACTCTATGGTGACCAATTCATGTGTGGAAATGATTCCTCATGCTTCCTGAACCACTCTTTCACAGTTTGAGCCTGATGAATCTTGGCTTTGTCATTCTGGAATATGCCCGTGCTGACAGGGAAGAAAAAATACATTGATGGGATAACCTGGTCATTCAGTATATTGAGATACTCAGCTGATATAATTTTATTGCTGCATAACGTTGCTAAGCCTAGACCTGACCAATTGAAGCAAACCCAGATCATAACACTCCTCCAGAGGCTTGTACAGTGGGCAATATGCACGACATCTTACCCTGATGCCTCCATTGCTAAGTAATAGTGTAAATCTGGACTCACCAGACCACATGACCCTTTTCCATTGCTCCACAGTTCAATCTTTATGCTCGCTAGCAATCTGAAGTCACTTTTTCCGATTTTTCCCAATCCTAGAAGTTCTCGTCACATTGTGTGTGTGGAAATGCTCTTACTTTCAATATTAAACATATTCGTGAGTTCTACTGTCGATTTATTACAATGTGACTTTGCCAAGCATTTTAGTGATCTCCGATCACGATCATTCAAGATTTTTGACCACATTTTTCCACGAAGTTGACGTTTCACCACTATCCTTCCAGGTTTTAATAATGCAATGGACTGTTCTTAACCCAATTACAGTGATTTCAGTAATCTTCTTAGTTGTTTTCTTTGCTTGATGCAGGCCAATAATTTGCCCCTTCTGAAACACAATAACATCTTTTCCATGAACACGGGATACGTTTTCTGGTTGTTTAAGAAATGAGAAGCTACACACTACATCAGTTAGATTTAAAATAATTGTTGCCAGCTGAGACATATTAATCAGTGCTATAATGATCCAATATGCTCTTGAGTATCTGCTTATTTAAATCCAAATAGTGACATTTTCTTTTTTCTTTTTTTTTTTTTTTCTTTTTTTGGCCTGGCAATGTATAAGGAGGTGCAATTGCCTTGAAACCAAACCTTTGTTATTTTACTGTTTGAAATGTATATTTGCAAAGTGACTTTTGGAACTGACCCTGAAAGTGTCTGTGCCATTCCTCTTGGATAATTACTTTATCCACACTGATTTCCTTTGGATGGAAGAAAATTTTTTAAAGCCCTGGACAAACTTCAGTAGCTTAATGGATAATGTAATAGTTCTGTTGTGCCAGAAGATGGTATAATTTGGATGAATAATCATTTGTTTAACCTACATAGTGAAATGAATATGAATTTTTTTTGTTTTCAAATACAAAATTGAAAACCCTACAAAGTGTAAAACAGATCAAATCTTAATGTTAAAAAGTGAAATCCTTCTATATTTGCATGGTTGAAGCAGTTTTAAATTACTCCCATGCTGGAACCTGTAAAAACAGTTAATTTCAGAGCAGGGCCGGCGCTATAGCTTTAGGCAGAATGGTCAGGTCAGGAGATGGTTGGATGGTTATGGGGCCACAGAAATCATAGCACCGGCTCTGTTTCTTAGAACAGGACACATGTCTCTAATTTTTATGTACTGTACTGACCTGCCTCTTTTGATTTGGATATGGTACTCCTGTATAAATCTTCATAGCTTCAAAAGTTCAGCTCCTTTATATCTGATTTTCTATTTAAGTCGTTCATGATGATCTAGTGACTAGTAAATTACTCATTTGCTTTGTTTTTAAACTGAAAAACATATGAAGTTATAAAAAGTATTTTTAACTGTAATTTTTTTTTTTAGTCAAAATAGTGTAAAACATGAAGTTTTAAATTCTTGTTAGATTAAATGACTGATTTTGAATGAATGTATTTACTTTAAAGTACATTAACAGGCAGGGGCGTTTCTGAGCATGTGGGGGCCCAAAGCGAAAAATTTATATATTAACAACACAAAACACAAAACACAAAAAAATTTAACAATAAATAAACAACCCACATCTTTTAGTATAATTGAAAGTGTTTTAGAAAGTAGCTTAAAAGTAAAGTAATTAGTACTGTGATTATTTTCCAATGAAGTAATTAGTAATCTGATTACATTTTTCAGAGAAGTAATCAGTCATTTGTTGTGGAATACTTTTTGAGTAATTTACCCAACACTGCTTATAAAACAACTCTCCAACCCCACTAATTCAGACATATAATACTTGAAATATCATCCATAGGATACTTTATCAGAGGAAATCTATTCATCAATGTTAAAAAAAAAAAATGAGAAAAAAAATCTAATTAAAAATATAATAATACAAAATCTGGTTTAGTCTGTTTATTTTCATTAATTTAGCCTTAGTGTTGTACATTTTTATTGATGAATGTTTGTTTGTTGCACCTTATTGTTTTCCATTTCATTCTAACCATTTGATTGATCATGTTTTGTTATTTTGCAAAACTTTCAACAGCTGCATTTTACAGCACCAACAGTTCCTATTTTCTGTTGTTGTTTTCAATTAGGCGGCATAGTCTTTAAAAATGTCCCTTCCCATTTAAACCTGTCTGATCCTCTCTCCATGATGTTTTAAATCATTAATGAGTGTGTGCAGTAAATGTTAAAGACCTGCTAGATGTTTGATTGCTGCCAATGTGGATGTGATTGTGGCCGCTGATGCCCGCAAATAAAAACCACACCATAGTTATTATCTCTCTGAAGTTTCGCCCCCTGAAATTTACCCTTCCAGTAACCAACAGGGCATTGCTTGCCATCAAACTACAAGAAGCTTCAAAGTGTCATGTTTTAACAGGAGGGGGAAACATGCCGTTTTTTACCCAGGATAAAACTTACATTTTTAAATTGTAATAAACAAACACATATTTGAGGAAACATTATTATATACTTTGCTTTTGACATATTTAATGCTGTAATTGTGCTAATCTAAACAGGCAGAAAACTTGTTTAAACTCAAATCTTTCCAACATAATAATAAATGTTCAGGAAACTCTATAAAAATGTAAAAAAAAAAAAAAAAAACTTTAAAAAAACAGCTGAATCAGGGAAAAATAGAGGCTCCCTCTATTTACAATATATTTAAAAATATAATTAAATATAATTACCATACAATGCCAGGATATCTTGAAAATTAGGGTGAAATTCTTAATGAAATGTTATGATAGGGAAGAAAACATTGACTAATGGCTTCATTTGTGATACACACATTTTACTTCAAGCGTTCCAGGTCTTCAGGGAGCAGTCCAGTGTTATTTCACGAATCATATCAGAAATACATTGACTGACCTGTGGTTCAATATGCAAATAAAGCAAGTGAATAGAATGGGTTGCCCTTGGATTTGGTCTTCATTGCAAACAGATTTGTCACTAATGAGTAGCAGATTATGGCATGATTCTGGTCTGAATTAAAGGGCAGGCTTTAAGAGCTGAGAGAGGCAGAAACTAATAAATTATGTATGTCTTTCTGTTTTACTAAAAGGTTTTTAATGTGTATCAGCAATAATTCATATCAAGTACATAAAGGTGTCAATTATTGGTTTATTTCTATTGATACTAAGGGTGCTATCACATAACATCTATATGCAACAACTTTATAGTTAAAAACTCAAAAAGACAAATCTTCATCTTGCAGTACAGCCTCTGAAACAATCCATTGTGTTGTATCCAGTCGGATAATTCACAGTGGTTTCTGTAAATGCTGTTCCAATTAGTGATAATTGCTCCTTAATAGAATACAAGTGAACATGTGTTTTAGATTTATTTTCTAAGCTTTACAACAAAGATGTTATTAATAAATATTTAGATTGGATTTTCCACTGGGCACTTGCTAGTGATGTTCTCCATGAGAAGAGAGGTAATTATGGAGTGGTGATGGTGTAGTGGGCTAAAGCACATAACTGGTAAGCAGAAGGTTTCTGATTAAATCCCCACAGTCACCACCATTGCTTGTGCAAGTCACTTAACTCCAGGTTGCTCTGGGGGATTGTCCCTGTAATAAGGGCACTGTAATTCGCTCTGGATAAAAGCATCTGGCAAATGCATAAAAGTAGATGTTATTTCTGAAATGTTTCGAATAAATTAATTGCAGGTTTAGATAAATTAGCATTCAAGTATTTATGCCCATTAGCCCTCATTTGGCAAACATACACTACCTACACTAAACTATTTTACCAGTGAAAAGAATGACATCTAAAGGGCGTCATCGGCACATATCAAAGCATTTGGAACAATTGCATTGTTTTCTTGGGCATTACAATTAACCTGTGGTCAGTAACCAAGTGATTTAATAAGTAGTACTCCACAAGTTTTTAAAGTAGATGTAATTGCTTGCATCCCCACAAAATTACAAAATAGTTCACAGAATTCTGTCACAATCTACTCACCCTCATGTCAACCTCTGTGACATTTATTTCTTCTGTGAAACTAAATAAATGAGATATTTTGTCACTGGATGGAAAAGACCTGCATGAGGATTCTAATAAATGTCATTCATTTTTCCCACAATAAAGCAGTCATGCAGGTTTTGAATGACATACGGGTGTGTAAATAATGTCACAAATGTAATTTGTTGTTAGCTATTTATTTTACAACATTATAAGACGGTCCAAAGCTGAACCACCCCTTTGACTCTGGTGCCCCCTTGTGGAGAGAAATTATAGACATAGCAGGCAAGCCTGAATATATGAGCATAACATATATTTGCACAGACCTTTATCCTCAGACCACCTGTTTTAGTTTTCCATAACAGGATCATTGTTATTGTTATAACATCTCCCAAGAATCCCCCAAGTGTTGCCCCGTTATGGTCTCAGAACACTTGTTTCCTCTGTGAATGTGATCTGCATGGCCAGAGCAGATAAGTCTATATGTGATTAGTCTATCACACTTCTTCCATAGGAAATAAGATCACAAACCAATGACATGAGGTTTTTTAAAATGAGACTGATTTTTTCACTAGGGGATATAAATTCTGATATGCGAGGGTTTGAGTCCAATTTACTTTTTAAAAAGATGATGAAAGACATATATTGGGACATATGGCAGGCCCCATTTTTAAGATTGTTTATAATAGGACTTACATCGATCCTTCAGTCGTGTGTGGATTTATACTGAATACATGTATATTTTCATGGGTCCATTTCTGTATCTTAGGGGTCCCAATTTTGCTTCCAGACAGACACTTGTCTACTTTAAAAAACAGTTTTATTTAAAAGCTAGAATAAACAAGTAGCTTAATTCAAAAGTAATATGATTGTTCCAACATCAATAGACTGCACTTAAATAATTTCAGTTTGACAACTTCTGTTTTTAAGCATTTAAAGTCACAAGCATCACAAATGATCACTGCAACATTGGTAATGAGTAACAAGTTGAAATTGACAGGTTGCAACATATGAACTCAAGATAAAGAAATGTCTGTTCATAAAGAACATTTATGCTGTTCAGTAAATTTTATGAACAGAAAACATGTCAGACATAATTGTCTCACATATAAGAAACATAACAATGCATTAAACATAGCTTCTTGATGCCAACCATAGTCTCTTGTTCCTTTTAAAGCAAGTAACTCACAGCAGAGGTGGCAACACATGGCTCTAAATCCATAATTACAATGTCAGATCATCCCTTTTTTCTAAATTCCCTTATAGGTTAATTAGATGGATTCCTTTTGATTATTAAGTAAAATGATGCATCTTTCATAACTTGTGCGTTTTACTGCATTATAAATTGTGATAACGTTAATAGCTTTGCAATCCCTTTTTTGGCAGGTACATACATCATTTCCCTTATTTTCAAAGTTTGATTTAAATTTTTAGTATTATATAATTAACTAAACGTGCATATTTTATATAAATAAATAATATTTTCTGAAAGGTTAAACATTAAAAAAATACAGTGCATAACAAAGTTAGTCCCTTTATAAAGTGTCTGTTTTGTGCAGACTGCTGGGTTAAGTGATTATTAAGGAATGAGAAGCAATAATTGAAATGATGAGAGTTATTAACTAATTACCACATCATTGGCTTTGAGTGTGCACAAGACATCAGCATCTCTACAACCACATTCACCAGACAAAAATCTCCCACATGTCGAAATTTGACAGCTCTGTGGACTCCATGAGGAAATACTGGCCTGCGTCATTCTAAACCCAAACCAAATTTGAATTCACTCTGTGGCACGAGCGTCAGCCAGTTGAACTGAAGATCTGTGGCTGCTGGCTGTTTCTATCTCATGTGTTCAGATGACTGAAGGCTGCTACGAGCTCTCTGAGTTTTCTCTATCACTCCCTATAAGACCAGTCTCCTCAGGCAGATCTACAAAAACAGAGAGCAGTCAAAAGCAGTGAATGAAATTATAAATGATTCAAATTTGAAATGTTACATTTACAACAAGATTTACATTTCCTGGAGGAAATACTGTACCAGTGCTTACAAGGCAGCAAAAGAGTAGTGATAAAGTTTTAGGTAAGTTTAAGTTTTATATGCGATTAAACATCAAACATCTGATGGACCCTTTACACACGTCCACGTTCGCGAAGTGGAAGTTGTCATAGTTAGCGAAACTTGAATGGCGGACCACAGCAAATATAATTTTTGCTTACCCGTTTGCTCCAAAAGCAAAAGAAAAAAAACAATGATTGCACTTTCACAGCTTTGCAAAAGAAGATAAAAATATTGAGTGCTAGATAACAGCAGTAAGAAGCGATAAACAGGCCAAATTTTCTGTCAATCCCTCAGCAGATGTATTAGAAGCCTCATCGCAGCTATGGTAACAGATTTTTTAAAAGTTATCCCAGGGTAATATAATACAAAGTACAATGTAATAAATTGACACCAAATTTTCCTAAATTGGAAATATAACAAAAAGTTTGCTAAATTTACGTTTTTAAAGAAGGCGGAAACGAGTCATAACAGGTCTGTGAAAAGGGTCCATTACGATTGTGCCATGTTCTGCAGACAAATTGACAAACTGCTTGTCACTGGAATCTTACTTCATTGCATCTGTTTAGGACCTGGTGTACAGTGTTTATACAGTAAGTGAATAAATATATACTCAATGAGACCTTTATTAGGAACACTATGGCCCTCATAAATGCCTGGCATGGTCTTCTGCTGTTGTAACTCATCCGCCTCAAGGTTCGACATGTTGTGCATTCTGAGATGTTATTCTGCACACTACAATTGTACAGAGTGGTTATCTGAGTTATCATAGCCTTTCTGTCAGCTCAAACCAGTCTGGCCATTCTCCATTGACCTCTCTCATCAACAAGGCATTTCCATCCACAGAATTACCGCTCACTGGAAGTTTTTTGGCATCATTCCGAGTAAACTCTAGAGACTGTTGTGCATGAAAATCCCAGGAGATCAGCAGATAAAGAAATACTCAAACCAGCCCATTTGGCACCAACAATCATGCCACGGTCGAAATTACTGAGATCACATTTTTTCCCCATTCTGATGGTTGAACATTAACTGAAGGCATTCCTAATAAAGTGCTCAATGAGTGTATGCAAGAAAGTAGACCAATCAAAATTGAAAATTCAAAAATGATGACATCACAGTGGATTACATTTGAAGTGCTTAACATTCTATCAATGTAAGTCAACAGGAGACTTTAAAACTCTTATAAATATTTGTTAAATTATAAAAGCCAGCACACATAAAACTGAAATTATCAACAAAACAAAGTTTGAATGAATTGTATGGACTGGTTAAGCAGTTGTGGTAGAATTAATTGTGAAAATTAGTTATTGTTAGTAGTTTAGAATGAATCCCTAAACCGTATGTTTGAGGAATATCAATACTTGCAAGCGCTGTTATTCATGAATATGTAAATGCAATCAACCTTTTAGCATTTGCAAAACAATCACTTTAAAGTTTATTTTTAATCTTTTATAAAAAAGCATAAGTAGCAGCTGGTTGACTATACTGATCATTAATTACTCATTTGTTGATCCAAGTCGTTTACTTCTGATTCCTGATTGTTTGTGAGACCCTCACCCTTCAAGTCTCTGCTGTTTACTGAACCATTATGATCTTGCACAGATACTAAAATACAAAATAGCAAGTGGTGCATAAGGTAAGACAGTAAGAGAGTTACAATATTAAACATTTCTAGACATATAAAAGTGAGAGACTAGGTCACTGGGGAAGTGCGTGTGTGAAAAGTGAGAAAGACATAGATGTGTTGCGTTCCTTACAGTGAACAATCTTTATGGGCCATATAAGGATCGTGCAGAGGCCGAGAGCTGCTAAAATGGCCACTCCACCAGTGACAATGACCATGGCATAGTGGTAAAACCATACACAGGCTGGACAGCATACTATCGTGCTGAATAAAAGAGAAATCACACACACACAAATGATAGAACTCCAAGCATAGACTGAAACATTAAACAGCCTTTTATCTTCCCTTTTGAATAATTATACAAGTAGGCAAGTATACACACTTACTGGCAGGGGTGCAAAGCTTGGATGATCATAACTCCCAGACCATTAGCAACCTTGTCTGTGAAGCTCATAGCACCATACACAAATGCCCCACTTTGCTGTTAGAGAACAAATTATTAGATCAAAATCATGCACACATTTAAACATCCCGAGACATAATTTTTACACATTTGAAACTGGCATCTCTGAAGCAAATGCCTATTTTCACTTCTGCAAACACCTGCTTTTCTTAGTTTCAACCCCGCTCTTTCAGTCATGAGTTACTATTACAGTTCTTACTGTGTTTTGCAGCCCTGATATATGAAGAAAGGCTAAATATACAAAACACTCACTGTTTGATCTCCTATGAGTTCAGCCGTCATGGCAAGGGACATCACTAGGATGGTGGCTGACCCCACCCCTAATAATACAGCTGCCCCATACACCTTGTCTCCCATATGTGTGTCCAGCAGCACCCAATAGGAGAACACAAGAATCAGCAGCAGTCCCAAAAAATAGGTAATCTATTAATAAGGAACAAGGAAACATTAGTGTAAATAAAGTACATAAACACTTCCATTCTATTAAACTGGCCTCCAGTACTTAGAATTGTCTAATGTTTTGTTTATAATTTCATTTATATTAATGTCTTCTGAAAACTGAAAAGATGAGAACAGTCTAGACAAATGAGCCATTTTTGTAATTATTATTATCAAGATCAGGGCTATAGGAGGTCCTTGGAAGGTGCCTTTTATTCCCAAGTGGTAATTAGCAAAGCAATTAAAGGAATAGCTCACCACAAAATGAAAATGTTGTGCTTTTGGAGCTTGACAGACCCAATCTCAATTCACTTTCATTATATGGAAATAGTGACCAGGATATTATCCAAAATAAAAAATAATTAAAAAAAATAAATAAATAAATAAAAGGCTTGGGATCACACATCGATAATCCGTTTTTTTTTTAATGATTATCGATATATCTGCATTTATTTTTTCAGATATAAATAGGGCTGCTCGTTGCACAATAGTTTTTGTCGCTTCAAACATATTTCTCAACACAACTGCAGTAAAGTGTGAGCTGCAGGGTACATTTTTAATGGGGTTGCACATGGACGCGTCTGACAGACAACATGGCACATTCTAAAATTCAGATCAATAATTTCTACAAAAGGTATACACACACAAACACCGCAGTCACCATTCGCCAATTCCAGAGGCTGCTTAAAATTCTGCATTCTGCATGCAATTCTGCACTGAGCATAACCAAAGGCTTTTTAGCAATCAGTCCACTGGCAGCCATCTTTGGAATGCTCTCCAGTCGTGAAAGTGCAGCTCTTATGTACTTGAATGAGGGAACACTGAAATCCATGACCGTTGAGCATTCCAATTTCTCCCATTCGTTTTAAAAGTGGCCCATCACTAGCTTAACTCAATTCGCATAGTTTTCCATTAAATTTGACCCAAATCATTATCTAAGGACAAAGATTATTTACTATAGCCATTACAGGATTATATATTGTTTAAATGTACCTTTCATTTTGCCTACCTTTTTTTTTTTTTTTTAGTAACTAGTGTCTTCTGTGGTTTGTCAGCTTGAATTAAACGTATTTAATGCTAAATACAGAGAAATTGTATAATAATGTTTAGTCATTCCGTTTGCACAGTAACACCTGTTTCATACACTAACCTGCAAACTCATCAACATCACTGATCATTCTTGAAGAAGTACAAAAACTTTCAAAACTTTTTTGTGTATGGTGACAAGATCCAGTTTGGACTGGTTTGCCTTGTCCTGACCATGACCGGCTTTAGTAAATGTTATATCACCCTCTTGTGGTCTCCCAATGCTATTATGCCAGACTACATTAAACGGAAGGTGAATTGGAAATCACGCAAATTGGGCTTCTAAATGAAACATAATATATTGATGCCTCAAAAAAGTATGAAGAATATAACACACCGATCCACAATGATATTGTGGTGATATAATGATATAAATAATAATTATAATCACCTTTTGTGTCACACAATGGAAATAAAGGCATATATATGGATTTGGTTCAATGTGAGGGTGTTAATAATGTCAATATTTATTTTTGGGTGAAGTATACCTTAAAGAATGTAAGTCGAGTAGTCAACACCAGGGTGACCCATTTGTATATAAATAA
This sequence comes from Moxostoma hubbsi, assembly GCA_032164185.1. Taxonomy (NCBI): domain Eukaryota; kingdom Metazoa; phylum Chordata; class Actinopteri; order Cypriniformes; family Catostomidae; genus Moxostoma; species Moxostoma hubbsi. Next base: position 21,618,404 of record JAVLUX010000009.1, read on the forward strand.
TTGCATCTCTGAATACATTATTAGGCTCCTCAAGCAATGTAAGAGTTGGAGGAAAACTAAATGAGTGAGACAAATGCAAAGTCATACTTACACATTTCCCTATCAGTTTGCTAAAAGGCTTCATGATAAACGAGGAAGCAAAGCCACTCACATACATGACCAAGGGAATAATGGCTATGTACTTCTGCAAGACAGAAGAGGAAATAGAGATCACTGTGAAGAACAATAATTTTTATAAGTTTTTATCTGTTTTTGTGTCTCTATGGACGTTAATAAGAGTAGCACCATATTTAATTTTTGATGGGTGTAAAAGGGAGACTACGAGGAGTAGAAATACAGTCTCTTCAATGGGTTTGTACTGTTGTTTAAACTGGTGTTGATCATTCAACTGACAAAACATGGGGAAATAAAATATCACTCAGTTCACACAAAAGCTGTAGATAGAAAGTTTGTAGGGCATTTATACAACTTTATACAGTGCTTGCCATATACCTCACAGCCTCGTTTTTAATTCACTTCAAAAATTAAAAATGACGCTACTCTGAATAAAGGTCTGTAGCTTTCTTACCTTTGGCAGCAGTAGTGTATAGGTGAGGTACATGGAAATGTATGTTTGTGACAGGTTCACTATCAGTCTGGTAGACATGTAAAGCACAGCCACCTAATAACGGAACAGGGTGTTAAAAATACATGAGATATATTAACTTCAAAAGTGGGTTCTGACAGCCAGTTATAATAGCCATTTTATTACTTTCCTCTGTTAACATTAGCACTGGCAAACCACAGTGATTTAGTGATAGCTTCAATGCACTATGCAGATAAGTTAAATGTATGCTAACCTGGTAGAATGATGGCTGTCTTAGCCAATGCTGCCACTGCAGCAGATTGGTGGGAGAGGCCACAGTGGAGTTGTTGAGAAGAGGTTGGCGTTCCCCAGGACTGGACCCATCCTCCTCCTGACTGGGATGTGCTCCCTTCTCCTGTGTGCCCAGGTGAAACAGCAGCGAGAACAGTGCTCCAATGCCCACCACTACGAGACTTAAATTCTGTGTGAAGAAATAACATATTACTGTCTACAGTAAATCAGAGCTGTCCCATTAGGTTTCACCAGGCCTAGATGTTGCAGCCTGCTAGGTAAACCTCAGTAGGAGAAGGTGGGAAACAGTTGCTAACCATAAGCCCTTGATTACATGAAGCAAAAAGTGAGTACAAAGGCACTGAATGAGACCGAAGCAAACCCAACCTCTTTGAAACCCTGAAAAATGGCTTCCCCACTTTTTTTAAAGAACTAGCAGGTGGACATTTTTTGACAATGGTTAAAAAATTCTCCCAATCTTTTCTCACACTTATGCGATCTTAAACCTACATCTCACACAAAATATTTCTTAAAATGTATAATAAGTTTATATTAGGACTGTCGATTTAACATGTTAATTAAGTTCAATTAATTATATAAAAATAATGCATCAAAAAATTAAATAACGCACTTAATCGTTCCCCCGTACCGTAATAATGAATATTATACAAAACTAAATAAATATATAAATATTATATTTAGAATTATTTAAATATGATTATTTACAATTATTGATTGAATTATTTTTATTTGGGTGGCCTTTCCTGGCAAATATTGATACATGCGATTAATTACAATTAATTCCATTAATTAATCAGCATATCGTGGTTAATTAGATAAAAAATTGTAATCAATTGACAGCCCTTTATTGCATCCATGCAATGCAATAAAATGGGCTCCAGAACTTCCAAGTGTACAGTGCTTTGTGCACGCATCAAATGCAAGGAAGTGTAATCAAGCTTCTGTCACAATGCTGTTGTAAACATTTATAGTAAAAAAGGAGTTACATTTTGGTCTGATTCTCGCCCAAAACCGATCGTATCATTTCAAAAGACATTGAATAAAGCATCATGTGAAATACCTTTATGCTGACTTGCATTGTATGATATAACACATCATACATCTATGAAAATATCTTTGTGTTCCACAGAAGAAAGACAAACTAGTTTGAAAAGTCATAAGGATGAAAAAATTATAACAGCCCCATACGCAGCAAGCTATGATGCACTGTGTGTTCTGACACCTTTCTATCATGGCCAGCATCAAGTTTTTCAGCGATTTGTGCTACAGTATTTCTTCTGTGGGATCGGACCAGACAGGCTAGCCTTTGCTCCCCACATGCATCAATGAGCCTTTCTTGGATCACTTTTGGTAGGTACTAACCACTGCATACCGAGTACACCCCACAAGACCTGCTGTTTTTGAGATGCTCTGACCCAGACATCTAGCCATCACAATTTTGCATAGTGAGGATGTCTTCAAAAATAATGCCATATATAGTTTTCATTTATCAATTAACATCATACAAGGTCTAGTAAACATTAAAAAGCTAAATCAATATTTGCCTTGTTTAAATGAGACGGCCCTTGTAGGACAAATGGAAACAGAACATAATGTGGTTCCTATGACAGCAAGCCACTCTTTAACAAGTGTGAGTGCTTTCAGTGAGAAGGGATCAAATTTCCTTTGGAAGGCAATGTATGAGGTACATTTTAGGATAGTTATAGTAATGTAAAGAGAAAACAAAATAGATTTTACAGGTGTTTTTTTTTTGTCTATAATTCTTTATTTTAATCATGTATTATTATAATTATATATACTATATACTCTACACCCGTCTACTGAGGTACTTCAACTTGGGAATTAACATTACTTGCATTTGAACATTTTATTTCAAGCAAATTGGTGTCATTTTATTTAGACAAATAATGATAATTTCTGTTGAAGCAAAGAATTGTGGGTTGTGAGTGCCCACGAAGGATACACCTCTTGCATCCTCCCAATTCCATGTAAGAAGGATGCATTCAAAGGCTTTATTCAGAGTGTCCTACTTGCTTTTCTGAAATGACACAGCCTCAATGATGTATGCGGCCAACAAATGCGACCTCCGGAGAATGTAGCCTTCAAAAGAAGACAAAGCGAAAGTTCATTTCACTTCATTTAACAAACCAAAAAGATTTCAGCAGCATTTGATATAATGGTAAGTGATTTTCTAGTACCAAATTAGCAATTTAGCATGATTACTCAAGGATAAGGTGTTGGAGTGATGCTGCTGGAAATAGGGATGGTCTAGAGTTTATCATAAATGACTTTTTCAAATAGTGATGGTGCTGTTTTTTACATCAGTAATGTCCTGACTATAATCTGTGATCAGTTGAATGCCACTTTGTTGAATTAAAGTACCAACTTCTTTCCGAAACAGCAAAATCTGTACATTATTCCAAACTTTTGGCCTTTTTTGCTTGTGTAAAAAAAGAATTTATTCTATAAAAGTACTGATAATATTTCTCCCATATGCCAAATAAAAATATTGTCATTTAGAGCAGTTATTTGCAGAAAATGACAAATGGTCAAGATAAAAAAAGATGCACAATTTTCAGACCTTGAGTAAAGCAAAGAAAACATGTTCATTTTCATTTTTAAACAACACAATACTAATGTTTTTAGAGTACAGAAATCAATATTTGGTGATTTTCAATCACAGCTCTCTTGCAACTTGGCATGCTCTCTACCAGTCATTCACATTGCTGTTGGGTGACTTTATGTCACTCCTGGCGCAAAACTTCAAGCAGCTTGGATTTGTTTGATGGCTTGTGGTCATCCATCTGCTTTTGATCACATTCTAGAGGTTTTTAATGGGGTTCAGGTCTGGAGATTGGGCTGGCCAAGACAGGGTCTTAATCCGGTGGTCCTCCATCCACACCTTGATTGACCTGGCTGTGTGGTATAGAGCATTGTCCTGCACAAAAAAACAATCCTCAGAGTTGCGGAACATTGTCAGAGCAGAAGGAAGCAAGTTTTCTTCCAGGATAACCTTATACGTGGCTTGATTCATGCATCCTTCACAAAGACGAATCTACCCGATTCCAGCCTTGCTGAAGCACCCCCAAATCATCACGATCCTCCACCAAATTTCACAGTGGGTGCGAGACAGTCACTTGAAGGCAACACTAACCATTAGACGACCAAGTGGAGAACAGGTAAAGATCTGGGAGTGCTTCAGTAAGGCTGGAATCGGGCAGATCGGGTCAGAGCTGTTTTCGTGGCACGAGGGGGACCTACATGATATTAGGCAGGTGGTTTTAATGTGATGTGGCTGATATACATATCGGTTTCTCACACTGCATCATTGAGGACTTTTTTGCAGCTTACTTAACCTTAAAGTTAACTGAAAATTACTTTAGAAGAATATTGCACAGACCCATTATATGATACTTTATTGTGATTTTTTATTTTGGTGCTTGACATACCCAGTACTCATTCACTCACATTAGCAGAAATGAGTGGCCAAAGTATTTTTCAAAAATTCACCCACTGTGTTCTAAAGAGTCTCGATATCCATTCTTAGAATCACAAGATTGATTCTTTAATATGCAAAGTTTAGCACCAAGATCTTTTCACTGCATGTTGAGAGTAAAAGCCACGTAATTGATAATGTCTCTTTTAATGCCCTGTCTGTTCTTTACTGTCAGTTGTTGATCAAAAACAACAAAAATGAAACATCTAATTATAATAAAGAAGCAATTCCACTCCACTCTTGTTAAGGCCCAGGTATACTTTGTTTTCTGCGTTCCAGATCGGATTGCTCCCGGTTGACCGCATTGCGTTTCAAAGTATAATCTTTTGACAGCGTGTGAATACGAACACGTTCTATGTATCGCACTACGACTGCTTTGTGATACTCTTTTAGCACAGCTGTGCACAGACGAGGACTGTTTGCATGTCAAGAAAATCTAGGCCGCATGCGGACAACCGGAGTATACTTTGGGCTTTAATATTATTTCAACCAAAACAAAATGTCTTGGTTGAACTGCTGGTTTTCTTAAAGAGACAGTACCGTATTAGCACTTGTTCTACATATCAATGTAAATACTAGGGATGTGCACAAGTGATAGATTAATTTGAGTACTCATCCATCTTTAAATATCTGACTTTTATATATACTACTTGCATAATGCAATTAGATTTTCCTTTGTGCCTTTGAAACTGCTTCGCTCACCTAAATCTTGCTGTTAGTTCACACAAAAAATGAAAATTCTGCCATTATTTAAAGCAGCGTTTCTAAAACAGGGGTCCTTTTAAAATAGCCAGGGGGTCCGTGGAAAATCCCTGAATTGTGAACATTATGAATGTAATAATCTAATAAGCAATAAAAAAAATATTCAATATATAGCTATTGACTAGTATAAAATATGAAAAAATATATAATATTTCACCTTTATTTTAATACGTCCCATAATAGAAGTAATGAACAATGTATTCAAACAGACAATATACAGTATATATTTTTTATAAAATGTAAGTGTGGGGGAAAAAATTCAGCTCATTTCCATGGTAACCGTGATTTCTCTGATTGGTGAATGAATCTGACTTCAAGATGACTGGGGGAAATTACTTTTCACACGCCTTATGTACAAGAGTTTTTGCAGATGATATTGGGCAATATCCATCACACATAGCTGTTGCTATATCCAGTAAAAAGGAGAAGAGATTAAACAATGTGTATTTTAAGTTATATCGACCACAATCAGGGTGAATATTCACAAGACATAGCTGACCAGCACTGGCTTAGCAAGGTCCCCGTTTCCAACTGTTCAGTATATACATGTACTTTTTTTAAAGTCATCATGCTAGATAAAGTATGCCACTGTGATAGATGTTAGTAGCTATGATATGACAATTGACGATTCAGCTTCACGTCAATTGCGATAATACACACTCACCTAAAGGATTATTAGGAACACCATACTAATACTGTGTTTGACCCCCTTTCGCCTTCAGAACTGCCTTAATTCTACGTGGCATTGATTCAACAAGGTGCTGAAAGCATTCTTTAGAAATGTTGGCCCATATTGATAGGATAGCATCTTGCAGTTGATGGAGATTTGTGGGATGCACATCCAGGGCACGAAGCTCCCGTTCCACCACATCCCAAAGATGCTCTATTGGGTTGAGATCTGGTGACTGTGGGGGCCATTTTAGTACAGTGAACTCATTATCATGTTCAAGAAACCAATTTGAAATGATTCGAGCTTTGTGACATGGTGCATTATCCTGCTGGAAGTAGCCATCAGAGGATGGGTACATGGTGGCCATAAAGGGATGGACATGGTCAGAAACAATGCTCAGGTAGGCCGTGGCATTTAAACGATGCCCAATTGGCAATAAGGGGCCTTAAAGTGTGCCAAGAAAACATCCCCCACACCATTACACCACCACCACCAGCCTGCACAGTGGTAACAAGGCATGATGGATCCATGTTCTCATTCTGTTTACGCCAAATTCTGACTCTACCATCTGAATGTCTCAACAGAAATCGAGACTCATCAGACCAGGCAACATTTTTCCAGTCTTCAACTGTCCAATTTTGGTGAGCTCTTGCAAATTGTAGCCTCTTTTTCCTATTTGTAGTGGAGATGAGTGGTACCCGGTGGGGTCTTCTGCTGTTGTAGCCCATCCGCCTCAAGGTTGTGCGTGTTGTGGCTTCACAAATGCTTTGCTGCATACCTCGGTTGTAACGAGTGGTTATTTCAGTCAAAGTTGCTCTTCTATCAGCTTGATTCAGTCGGCCCATTCTCCTCTGACCTCTAGCATCAACAAGGCATTTTCGCCCACAGGACTGCCGCATACTGGATGTTTTTCCCTTTTCACACCATTCTTTGTAAACCCTAGAAATGGTTGTGCGTGAAAATCCCAGTAACTGAGCAGATTGTGAAATACTCAGACCAGCCCGTCTGGCACCAACAACCATGCCACGCTCAAAATTGCTTAAATCACCTTTCTTTCCCATTCTGACATTCAGTTTGGAGTTCAGGAGATTGTCTTGACCAGGACCACACCCCTAAATGCATTGAAGCAACTGCCATGTGATTGGTTGATTAGATAATTGCATTAATGAGAAATTGAACAGGTGTTCCTAATAATCCTTTAGGTGAGTGTATTTCCTGAAACAATGACCCTTACTTTAACCACACCATCTGTCTAAGAGTGGCCAATGTTTGGTCATTTCATTGTACTTATGTAGAATATAGCTTTTTTTCATTTCAGTAAGTGTCATTCAAGTAAACATAAATTGTGTCCCATTTGCTGTCGAATGAAAGAGAGAGCCCTTACTAGGGTTTTTATTCTCCCTTTCCTTTTATTTGCAGAAAGGTAAAAAGTTACCGTTAACAAAAACACAATAATTTGACGCCATAAATAATGGTTAAACAGTGTTAGTGTATCATTACTGTTGTTTAATTATTATAAATATTGAGGTGTGGTATTAATGTTTATATGAAAAAAGCTAATTAATCAATCCGCAACTCTTTATTTTTCTTCAGAAGAATATGGTGCTTTACTCATGCTTTGACTAGGAGGAAAATTATAATAATTTAGAAAAAAAACTGAGCAACTAACTTTTTAATGGTGTTTTATGGTGTTTATGCTTCTTTAATATGAACCACTTGTGCTGTATTCCTCACTTGTAAATTGCTGTACAATCGCAGTAAATGTAATTAAAACAATTTGCACACAGATGCCTCACATAACAGAACAGCAGTGCTTGGCTGTTCTGCAAGCTTCATAGCTTATTTAAACTTATTTGAACTCATTACTAAGATAATTTTTATACTTTTAATAAATAATATAATATTTGTTGTTATGGTGGTCACAATTTGGGTTATGAAGGAAGTTCTTGGTTAAAAAAGTCTGAGAAAGCCTTATTTAAAGTGATTGTATCGCTTCAGAAGACTTGTTCAGAAGAATATATGCTTCTATCTGTGTGAGTGACAATGTATTTTTTTCCTTTTTGAATATAGATCTTGTTGTTTATGCATAGTGCTAATTTTTCTTAAGAAAAGCATGTTCAAAAGTTGAAGGTTGAACTTAAATTCTAAATTTCAAGTAATCGATTACTTGTTTTTTGTGTGTGACAACAAAATTACTCAAAATGCCCATCCCTAGTAAATACTTGTAAATAGTACAAATTGTGCAAATAAACAATAAGTATGCAGGTCTAACAATATGAGTAGTATATAGTATGGCCTGCATGCATTTCATGGCTCATTAAGCCTGGTTTTGTTTTTGTTGATTATTAAAACATCATATTTGATATATACAGTGTGTGTGTGTGTGTGTGTGTACACACACACACACACACACACATACATAACATCGATGAGCCAAAGCATTATGACCTCCTACTTAAAATGCTGTTGGTCCTCTGATGCCACCAAAACTCAGATTGAGATCTGGGGAATTTATAGGCCAGGGCAACACTTTGAAATCTTCATCATGTTCCTCAAACTATTCCCAAACTATGTGTACAGTGTGGCAGGCCGCTTTATCCTACTGAAATAAGCAACTGCTATCAAGGCAGTACATTGCCATGAAGGCATGTACCTGGTCTGCAACAATGTTTAGGTAGTTGACAAGTGTCAAACTGATATCCATGTGAATGGCAGGACCCAGGTTTTCCCAGCAGAACATTGCCTAGAGCATCACACTCCATCCACTGGGGCCTTCACTTCCCCCGGTAAATGGTGCACATGTACACGGCCATCCACATAATGAAAAAGAAAACGGGACTCATCAGACCAGGCGACCTTCTTCCACTGCTCCAAGGTCCAGTTCCAATCAATGCTTGCGTGCCCATTGTAGGCACTTTCGACAGTGGACAGGGGTTATCATAAGCACTCAGCCCCATACGCAGTTATTTTCTGTGACTTGCGCCAGTCTAGTGACTAGTGTCTGTCAGTTCGGACCAGACGGGATAGCCTTGGGCGCCCAACACCCTGTTAACGGTTTGTGGTTTGTCCCTCTTCGGACCACTGTCGGTAGGTATCCAGCACTGCTGTCCGAGTAAACCCCACAAGCCTTGCCGTTTCAGAGATGCTCTGACCCAGTAAGCTGGCCATAACAATTTGGCCCTTTTCAACATCACTTCAGTCTTTACTCCTGCCCATTTCTCCTGAATTCAACATGCTGACTACAAGAATTGATTGTTCGCTTCCACCTAGTCTACCCAGACCTTGACATGTGGTCTTGTTAGGAGAAAACCAATGTCATTCGCTCCACCTGTGAGTGGTCATCAGTGTATGTATGTATGTATATATATAATTTATTAGGGCTGTCGATTTAAAGCGTTAATTCAGTGTGATTAATTTTAAAAAAAAATAACGTGTTAAAAAAATTAACGCAATTAATTAATTAATTCCTGAGAAATGCAAGCTTGTAGTACCACCTGTTTACTCCAGAGGGCAGTAAGTGAAACTTCAGCTGCGTGGCAATGCGCAGTTTATACAGTGATGAAAAACACCCTTGAGCAGCAGAACAACACAAACATGCGTTACGTTCTTGAGTCCAAAACACTTGATGGAGTGCAAATCCGAACTAAGGGATCTTAAGATGCTTTTAAAGATTGAGTATTAAACTATATTTAACTTGACACAGTGACCTAAAAAAACGTATGTTTATGACGCAACACTCCTGAGACGCTACACAAGCATATCTGATGCAGGTGTTCATTGACGGGTCATTAAACAAGCCCTCATAATAAATCTTGAACTGATTGACAAGTTCACTTGCAAAATGGATTGCTGTGAACTGTATGCCAATGATTGGCTTATGTTCAATAATATGGTAGTAAACAATACATTGTATTCTAAAGCTGCTTTTGTATTGACATCTCAATGATTATCTCTTCTGCCACAAGAATGTAATGCATTTTAATTATCTGAATATTTTATATTATATTTAAAGATAACTATGTATAATTATTTCATCATTATATATTGAATTATTGTTATATGATGGGCTTTCTCAGCTAATATTTGTATATGCGATTAATTAATCGGGACACCATGTAATTAATTTGATTAAAAATTATATATATACACTACCGTTCAAAAGTTTGGGGTCACATTGAAATGTCCTTATTTTTGAAGGAAAAGCACTGTACTTTTCAATGAAGACAACTTTAAACTAGTCTTAACTTTGAAGAAATACACTCTATACATTGCTAATGTGGTAAATGACTATTCTAGCTGCAAATGTCTGGTTTTTGGTGCAATATGTACATAGGTGTATAGAGGCCCATTTCCAGCAACTATCACTCCAGTGTTCTAATGGTACAATGCGTTTGCTCATTGGCTCAGAAGGCTAATTGATGATTAGAAAACCCTTGTGCAATCATGTTCACACATCTGAAAACAGTTTAGGTCGTTACAGAAGCTACAAAACTGACCTTCCTTTGAGCAGATTGAGTTTCTGGAGCATCACATTTGTGGGGTCAATTAAACGCTCAAAATGGCCAGAAAAAGAGAACTTTCATCTGAAACTCGACAGTCTATTCTTGTCCTTAGAAATGAAGGCTATTCCATGCGAGACATTGCTAAGAAATTGAAGATTTCCTACAACGGTGTGTACTACTCCCTTCAGAGGACAGCACAAACAGGCTCTAACCAGAGTAGAAAAAGAAGTGGGAGGCCGCGTTGCACAACTGAGCAAGAAGATAAGTACATTAGAGTCTCTAGTTTGAGAAACAGACGCCTCACAGGTCCCCAACTGGTATCTTCATTAAATAGTACCCGCAAAACACCAGTGTCAACATGTACAGTGAAGAGGCGGCTGCGGGATTCTGGGCTTCAGGGCAGAGTGGCAAAGAAAAAGCCATATCTGAGACTGGCCAATAAAAGAAAAAGATTAAGATGGGCAAAAGAACACAGACATTGGACAGAGGAAGACTGGAAAAAAGTGTTGTGGACAGATGAATCCAAGTTTGAGGTGTTTGGATCACAAAGAAGAACGTTTGTGAGACGCAGAACAAATGAAAAGATGCTGGAAGAATGCCTGACGCCATCTGTTAAGCATGGTGGAGGTAATATAATGGTCTGGGGTTGCTTTGGTGCTGGTAAGGTGGGAGATTTGTACAGGGTAAAAGGGATTCTGAATAAGGAAGGCTATCACTCCATTTTGCAACGCCATGCCATACCCAGTGGACAGCGCTTGATTGGAGCCAATTTCATCCTACAACAGGACAATGACCCTAAACACACCTCCAAATTGTGCAAGAACTATTTAGAGCAGAAGCAGGCAGCTGGTATTCTATCGGTAATGGAGTGGCCAGCGCAGTCACCAGATCTGAACCCCATTGAGCTGTTGTGGGAGCAGCTTGACCGTATGGTACGCAAGAAGTGCCCATCCAACCAATCCAACTTGTGGGAGCTGCTTCTGGAAGCGTGGGGTGCAATTTCTCCAGATTACCTCAACAAATTAACAGCTAGAATGCCAAAGGTCTGCAATGCTGTAATTGCTGCAAATGGAGGATTCTTAGACGAAAGCAAAGTTTGATGTAAAAAAAATCTTATTTCAAATACAAATCATTATTTCTAACCTTGTCAATGTCTTGACTCTATTTTCTATTCATTTCACAACGTATGGTGGTGAATAAGTGTGACTTTTCAGGAAAACACAAAATTGTTTGGGTGACCCCAAACTTTTGAACGGTAGTGTATATATATATATATAAAAATGCTATTTAGCATTTGAAGGGGTACTTGAGCCTTACTAATTGTGCTGTAGGGGTACTAACAGCAAAAAAAGGTTGGGGAGATTACTTTGAGTTTGTTAAAAAATATATATATATATTTAGCAGTACTCACTCTGAAAACTGCTATGTCAGCAGGGCCGAGGTTGTCTGTAATGGTGGGGTCATCCCCTTGAAAATGAAACATCAGCCAGGCCACTGCATACACTGTGATGTTGGCTATCACTGTGAAGGCATACCTGAGGGATACAATCCCAGATACATTTAAAAGCCAAGACATAGCGGTCACAACAAAGCTCTAAGCCCAGGAAAGTTCTCCAAGCACATCCATCATGAGACTGGTTGATCATTATATGATGTCCAGTGCTGCATGAGTTTACCTGTATGCGGTGAGCTCCACTTTTTCATGTTCACAGGACACCAGCTCAGGAATGAGAGACAGATGGGAAATCTGGGTGGCAGCCCAGCCAAACTGGAAGATCACAATGAAGGAGGTGAAGTAGGTGAGACGGACCCACTGTGGAGTGTTCAGATCACAGCCCAGGCACTGGTTAAATACAAATGGGAAGGACAGCAAAACGCTAAAGGTTCCTATGTGGGGGAAGACATATAGAGTAGATGAAAATGAATTGACCTTTAATATGCATTATATACACATCTTTAGGAAATTTTAGGTCACTCACCGACTAAATGCCACGTCTTTCTCTTTCCATAAGAGCCACAGCCGGGTGTCCTGTCAGACTCGTATCCGATAAGCGGTGTGCACACTCCATCTGCTATCTGCCCCACCAGCAACAACACACCGGCATTCGTGTTCTGAAAGCCCAACACGGAGTGATAAAACACCAGCAGGTATGTAAACCACATAGAGGCACACAGGTCGTTGAGAAAGTGGCCAACCGCATAACTCAACCGTTTCAAAGCGGGTAACGTGTTTTCGGAGTCCGACATGATACAACAATACAATCAATTGCCAGTCGTTACAATGTGTATATCTCTGTGCACCTGCTTAAGCATCTCGGCCTCTCCAGCATCCGCTTCGTCATGACAGGAAGAAAAAGTCTTGTGGGAAGTTCAAGTCTAGGTCCATCATTTTCGCTGGAGTCAGTTCCTCAGGGTCTGACCCAGAATCATCTGACTTGGTAAATGAGTCACGACGGAGGAGGCGCGAACTGATAATCTCTCTTTCACTTCCATAGATCCAGACTTACACCGGTAATGTGATATTTACCTCACAATTGTAAATATCATGCACCGCGCAGTCTATGTTGGAGATTTAGTAGTGTAAATAAAGCTCGTGTTGTCAAGCGTCTTATTAATGTGTGATGACGTGCTTATTAAACCCCGCTCTCATCCAAGCAGATTCGTTATCTGTCACTTGATCAGTTTGAGAATGGCATTGTTCTTTCAGATACTCTGAATGAGTAACATGATACTTTGTGTTCTCGCTGTTATAGAGACTTTGCGTTGTAAAGGTTATATACAGAAAGCCAGGTGAGATGTGAGCCAAAATACTGGCAAGTAGCCTACCTTTACTTGTCATGCACTGTCCCCTCACATACAGTAAACAGACTGTATGTGGGGTCCAAAAGTCACAGGCAACAAGTGACTTAAATGCTTCTGATTTGCATTTTCTAATTCATCACAACATTTTAGAATTTAATACCATATAATATAACAATATAGGACAGCCCACTGCAACAGATTTCCTGATTTGATTCTGATTCACAAGCTCTCAATTGAATTCGATTCAGATTCGTTATTGATTCATATGCGTATATATCAGTTATAATGTCCATTTTGCTTACAAATTAAAGAAATTCTCTCCCAGCTGATGCTGTTCGGGCCTTCTGACTAGGTACATTATGAAAATATACATTTTACAAATTATATTTTTTGTTTTTCATCATTTGGGTCACATTTGAGCTTTCATAAAAAAATTAACTAGATCCCATAAAAAAAAAATATTAATTATATTGCTTCATTGTTACATTTAAATTGTATAATCATGATGCATTAAACAATAAACAAGTATTTTCATTCTTTTAGCACGTGTTCTACAATCAAAGTATTGTCACTTTCAACCATCAGTTCTGTAAAGAGCATAATTAACAAAATTAACGAAAGAGGACTTGAATGGCCTCTTAACCTTGCCCGTGCTATTCTTGATAAGAATGTTAATGTTTTGTTGTTGTTGATCAACAATTGTATATAAAGAACAGAATGTGTATTAAGAGACACATTATTCAATGACAAATGGATTGTGTGGATCTCGTCTTTGGACATAAAACTCGAAACGAGTCGAATCAAACTTGTAATCTCAATTTCTTTGCAGATTTACTAGTCAATCACTGGCAAGTGAGAATCTGGACATATACCAGCCAGTGGCTAATTTCTAGTTATAATAATCGCTAATTGTTTGTCAAATTGCATGAAATTTGGTCTCATATGCGAGTGATGCGCATTTAGTAAAAGATTGATCTTGGGATTTAAGAATTGATATCGAGATCGTACAAATGAAGAGCTTAATGCATGGGGAAAATGTATGGCAATATGCTGAAGTATGGGGACTTTATTGAAAGGAAATTATTTTCTAACGTGGCTCTAATATGCCAATCAGTGGAATGCCTTTGGTGGATATAAAGCAGTGATTCTCTTGCATCATGGTTCTGTTCTATAAGCAGCATAAATGTGAAAATTACATACAGCTAATATTCACCACTACACAACATTAAAGGAATATTCCAGGATCAATACAATTTAAGCTCAGTTAACAGCATTTGAGTCAATGTTTATTACCACCAACAAAATCAAATATTGTCTCTCCCATAATTTTCTGTATTAAAAAAAAATGCACAAATTGAGGTTACAGTGATGTGGACAACATTTGGAGGGTTTAAAGGCAGAAATGTGAAGTTTATCATTTTATAAAATCACTTATAAATTAGACATGAGTTTTAACAGAATAATGAATTTAAGATGTAAATTGGTTAGGGTTTGTTGACATTACATCTTAATGGTAATGAAGTTGTAAAATTGGCGATAACTTTTTCACACTTAAATCATGTTTACATGCATACTGTTTAAGTCTTGCCTCTATACTTTCGAAATGGTGAGTATTTTGACTTACGGATTGGCCCCTTTCACTTCCATTATAAGTACCTCACTGTAACCCTCACTGTAAAGATAAGGAGGTGCAAGTTAAAAAATTTTTTTTGTGGTAAATCAACATTATGCCACAAATTCTGTTGACTGAGCATCATTTTTATTGAACATAGAACTTCACTTTAACAAAATTGTACAACCTTATCTCTAAAACAGCCCATTCATGTTTCCTGAAAGTCTGTTTTAAAGGAGGTTAATAATTTAATAATCACAATGACTTGCTGGCACTTCAGAACTGTTATGTAAGAAATTTAAAATTGTAAATTGGATCAAAATATTCAGTTTGTTCTCACACTATACAATAAAATATAGTTTAACAAGGGTGTGCCTCCTGCTTTTATGCCTTTTGGGGAATGTATTATACATTCTTTCTAGTGTAAAAAAGGGGAGTTTAAGTCAACTGCCCTGCAGATTTGCAGATCTGTTCTATAGCACCACATTCTGGTGATTGATTGTAACTGGCCCCGTTTTGTAGTTAATGTCAAGTGATGTTGACTGTACAGTTGAATAACCACCAGGGTTGAGAGGTGAGGATAATCACACCACAAACAAACTCAATACAGTGATTGTGTATACATATAAAAAATGTAACATCGTATGAGGCATAGAAGAAAAGCAACATTTAATAGGTATGTAAATCAATACACATCCTCACTCTGAACCTTTGTTACTGCGTATAAACCCATAGACTCACATCTTGTGGAGGTTTGCTATGATACACTTTACAACAGTAAAAAGAAATCTGAGAAATGCCAACAAACTCCAATTGATTGGCATGAAGCACACAGTAGAGAATAAGCAATCTGAGAGGGTCATGGACACCTCGACCTGGATAGGAATTTTAGAGTGGGACACATTAGTGTTAAATGATTTACATGGAAAGGCACAAACTATGTTTCCCAGGTAACTTAATCTAATGCAAAAAATAAAAAGCATAATACATTATCCCCCACCCCACCCCCATTATCACTGAGAGCATTACATTGTGTTTCTTTGAAAGAGACCAGCCTGCTGTATTAATGATCTCATATCTGCCTTTATTTATGTTGCTTTCTGTTCATTTCAATGCCTGACGGTTTTCTTTTTGCCCCCCAAAAGTGCAATTCAGAGAGGAGATATCCCATATAATTCTCTCCATCTCTCACAGTACCTGAGACCAGCCACTGTGCTACAATATCATCCACATTGACAGGAACATAATAAAAAAAAATATAATAAAAAAAAAAAAACACTACGAGCGGTTAAAAAATAATCACACATTCTACAACATGAGTAAAACTGTTCAACTCAGGGAGAGCAGATTTTGAAAACAACTTAAATAAAAAAAAAGAGAAAGACAATTTACATCGGTCATTAGATTATGGTGCACATTTCTCGATACATCAGTCAGCAGTCTTTCCCCACTTATTTTGGTCCCATAAAACAAAACACCATGGAGTACACCACTCATTCAGCCAGTTTGTCATTGTAAACAGATGTTTGTGTGAATGTGAGCTTGTCGTTGCCTTTTAGTTCTCAAATAATGGTTTTGGATGCCATTTAAAATACAAGTTCAAACAGTCCATCTGGGTTTAAGTCACATACATAAATCATCTCATTTATGACCATTTAAGTCTCTTCTGGGGTCCCACATTGTACAAATATATTTACCTGTTCCACTGAATTGTTTCCTTGCAAAGAGTGTCAGAGCCCAGCTTACTGATGTGTGTCTTCTCCGATCGGATGCCACAAGTAAGGCAGTGAGTATGTGTTCTGAGGTGGAGCACAACACTCAGAGCACAGATAGAAAGGGAAGGTGCTCCACATTTCAGATCAAGTCCTTTATTTTTGTTTTCTTTAAACACGCCAATGAATGTTTCAAACATGCTCCTTCTCACTTGTGCCGCTGAAGTGCTTTCCTCTTCCTCCTCTTGAAAAAACAACAGCACCTGAAACAAGCAAAGGAGTTAAAGATGACCTTGCAATCTCTTTCCTTCGGTCTCAAATCAGTCATGCACAGTCTAGTTTAGATAGAAATTAAACAAAATGAAGCAATGAACCAAGAGAGGTTGTGCGTTACATTCATTTTACCACTGGTAAGGTGTGTTATTAGGCACAATGCAAAGTGGAGTGCTTAAAACCCCATTACCCATGGTAAAATCCCTCTAATGCATGGATTTGAGACACCAATGTTCAGTGTAAATGTATTAATAATTATAGAAATAAACACCAAGCAATGTAGTTCATTATCCAAACTGTAAGCAACGCATAGCTTTTAATATGGCACATTAATATAAA
The DNA here is from genome assembly GCA_032164185.1 of Moxostoma hubbsi. Classification (NCBI taxonomy): domain Eukaryota; kingdom Metazoa; phylum Chordata; class Actinopteri; order Cypriniformes; family Catostomidae; genus Moxostoma; species Moxostoma hubbsi. The sequence continues at coordinate 21,635,449 of JAVLUX010000009.1, forward strand.
ATCTGCAGTAACAGGCGTGTCAAAATTTAAGTTGGAATTATTCTTTTTATAAGCAAATTTAAACAATAACATTTCAACAATAAAAGTCTGATAATGTTAGCATGAGATCATACTGCAGAATTGTGCACAACCATCTGTAACTGGTGCAACAAATACATAGACATAAATGCTATAAAAGTGCTTTTACGGTTTATAAAAATTCCTTACTTTGTATCATCTGCCACCTCCACCTCAGCAGGGGCTGTAATGGGAGCGTTGGAGTGTCCCGCCGTGGGATCATCAGTATTCACTTCTCCATTGGTCGAGCTCATAACCTGAATATTAATTGAAGGCAATGTGCTTTGGAATATGGACTGGCTAATATGAGCTATAATATTAAAACCACAGTATACAGTGCCAGATCCCCCACCCCACCCCCACCCCCTTTTGTTACTTCTCATTCAACATTGTTCCTGTAACTATCACAAAAGTTTGTGGTTTAATAACCATTAAAGGAACAGTTTTACCCAAAAAGGAAAATTCTCTTGTCATTTACTCACCCCTCATGCCATCCTAGATGTGTAAGACTTTCTTCTGCTGAACACAAATTAAGATTTTTAGAAGAATATTTCAGCTCCGTAAGTCCATACAGTGCAAGTGAAAAGGGTCTAAAACTTTGAAGGTCCCAAAGCATATAAAGGCAGCATAAAAGTAATCCATACAACTGAAGTGGTTAAATCCAAATCTTCAGGGGCCATATATTAAATGTGGGTGAGAAACAGATCAACATTTAAGTCCTTTTTTACAATAAATTTCCACTTTCACTGTTCCTTCCACATTCTTCTTGAGTTTTTGGCAATTCGCATTCTTAGTGCTTTTTTTATAGTAAATAAAGACTTAAATATTCATCTGTCTCTTACCCACACCTATCATATCACTTCTGAAGATAAGGATTTAACCACTGGAGTCACATGGATTACTTTTATGCTGCCTTTATGTGCTTTTTTGACCTTCAAAAGTTCTGGTCACCATTTACTTGCATTGTGTGAACCAAAAGAGCTGAAATATTCTTAAAAAAATCTTTGTGTTTAGCAGAAGAGAGAAAGTTATACACATCTGGGATGGCATGAGGGTGAGAAAATGATGAGATCATTTAGATTTTTGGGTAAACTATCCATTAAAGGACACTTATTTGTCTTAAATTGTTCATAATCAAGTTGCTTAGCACCAACCAGGTCAAGTTAAGAAAGAAAGGGGAAAAAGTAAAATGAAGGAAAGGTTTGGAAGGGCTTGGTTAGCTAATGAAACAAGCTAACACACAAAATGACCTAATAGAGTGCAACAGTGTCCATCCACTTTTTCAACCATCCTGTTTTTTTCCCCATTCATTTTTTTCAAAGGAATTTCTTAAACTCTTCATAAAAGTGTTCTAAGCCATAAACCAAACAGCTTCAAGTTGAATCATATCATTACACACTTACATTTGAAGCAAAAAAAAATATTTGAAAATCTGACAAACACAACAGCATCATTCACAGTGTGTCATGGGTATGGGCTATCACTACAGGGCTCGTTTGCCATGGCTCTGATTGTTGAATATTTCTCTTCAGGATTCACTGGTAATGTAGTTATTTACAAAAAAACACCACTATTGAGCATTTAAAATCAAGTTGAAATAATGGAGACTAAAGGTTTCAATAGAAACATACACCATCTATTAACATCCTCCGAGTTCACAGTAGGTCTCCGTTTTAAAAGGTAAAAAATACATTTCACAATGGAAAAAAATGAATGGGACTTTTATTTCCAGAAACAGACTGGTGCACTATATTTTAGATGGAATTCTTGGGAATAATACCATGATTTTGAAATTGTAACATGGTGTAAATCACAGTTACATCGTGGATAAATAAAAACCCTAAGAACCAGAAGTATGTACATAAGCAAATATCCATTTTGTCTTGCTTACGACTCATTTAAATGCAGTATTTTCACACTGAAGTCACCAGATCCCGATCCAAATTATTAGGGGCGTGCAAGTGCGATGTGTGTTAGACAAGGCCGAAGAAAGGAACAGACCATTTAATTGTTCACAGCTGAAAAATGAACAGGAGTGTCTCAAGTGACAGGATGAGAAACAGAAAGACACTAAAACCATGCAGTACTGCGCAAACACCCAGTACCTGGACAGAGCCCCCCAACCTATCGGCTGTGAGGTGCGACCCCAGGAGCTCCCTGTTGGTCACGGGAGTGGGCTGAGATTCACTTCCTTTGGGTTCTGGTGACTGGCATGACAGCAGTGGGGAAGGGGGAGGATGTCAGAGGGCATAAGAGATTTATTTGAAAGGAGGTGAGGGTGTAAAGGAAAAAAAAAAGAAAAAAAAGAACAGAACGAGTTTAAAGAGGAACGCCTTCCATGCACAAGCAGACTGCTCTAGCTAACAGGATAGAGGTGGAAAAACAAGTCCGAGAGGAAAAAAAGAAAGCACGTGTCATGCAGAGATGGATAGTGGGAAGCTAATCTCTTATCTTTCAGAAACAACTTGAGCAGATCTTTTCAAGTCCTATAAATGTAACGTTCTTAAATTACTTCTGTAGAAATATTGTAGAAAATGTTTTAAGACTGTGACCAAGATATGGATATATCAGTCTAAACGAAATTCTGCCTTTTTATTAAATGACAGGTTTCAGACTACCAAAACTATTTTGGCCTCAGGAGAGCAAGTTGCCTTGATTTTATTGATGAATGAGACAAAAAAAGGTAAAGTTTAAGGTAAAAACATACTCCTCCTATGGGTTAAAATAGATTCATGAGATTCTGAGGTAACACAAAAAATTACAATGCATAAAGCAGTTAGGGTTTCACAAATATCCAAGGCAAGGTAAACAAACAAGGGAAGCTGGTACTTCAATGTAATAACTGTGTGTGGCCCATTCTTCCTCTTTTACAATCAAGGACATAACTGTAAAACTGAAAGTAAAATAATTGTCAAGTAATTCAATAGTTTACCGCTTGATACTGGTATCCATACAATGACACCAAAACCTATATTTTTCCATTGACTGTACACTAAATAATAAGCATAAAAAATACAGAAATACAGGATGCGAGTTAGAAAAACATCTAAATTTACATTTGTGTGAACAGTATAATTGTGCATTTTTCCTAATATATATATATACACACACACACACACACACATATATATACACACATACACACACACACACAGTGAGGGAAAAAAAATCATTTGATCCCTCTGCTGATTTTGTACGTAATTTTAATGGTAGATTTATTTGAATAGTGAGAGACAGAATAAAGACAAAAAAAAAATCCTGAAAAACGCATGTCAAAAATTTTATAAATTGAATTGCATTTTAATGAGGGAAATAAGTATTCGACCCCTCTGCAAAACATGATTTAGTACTTGGTGGCAAAACCCTTGTTGGCAATCACAGAGGTCAGACGTTTCTTGTAGTTGGCCATCTCAGGAGGGATTTTGTTCCACTCCTAATTTGCAGATCTTCTCCAAGTCATTAAGGTTTCGAGGCTGACGTTTGGCATCTCGAACCTCCAGCTCCCTCCACAGATTTTCTATGGGATTAAGGTCTGGAGACTGGCTAGGCCACTCCAGGACCTTAATGTGCTTCTTCTTGAGCCACTCCTTTGTTGCCTTGGCAGTGTGTTTTGGGTCATTGTCATGCTGGAATACCCATCCACGACCCATTTTCAATGCCCTGACATAGGGAAGGAGATTCTCACCCAAGATTTGAGGGTACATGGCCCTGTCCATCGTCCCTTTGATGTGGTGAAGTTGTTCTGTCCCCTTAGCAGAAAAACACCCCCAAAGAATTATGTTTCCACCTCCATGTTTGATGGTGGGGATGGTGTTCTTGGGGTCATAGGCAGCATTCCTCCTCCTCCAATACGGCAAGTTGAGTTGATGCCAAAGAGCTCGATTTTGGTCTCATCTGACCACAACACTTTCACCCAGTTCTCCTCTGAATCATTTAGATGTTCACTGGCAAACTTCAGATGGGCCTGTACATGTGCTTTCTTGAGCAGGTGAACCTTGAGGGTGCTGCAGGATTTCAGTCCTTCACGGCGTAGTGTATTACCAATTGTTTTCCTGGTGACTATGGTCCCAGCTGCCTTGAGATCATTGGCAAGATCATCCTGTGTAGTTCTGGGCTGATTCCTCACCGTTTTCATGATCATTGCATCTCCACGTGGTGAGATCTTGCATGGAGCCCCAGACCGAGGGAGATTGACAGTTCTTTTGTGTTTCTTCCATCTGCGAATAATCGCACCAACTGTTGTAACCTTCTCACCAAGCTACTTGGCGATGGTCTTGTAGCCCATTCCAGTCTTGTGTAGATCTACAATCTTGTCCCTGACATACTTGGACAGCTCTTTAGTCTTGACCATGGTGGAGAGTTTGGAATCAGTTTGATTGATTGCTTCTGTGAACAGGTGTCTTTTATACAGGTAACAAATTGAGATTAGGAGCTCTCCCTTTAAGAGTGTGCTCCTAATCTCAGCTCATTACTGTATAAAAGACACCTGGGAGTCAGAAATCTCTGATTCAGAAGGGGCTGAATACTTATTTCTCTCATTAAAATGCAATTAAATTTATAAAATTTTTGACATGCCTTTTTCTGGATTGTTTTGTTATTCTGTCTCTCACGGTTCAAATCAACCTACCATTAAAATTATAGACTGATAATTTCTTTGTCAGTGGGCAAACGTACAAAATCAGCAGGGGATCAAATACTTTTTTCCCCTCACTGTATATATATTATATGTGCGTGTGTGTTTTTCTCACCTGGTTTTTGGTCTGTGGTTGTGCTTTGTCTCTGCTGCTGGGCTGCAGAGGTGTGTCACTAGGCATGGGTCCTATTGGAGTCGGCTGTACAGACAGAAAAAAAACCCCTAAATTTATGTATTTTGGTACTAGAAGGTTCATGGTACTACAACCAACTAAAACTTACCAGTGGCTTGCCGACCCAGTCATATTCATAATCAAAGACATATCCATTTCTGTCAAAGAGGTCTGTAAAGAGCTTTCTCAAGTAGTCATAATCCGGTTTTTCAAAGAAATCCAGCCTCCGCACATAGCGCAGATAGGTGGCCATCTCTTCTGTCAGACGAGGTCAAAGTTAATGGCATGCACATGAGGTGAGGGTGAGAGAGAAATGTATCTGACCTTCTGAAAACAAATGGTACGTTTACCTGGAAAACTCTCACAAAGCACTTCTATAGGGGTTGCCCTTTTGGTATCTCCGATTTTCTGGTAGCGCTCCTTAAGTGTGTCCGCCTTAAAAAATAAAACAGAAAACAAATGAGTAAAGACAAAAGATAATGGATTCTATGAAGAAATTTGTAACACTGTCCGTTGTTTAACATTAGTTTAAAGCATTAGTTAACATGAACTAACAATGAACAATAATTTTAAAGCATTTAGTAATCTTGATTAATGTTAATTTCAACACATAGGAATAAAAAAGTTTTTTTATCAAAAGTTGTATACGATAAAATTAGTTAATGTACTATAAACTAAATTGTATTTTTTTTCCTTTTCTTTATTGACAAAGATTATTAAATGCTGTAAAAATATACTGTTCATTGTTAATGTTAGCTCATAGTGCATTAACTAATGTTAACGAATGGAACCTAATGTAAAGTGTTACCACAAAATGGGTATAATAAATGGCTTATTGCTTCTTCCTTTCAAGCTAGTAGGACAAATAATGATTAGCAAGTGGGTTGTTGACGCTTAGAGCCCTATTTTAAGAGTGCTTGTGTTAAGCACAGCGCTATGCCATTAATCATAAATGCAAAATCAATGGGCATGGCCATGAAGTTTTTTTTTTTGTGCAAGTTTGCTATTAATTCTAGGCGCAAGTGGGTTTGGCAAAATTGTGTACATGGTGCTAATGGGCTGGGTCATGTGCAATTGAATATGGAGGTTCTTCTCCATTATAACAGCATCTGCATCCTATTATATAATACATTTTTTGTCAAGCACTAGTGATATAAACAATGACAAAACATTCATAAGAAGTTGGTAGTGTAAATGGACTGTATGCAATGATTTAGAAGAATAGCAATATGGACACGCTCCTTTTATACGCATGGAATTTGTGGTTCAGGATAAAGATGTAGGCTCCATTAAATTATAAAGAATCGAATAGTTTTCCTCTACTGACACAAATCATGGCTAATATTAACAGTGATTATATTGGAACGCACTTCACTTTTAACATCGATTTTGAAAAATTTATTTATTTAAAATGAAATAAAAAAAATATTTCTAAGTTCGAATTACACTTCAAACAAAACTAAAATGTCAATTTTTTAAAACAATCATACCAAATCCAAACATTTTACTCTTTCCAACTTCTTCCAATGTCCCCTTTTGCAGTGACTTAAAAATAACACTATGACATAAAGAGATTTCATACTAAATACTAAGATCATAAATACAATTGTAAATATAAACATAAAAATAATAATAATAGAAAATAAACCATGATCTATAGGCAGTTTAACACAAATCAGCTACAACAGTGATCGTCGTGGACATAACTTGATGTTCCTCTATATTTTCAGAGTTTGGACATGAACTTTAGGTTACTCACTTAACCCCAGTTCTCTGATAACAGGAGTGAGGTATCTCACTATTGGTATCGCCTCGGGTGTGGCCAATCCTGGAAGCACCAATAACACCCAGTCTGTCTGTTGACAGACCAATCATAGCAATCATGGAGTCCGATCTCCCTGTATAAACCAAAGTCATAGGTGCCTACTATTCTCCGTATATCTCTTCTCCATGCAACTGTAAGGAGGGAAATGTGGTGAGATACCTCACTCCCATTATCAGAGAACCAGGGTTATGCAAGTAGCCTGAAGTTCTTTTTCTAACATTTGCTCGGTATCTCACTATATTATATAGCCAAATCCCGTATTGCAGATATACTGTCCGGAGCAGACAGTATTCCGAATTGTAGTGTCCAATGTACATCTACCCAATCAATTTGCAAAGAATGGATATTTGTGGTGGGGGGTAAATAACACTTGTTCTTCACTGTGTTACTGTTGATGTTTGTGTGTGTTTTTATTTTTTAAACATCAGCAGATTGACTACCCACAAGGACTGCATGAGCCAATGACAGCTCTGTAACATACAGTCTATAAAATCAAGACAAATGTGATGATTTTTTTGCTAGCGGCAGTGAAAAATTGGAATCCTCATTATTCGATGCTGCAACCTACAGACTCCTTTCCAAAACTCTGTATGAAACGGGAACAATGCGGGCAACACTTGGGATTTGAGAGTGTGGCTTGTGCATGCCTGACCCCCAGACAGGCGATACATAGCGGGCGGGAATCCTTCAGCGAGATCATAGTTCCACAAGCGCATCCTTCCCCTTTGCTCTGCCGCTCGGTGAGCTCGCAATTGCCATGACAGAACCCAAACTCAAAAACACTTGATTCTGTGTTAATACTCTTAATGTCACAAGACCAGCTAATCTGCTACACCACCTCAAAATACCGTAGAGGTAGAAGCTATAACAGCTCAAAACTGAAGAAAATGCACAAACCTGCCTCGACACACTGGTTCACGCCACCCAGAGAAAACAATATAAATACAGCAGAAAATATATTCACTTTGACAGTAAATATACTGTTCTGCGACGTACCTGAAAGGCTCACGTAATGAACTGTTAAGCAACCACTTCTTACAAGTCCTGCTGAGGATAGCTTCCAATTATCTTCACGGGGAAGAGAACTACAATGAAGTAGGCTCCTGTAACTTTGGCTTATATAGGCAGGTGGGACTGACAGACTGGGAATTATTGGTTCTTCCAGGATCGGCCATGCCAGAGGCATTACCCATAGTAAGATACCGAACAAATGTAAGAAAGAGAACTCTATTACCACCTGCTGGTGGAATCTCCAAACTGCAAATGTAGGAACTGACTTTAGACTTGAAAACTGAAGATGTGGCATTGAAACATCTTAGCGCAATGAGCAATTTCTCAGGAAAATAGCAAATTGCGCTTTGTGCCATACAATACACCCACAGTTAGCGCAAACACTCCCACCCACACCCAAAAAATGCACTTACAATTAGCGCTCTCACAAAAAATGTATAAGATGTTGTGCACTGTCTTTGCACGCTTAAAGCCCATAAAGTCAACAAGTTCTTTTTTTATATCAACTTCAAGATTTTAGGTTAAAATATATATGAATGTATAAGGGAAAGTGTTGTTCTTTAGGTCCTGTAACTGGTCACTAGTTTAAGTCCTCTAAATAGGTCAGCTTATCTAGGCTGTATAGCAATAGGTTATTCTGATGACTTCCATGATAGTGACACGATATTAGAGCACGTCACTGTTTCAGACATTAGCTAAGTGAGATAAAACTCTCAGAGCAGAAGGATAATATCAAAACAGAGTGTGAACTGAATGGACCAGAAACTAATACATTAAATGTGTACTTCACCATATTTGCACTCTCTAGGTACAAAAATTGCCTACAACTGATAAACTAAGCTAGAGTTCCATGTTATAACCTTTAATAAATACCCTTTCATAATGTCTTGTTTTTCTATAATGATATCCTTGACACAGAACAGTTAATATTCAAAATAAACCCTTAAATTAAAATTTATGAAAACATTTATTTTATTCCAATCATTGCATTACCTTCAGGCCTTGCCAGGGTAGACTGCCTCTTAGGAAGTACATAAACATATGACCAAGCGCCTCCAAATCGTCCCGTCTGCTTTGCTCTGTTAAAGATGTGAAAAAAATTATGAAACTTCCGCTACACTGAGAACTGTTTTTGGTTATTGTTATTTCACTGTGTAAAATGACTCCCCAGCATTTTCTACATGTAGCAATGCTTAACAAAAGAGCTATTCTACCGGTGCACTGCGATTCTTTATACTATGTCTTTCTCCTTCAATAAAATTGTAATTCATTTGTCCATCAAAAGATAAATCTTTTCAGTGTCTCAGGTAAAATGTTATCCGGGTACAGAGTCTTACCCTTCCCCAGGTGTGTGTTGATGCTCATGTATCGAGCTGTGCCTGTTAAGCTCTTGTGCTCCCTGTAAGGGATGTGTTTTTTGGTCTCAGGGTCAATATATTCTTTGGCCAGCCCAAAGTCAATGATGTGGATCGTATGTTGCCTCTTGGTCCCTGGCCGGCCCACCAAGAAGTTTTCAGGCTTAACATCCCTGTAGATAAGACTTCTTGTGTGCACAAACTCCATCCGTGTGATCTATAACAGAAGGATGAGATACTTTTTTTAAACAGGGTCACAGTCCCATAACATTTCTGATAGATTACACAAACTTATAATTCATTATTAACAAATTTATTTCTCTCTCATGTGTAAGTGATTAAACTGACCAGCTGAATTGCAATCATGAGGACGGTCTTGAGGGAAAAGGTTCGATCGCAGAGGTCAAACAGGTCTTCTAGACTAGGCCCCAACAGCTCCAGCACCATGGCATTGTATTTCCCACAAGGACCAAAGTAGTATACTTGAGGAACGCCCTCTGCCAACACACATATAAATGCAGTTAGAAGACAAATCCACAATTCTGTTCAGTACAGCACTAACGAAGTAGTTATTTTATCAGAATTAATATTACTTGAGAAAGAACGCAAACAATTAATCTTCAATTATCTGGTGTCGGGCACTCTTGTTTTGGAAAAGATTATAATAAAAACATAGGTAGAGTTTAGGGGTGCAACGATATATTGTGCCAAGGTATATAGCGATACAAAAATGTAACGATTAGTTTTGTGGGTTAAAAAAAAAAAAAAAAAAAAGAGGAAAACGCATTCGAATATTTAGCTTTATCCATTTCTCTAATTTTGACCAACAAAGAGTTTGAACTACTGAGGGTGTTGACAGCGTAGGCCTATGCATCATGTGTTGATATGATATATGATGCATAATTTCCCCTGAAAGTGACTTGAATTTTACATTTTAATTTATTTTGTTGTTGGATTGCTAAATGTAGATTGCACTTTCCTTGTACTCAAATTGAACAAGTTCTTACTTAAAATCACTCCAAAATAAAGTAATCTACATTTAGCAATCCAACGACAAAATAAATTAAACAAATGTAAAATTCAAGTCACTTTCAGGAGGAATATCAAAACATTGTGCAACCTTGAGTTCAGCAGTCCAACATAAAATCTCTCCAAAATAAAATTAATGTTGGACTGTAAAATGCAGATTACCAGTTAAAACAGGGCTATTTTTGTTGCAGAATAATGCCCTGCAGTGCACACTTTGTTTCTTGTACATTTGTTTGTGTAGAAGATACAAAGAGAAGATAATTTATTAAAATATTAATGACAAGTTTTTTTATATTTATTATGGGTTAATTAATTGGTATATTAATCAAGAAATAATAATAAAAAATCTTTAGAAAAATCTGCAAATTAGTCATTAGATTAATCGACTAATCGGAAAAATAATCGTTAGATTAATCAATAAAAAAATAATCGTTAGGTGCAGCCCTATCGCTGACTGTCAATTTTTCTCTTTAACTTGATTCAAGTTTACTGCAATTATAGCCAACACAAATATCAGCATATCCTTTTGAGGTTTCGTAAACCCGCAACACCATTGATTTCTCGTAAAAGAGTAGTGGTGTATCCCCGGAGTCCTGGCCAAATCTGCCCATTGGCCTCCATCCAGCATGACTTCCTAATAATTCTCTCTCTCTCTCTCTCTCTCTCTCTCTCTCTCTCTCACACACACACACACACACTGTATATGAATTGGCTACATCTCCCCTCCAACAACAGATGGTTTGTTGTGGCACTCTGGCTGCTGTCACATCATCCAGGTGGATGTTGAACACTGGTGGTGGCCGAGTAGATTCCCAGTATACTATATAAATGTAACAAATTACTATTATTATTTTATTTGAGTTTAAATGTTAATTGAGCAGTCTTCGTGGATATCATACCAATTTCTCAGGAGTCAAAAGTATGCAGGTTTTAAAGCATTTTATATGGTTTCCCATGCGCAGCACCTTTCCTGTACTGATAAATGCTTTCAAGAAGACTCTGGGAACAATATCCATCACACATTGAGACACAGAGTTGTTGCTTCATCCAGTAAAAAGGAGAAGGGGTTTAACACAATGTATTTCAAGTTTGGTCAATAATTATGAAAGAGCTGACCTGCATTGGCATAGCAAGGTCCTTGTTTGTTACCGTTTATACTTATCCACCTTTTTCCTGAATGCAGGAGTGTTCCACAATTCACCTGTGTTCAATTTTCATCTCCAGTTTATTCACCCGCATCGGCATATATTCTTAGCAGGTTAAGTATTAAATTTGTAGAAATAGAAAAAAAAAAAGGGGGATTCTATTGTGCCGATCTTTCAGAGTCGCGATTACAGTTTGTTTTTTTACAGTACCTCACCTGAGTATGTAGATGACATGAAACGATGATCCGAGGTTAGTTACTTTATATTATTAACTACTTTGATTTATTAGTAGAGCCAAATAAAACTCAATAGTTGTTCTCCATCTCGATAGCTCGTTTCGGTTAGTTTTATATTTCTCTCAAGACCAGAAACAGAAAACAAATACGATGCTTCAGCCAGCAACCATAAGCTTTATGACAGCTAAGCCAAATACAATGAACATATTATAAATGTGTCACATCCTTATATCATATCATCTATACAGCTTTCTGTCCAACAGGTATTATTAAAGGTTATGTGGGAAGGGCAAAGGAAGTAGAGCTATTGATGCAAAAGAACCACAGCCTGTGCAGATTAAATGCATCCTCCGTAATGAAGAGGATGTGGGCAGGATGGACTAATGCATACACTCTAAAAGAAACTAGCACCAAACTCTGGACCAAAAATATAGCTAACTATGTGTGCTAAATTATACATTTGAAGTATTTATGGCTTGAGTATTGTGTGGAAGACCATAAAAGAAAAATGGATAGAAGTATAGACAATTCCTTACCTGAATTTCCCAACTGTTTATAAAACCTGTACTCAAGGTGGAGCTGGGGTGCTCTGGATTTGATTGGCTCCTATAAATGAGTAAAAATTAAACGACATATGAGAATGACAATGAGAATACAAAACATACTTGGATAACCCTCTTAACAATAAAAAGCCAGTTAACTTACATTATTTTAAGTAACAAACCGCATTCAGATAAATTATGTGGCATATACTTGTTTTCTGTGGTACATATATAGCAGAACAAGGTAGTCCATTTAGCTTAATGCTGGTATTTACATAAATAATGTGAGTTAAATTATATGTGTGTACATTAAAGTGCAAGATCAGCCAGGGTTAAATCTGTGGCACCAGCAGCTCTGACCATACAGAGGAAGAGTTGCCAAGTGGGTGGCTGAATAGCAAAGCCAAATAATTAAATAAAAAAAACAAGCAGATTGCATAAAGGCCACATGATGCATTAAATAACTAGCAGGAGAGAGTGATATGTTTAGGTTTGCTCTCTTAAAAACAAGTATATTTCCAACATAACTATGGTAAATAGTGTTTCTCAGTTAGATCAGTTCAGCTACAGTGTAATATAACCTTTATGGTGCTTCAGAAAGAATATGTGCCCTGTGTGTTCCTCAACAGACCTACTGTCAAATTAATTCAGCAATTCTTTATTCCAACTCTTATCATCAAATATATGACTACATCACATTAAAGTGTGAATAAGGATCTCATTACAGTATATGAAGTACTTAATTTTGAAATTACAAAATTAAGTAAAAGCGCCAAGTCTCACTTAGGCTATCACACATTTCTTTCAAATGGAGACATCGAAATGTAATAATGAAAACCATGCATTAGAGACTTCTGCAATATATTGACATTCAACACACACTGGCGTGTACTGTACGTTTCACAAAAATTATACGTTACAAATATTAATGATTTTTGCAGCTACTAAAATGTCCCTAGATATCATCTTAATTAGGAACTAATTTTTTCCCCATGTATTTTGGATATACTCAGGACAAATCAGCCTGTTATGAAAAACTGCCTTCAAACCAAATCTATTCAAGATGTTGATAAGGAGGAACAGTTTTTAAATTGTATTTGCATGGCTTGCTCAGTACCACACATCAAAAAGTGGACATTCTCCAACTAGTTACTATTCCCAAACTATGATACTGACTACTGGTAGACCAGACATTTAAAAGACATGGAGAATCGTAAAGTTAATAAAAGTAAAGTTTACTAAACTGAATATGTCTCAAAGGGTTAATGTTCAGAACTACTTGTTTTCACATGCATGGTGCATATATCTGCATTCATTGTTTATTAATAGAAACAGAATATTCCTCTTAAAGCAGTCCATGTGTAAATGTTTTGCAAGAACCACATCAAACTGTCACAGGCTACAAACTGTACGGAAATAATTTTACATCTTTTTTGGCGTAAGCTACAGCTGTTGATGATTTCAACTACGCTAAAGATATAATTGCAACAAAGTATGTTCTTTTCAGATCACAACCTGCAGTACACTAAAACAACCTTTATCATACAATGATCATTAAAGTCTTTGTTCTTCATGTACTTCAAGGGAACATGTAGGAAATAGTATACTGCCGACAGTATTGTGACTCTTGTCTCTGGCACAAGTAATGACATTGCAATAAATAAATGTGCCATGGTTTTCTCCTTTCAGATGAAACTGGGTGAAGAAGGCAGAATGCAAGCACTGTGTATTAACTGAACGTGGTTTAAATGTTACAATCTATTAGGTGTTAATTTCCTCCTGCGAGTGTTTAACTGCACAGCCACTTCAGGTGGCAGTGAAGTTAGTGTGTTTACCATGTAAAGGCATTTGCACAGCCGAGGCAAAGCAATAATACAAAACGAATCGCTGTCGAATGCGGCTTTCGCATTAAAAGCAAGGTGAATGACCAACCATGGAATCGCAATACAAAAGACAAGAGTTCTCTGCCACGCAAACTGTACATACACTTGTGTGACAATTTTGATTAAATGACTGTTAAAACAAATGCTATCAATTGGAACAAAACTGATAGTATCATACTGCCATGTACATCTACTATATTTGTAGAGGTGGGTAAAAATATTGATTTCCAGATGCATATTCATCTCACTGCTGATTCAGGATATCTTCCCCGAGTTCTTTCAGCAATTAATATAGGTGGCAAAACAGCTTTCTGTGCTTTAGCGCCACCAGTTTTACAGGATTTAGAAACTGAGGCAGATCCTGACATGTGATCTAAACTCATATTTTAGTGGTCAGGACATTTCATCACCAGGCGAAGAAAAAAAATTATCGACAGTTTATAAAAAAAAAAATAAAAAAAAACTTGCTTTAACGGCACACAAATGTTTGCTACAGGTGTGAGTGGCTTCATAGGAATCCATTGTTTTATATTTAAAATGTTAACCACAGTGAGAAATCACAACTAAATTTCATGTTTGGTGTGCAAAGGCCTGTGGCAGGGCGGAGCCGGGTTATGATTATACACACCGGGTCCCTTATCAGGCTAATTAAGCCTCCGAGAGGGATAAAGGCTGATGGCAGACAGTGGTGCGACGAGAGAGAGATCGTTTACGGACATGTCCGTCATGTGTGTGTTTTGTCTTTTGCTTAAGTTTCACAATAAACTATTATTTATATTGTCAAGCCGGTTCTCACCTCCTTTCCATTGAATCCCTTTACAAGGCCATAACAGAAAAAAGTTAAATATGTCCTAATATCAACACACACCACTCAGCATCAATAATTTTTCGGCAATGAATTCTATTAGAAATAAACTAAACACATTTGAGAATTGAGATTTAGCTAGGTTATAAAATAACATATAAACTGGCTTTCTTGAAGCACTTACCAGTTTAATGGCCACATATTCATTAGTGTAAAGATTCTTCCCAAGACGAAGCTCGCCGAAGTTTCCGCAGCCGATCTTCTTTCCAACTCGGAAGTTAGGGCCAACCATAAGTACCCCAGAGTTGGTCCCAGAGCTTCGGCCCCCTCCATGCCCTGTCCTGCTCCCAGTCTTTGACATTCTCTTTCCCTCCTCAACCTCTCCTTTACCTCCTCCACCTCCTCCTCCTCTCTTATCAAAATCCATAAGCTTGTGATACCCCGGCCTCTCCACGATTACACCGCTGCCATAAAATCCCAGAGGCACCAAAACAACTCGCAACAGGTGTATGGGGAATGGGATGGAGGAGAGGAATTTAGAGAGGAAATTATTGATTAACAATACAGTTCAATGCATGTAAATTAAACTAGACATGAAATGTTTTATAGATGGGGAACGACTAGCAACAGTAGACAATCCAAAGAGGTGACATCTGATTCAAGAAGACCTTGTATGGCAATCTTCCTAAAATCCAACTTCAGAAGAGCACGTCATCAGTAGATGGTCACAATAACATGTGTTTACACAAACACATGCACACACCTTTGTTTCCGCACAGCCCTAGCTACTGAAAGTGAAGAACTGTCTGGCATTGTTTTGCAGCCTTAGCGCCCCCTCCAGGTGGTTTTGCAGCGATGTGTCAGGCATTTCTAGTGTCCAAATACAAACGCAGACCATGCCAAAGTTTGCGTTGGGAGGAAACCGGCAGCACACCTTATATTTAGGGCAGAGAAAAGGCACAATTAGCGCTAAAATGTCTATTTAAAAAGTACACATAGACAAACTGCTTTCTCGTAGCTCTTTTTTTTCTAGATGGTGGAAAGTGCATATGAGGAGAAGATGCATCACTAATTTTAAAGAGTATTTCAAGATAAGTTCTCTCGATTGTGTGTTTGTCAGACAAAGTAGTCTACACATAAAGAACCCCCCCCCCCCCCCAATAATACTACGATTTTATTAGGCCCAATTCAAATTTGGATTGGATGTATTAGCCTGGTTTGAGATATATAAAAAGTTTTGCATATTTCAACTTTACCATCCTGTTAAAGTGAAAATCAAAGCACTTAGTGGTAAAAATGTCTTATTAACAGTTATTACGTATAAACACAATCCTTAAAAAAACATTTAATTGACCTCAAATAAAGAAGAACATATGCAATGAAAAGTGTAGTGGGAAAAATCTATTAAAAAAATGGGGGGGGGGGGGGGGGGGGTCAGCATTCCACGATCATGGTCTCTATGAAAGACACAATTTTCTAGAGTTCGAAGGTTTAAGGGATGTGAAACCAGAGGCCATCTCCCAACAGGAAATGTTATCTAGCATTTCTGAATTCCAGTTCTAAAAATACATCCCGCAGGAGCTTGAGATGAGGCCTAATCTTGGACTGAGTGCCTCTGTTGTGTTGTGAGGGAAGGGAGGCACCTCCCCAGATGTTACGGATGATGCTGACCACATGCAGGTTTATTTAACAATAGATGGTTTCCCTGAAAAACTATGATGAAAGAATTCATACCCAGGAAGCTCATGGTTAATTAGCCACTGTCCTTCTCATGATATAAAAAAAAACATTTAGCTAATTTCACAAGATATTAATATTAAGTACTAATATAAGTAACCCTATTAGTACTTCAGGAGAAATTGTGAGTAGATTCAAACCCAAGGAATATTCAATATGAAGGCGAACACAATCTTTCAAATTTAAACTTAAAAAAATCAAATAAATAATTTTGTCTTTAAAGTCCAATTGGTTATTAAAAGGATATTCTGGTTTCAATGCAAGTTAAGATCAGTCGACAGCATTTGTGGCATAATATTGATGACCACAAAAAAACTATTTTGACTTGCCCCTCCTTTTCTTTAAAAAAGCAAAAATGTAAGTTACACTGAGGCACTTATAATGGAAAAGAAGGGGGCCAATCTGTAAACGTTCAAATACTCACGCTTTCATAAGTATAGCAACAAGACAAACAATGTGTGAAAAATGATTTTAGTGTGATAAAATCACTTACTAACCCATTCTGTGTACAGTTATAGCCAATTTTACAACTTTATCATGATGCAGTCAACAAACCCTAAAAGGACTGTAAAAATTACAATTTAATTAACTTTAATAACAGCTCAAAAAATATGTAAGTTTTAACAGATTAATGCAAGTGCTTTTATAAAATAATAATCTTGAAATTTCAGCATTTAAACCCTCCAAAAATTGGCCCCATTCACTTCCATTGTATGTGCCATAGTGACTACACTTACATGGACTCCAGAAAGCGGCTTCTTGTAAGAAAGCAGTGTATTGTGAGAAAGCAGCATTGCAGTTTACATGCACATTATAAGCGGTATTCTCTTTACTCCAGTATACATGCGGCTCGGTCAGTAAGCAGCTTTCTCCACAGAACGTAATTTCCTCACAATGCTTGGGTAAATAACAAACATGGTATCTGAGGAAGACTTCACTATTTTATTCTCTGTTGCTTCACTTTATTTCCAGATAATCCAGAGTTATTGCTGTGTTTGTTCCCTTATCTTTCTGTCGAGATCTGTAGCGGAGTTAAACGTAAAACTCTGGGATTCCCAGAATGTATGAGTGCATATTTTACAGTGGTGTTTATAAATGGGTATAGTTTAAAGTGTGCTTTACCCACTGTACTCCCAGAAAAGTTTTGTTGACTTGTTGTTGGATCGCATCCTATGACGTTTGTCCTCCGGTCTGTTTCATGCACATGCGCACTCCTCAAAACCCTGTAAGAATGCCACTTATGTGTTTACATGACCACATAAGCAGCTTTCTCTGGGAGAAACCTAGGTGTTAACCGCTTTCTCTTAATCCCTTAAACAGCGTAAGAAAATCGGCATTCCCGTTTGCATGTTTCAGAGTGACACTTTCTGCAAAATACCTGGAATAAACCGCTTTCTGAAATACATGTAAACATGGTCACTGTAACCCAAGGGCATAGATTTGGCTTAAGCATTGAATCTTTTTTAAAGGATGAACAAATCTAAATTATTTTTGTGGTTACGCCACAAATGCTGTGGCCTGTCTTAACTTGTATTGCAATCGAGAAATTCCTTTAATAACACTGTGTATTTGTGTACAAATCTAAACAATGTAAACTTTAGAGCAACTCCAGTGCAAAATGTTTGGCACAATGTTAGAAACAAAGTTCAGACCTCAACAAAAAAATAATGTTCAATACATTATAAAGTGACGTGTTACACCCTATGCCATTTTGGCATATTGAACAAAATAAAGACGGTTATCAATAAAATTATGAATACCGTTTAGCTTCACTTTCTGCCTGTAGATCTGTAGCATCCATCCCACTTCAAAGACATCAGTATTATAAAAGATGATTAAATAAAATCTACTATACAATTAACCGTACAGCTAAAACCATAATCCATCGTCTCATGTCGGATCAGGCCTGGTTTGTAGGCATCGACAACGCCAACAAATGTGATATTACAGGCCTATTTTTCATTGGCCTACCATCTGGGTTTAGCAGCTTGTCTTATGTACGATTGAGTCTTCGGACATTCAAGTAATGAAAACACGCGTACATATCCAACATTTAGATGTCGGAAAGTTATCTAAATGGCCAACATGAAAATAAACTGTGCATCAATTAGGTCGCCACCAAAGTATTAGAAACTTGAGTTCTCGTGATAAACTCCAAAACATCTTAGGTACATTTTGTGCCTGTTGCAGGAGTACATTATATCAAAGTATAAATATAAACAAAGTAACATTAATGTGAGTCACCGGATGTTGATTGGCCAATGTTGTCAAAAGGGAATTTCAAATAACCATCGAGTTGCCAACTAAGCAGCAGAAATGAGTAAACACACGGCTAGCGCGCTAACTAGTCCAAACAAGCTAACAATCTGCGGCCTGTGCTTCAGCGAGATAACCCACATAACAACACAAACGGGGTTTGGGGAAAAGTAGACAACGTGCTATTATCTACATAAACACAAAGCATACGTCAAATCAACATTTGTTTACAAGCACATGGATAGACACCTTTGGTTGCTAGTCATTCAGCTAGCCAGCCATTACCCGGGCAACTCCTTAATCCCGCACACTCGAAATAAGTCTCAATTACTTACACGGAATATTCATCAAATCGTTCCGGGAGGGCGACTAAATAAAATATTAGACACGTTTACCTAAATATGTGTATCATCAAACGACGACAGTTCCCATGTTGTTGGTTTTATTGCACATTCCTTGAAGCCATTATAATTTTTTCTCCCTCCTTATTGATGTCTCTTTAAGCCTCTCCGTACAGTTGGTGCGTATCCTCCGCTGCCGCTCGATCTTCTCAGTGGGTTTAAGTGGCAAAGCTTGCGCAGTTCCGTTTGTAGAATACCAGGTCATAAAATTCTGCGCTCTATGGGAAAAAAAAATTATAATGCGCAGTTTCATTCAACGTAAACCTACGTGAGAAACTGATACCCGATTACGTACAAAGTGGTGCCAACCACTTTTAACCATACTGGATGTTTCGTACTGTACGTGCTATCTGAATTAAAGTTCGAACAATGATCACAATAAGTGAATAATTGTGGTGATCAACGCTGCAATCATAAAAGTATGTGTCTGTATTTAAATGCCATACACTGTACATATGAATAGTAATCTAAAAAAAAAAAATGTTGACTCAATTTAAGCTTATTTATTTGTTATATGCTTACAAGTTTAAATTATAGATTAACTCAGTAACGTTATCCTCATTAAAAAAAAAGTTTAGCTCCAAAAGACATGAATTGTAATTTTTTAATATTTGTGAGAAATCATTACTACTCGCTAAATCTTAGAAAACTTCCTATTATTTGACACTTTGACTCACTGATTAACGTAATCATGTGAATACAACATTTCTACAATGGCATCTGAAACTGAAAAATAAATTGTGCTGCATACAAGCCGCTAGGTGTCAGTGTAAGCTCAAGCTCACACTCGCAAAATTTACTGAGTGCATCTTTAAGTTACCATTACGTTCTAATCCGTAAAGATGTCATTAATAAAAACATGTGGTCCTAATTAAACAGTACTTGAAATGTCACATTTTAGAATTACAAATATTTTTTTTAACTTGCCTTCAAGTACTAACTGTACCACCAATAATGTAATTGTTACTTTACGTGTTTCTGATTACTACTTTATCCACTTCAATGTGACACTCCTATCTGTAATAGCACATACTCCCCCATGGTTTATTTTCACCCTATCCTTCATTCTCTCTTATCCACCCGCCTTTCCACTGTTGTTTCTACCTCTCTTCCCTCACATACATTATTTTCCACACTGGAAGTAAACTCTCCTACAAACACTCTATGCTTTACTTTAACAACATGTGTAGACCGCATCTGTCCTCTCTCCTCTGTGCCAGTGTAATGGCAGCGAGCTGGTAGGTAGCTGTGCAGTATGTAAACCTCACTCCCCTGGCCTCAAGAGGTGCACTAGCAACTGACGCTAGGGACTGTAGCCTTTAGCCTCCTTGTTAGTCCACCCACCTCCCACGCCAGAGACTCCAGTTCAAATCCTGCTTGGAGTGGATCGAGCAGGCCTGTTTCAGCGGTGCTGTGACCTGAATGGGAGTGAGGTTTAGGAGAGCAAGCTGGTAGGTAGCTGTGCACCTCACTCCTCTGGCCTCAAGAGGCGCACTAGCGACTGATGCTAGAGGCTGTAGCCTTTAGCCTTCTTGTTAGTGCTCCTGCCTCCTGCTCCTGCCTCCCACGCAGTATGACACCACCCAACCCCTGGCTCTCTGAGGTTTTTTTTACAATACATACCTTAGAGTGGCTGAGAGGAGATGGCAGAAATCCAAAGATCCAGCAGATCTGAATAAGTCTCAACTTGCTTCCTTTTCTGATAATGTTACGTTTGCTTCATAAAACTTCATATTATCAGGACAAGATCAACAACACCACAGACACTCACAGACTATTTAGGACATTTAACACACTCCTCTGTCCTCCCCCTCCACCGCCTTACACCTCGCTGACAGCAGATTTCTTCGCCACTTTTTTACTGATTAGTTTACAGCTATCAGCAATACAATCTCAGAACCACACCTCTCAAACACCCATCAGCTGTATCCATTCCTTCTATCTCTATGCTCTTTCCTCTGACTGACACTGAGGTCTCTAAACTTCTCCACTCCAACCACCCCACCACTTGCACCCTTGACCCTATTCTTTCCCACATTCACCAAGCCATCTCTCCGTCCATCCTTCCTGCACTCACACACACAAAATTAACAGATCTCTACTTACGGGAACCTTTCCCACCGCATTTAAGCAGGCTCGAGTAACTCCACTGCTTAAAAAAATCTGCGCTTAACCCCACACAAATATTAAATTACCGACCAGTCTCTCTCTTCCCATTCATGGCAAAACACTGATTGAATATTTTTCAATCAGACTTCTCTCACAAAACAAGCTGCTGGATGACAATCAGTCAAGCTTCAAAACTGAACATTTCATCGAGACTGCCATGCTGTCTGTCATCGAGTTTTTGAGACAG
Source organism: Moxostoma hubbsi (assembly GCA_032164185.1). Taxonomy (NCBI): domain Eukaryota; kingdom Metazoa; phylum Chordata; class Actinopteri; order Cypriniformes; family Catostomidae; genus Moxostoma; species Moxostoma hubbsi. The sequence goes on from JAVLUX010000009.1 coordinate 21,656,892, forward strand.
GCAAAAGCTGGATCCAGATAATCTGTCCTGATTCTACCGGACCTATCTGCAGCCTTTGACACAGTCAACCATCAGATCCTCCTGTCCACACTCTCTAATCTGGGCATTGCAGGATCTGTGCTTGGCTGGTACAATTCCTATCTCTCAGGTAGGTTTTTTAAGGTAGCCTGGAGAGGTGAGGTGTCCAAGTCACATCAGCTACTTACTGGGGTACCTTAGGGCTCAGTGCTTGGACCACTTCTTGTCTATATACACATCATCACTGGGGCCCATCATTCAAGCACATGGGTTCTCTTACCACTGCTTTGCAGATGACATACAGCTCTACTTGTCTTTCTAGTCCAATGTTCCCATTGTGATGGGTCGAATCTCGTCCTGATTGGCAGACATGCCTGGATGAAGGTTCACAACTTGCAACTCAACCTAGCAAAAACTGAGCTTCTCATGTTTTTCAGCCAACCCTGCTGTTGAGCACAAAATCTCTTCTCAGTTGGGAGAATTGTTATCTACAATAACACCTTCCAAAATTGTCAGAAATCTAGGGCTAACCATCGACTCAATTTCACAGAACACAGCACAATCCTGTAGATTTACACTCCACAACAATAGGAAAATAAAGAACCTTGCTCTCTTAACATGCCACACAACTCCTTGTTCAGTCACTTGTCATATCTAGAGTGGATTATTGGAATGCTCTAATTACCGGCCTTTCTGCATGCACAATTAGACCTCTGCAAATGATCCAGAATGCAGCAGAATATTGTAAACGTTCAAATACTCACGCTTTCATAAGTATAGCAACAAGACAAACAATGTGTGAAAAATGATTTTAGTGTGATAAAATCGCTTACTAACCCTTTCTGTGTACAGTTATAGCCAATTTAACAACTTCATTGCATGACAATATGATGTCAACAAACCCTAAAACCTTACAATGTCTCTAAAAATGACGATTTATACTTTACAACTCTAATAATATGTGAGTTTTAACAGAAGAATTCATGTTTTTATAAAATTATAAGCTTCACATTTCTGCCTTTAAATTAAGCCCTACAAAATTGGTCCCATTCACTTCCATTTTAAGTGCCTCACTGTAACCTCAATTTTTTTTTTTTTTTTTTTTTTTTTTTTAAAGAAAAATAGGGACAAGTCTGTATTTTTTGTGGTAATCAATATTATGCCACAAATGCTGTCGATTTTGCTTAAATTGTATTGAACCCGGAATATTCCTGTGAGTCCTGATGCTTTCATACCTGCCACATTAAACTGTTTGTTTATATTTAGAAATGCTTTGTTTTACTGAAATCATGACAATGTAATTTATCAGATTATAACTTTTTATCTTATCAACATGAGGACATGCAGTAACTATTCCAACACACAGTCGCACAGTTTCACCATGTTGCTTTGACAGTCTGTAGTCTTCAGCGTGGCTTGGCGGTATCAGAGACTGTAGGCGGACTTTACTGCAGACACAACATTCTGCTGCTGTCTGCTTTGGATAAGAGCTGTGTATTTTTCTTGGCATACACTCGAAAAACAAATGAAGTGCTTTTTTACGCGTTGTATCATACCAGCTATTTCACTAGCACAAGGATGGGAACAACAAGCCTGTGTTTGCTACTAATGTAAACATTTCTAATGGTGAATCTCATGAAACCTGACAGCATGTCTGGGCCATATTTCACCCCCAAATCATGAAAAAACAAGAAATTATAATAAAATTCTAGGTGAACTGAATAGGGGAGTCACGTGACGACATCCGAGGAGCGGACATGTTAACGGTGAACTCTGCGCACTTTGCTAGTTTTTAATTATTTTATGTCATAAACCGGTGAACACTCTGCTACATAACTGTTCTTTGAAGTCAACGTGTCAAAGAATTCAAAATCCTCATGCTCTGAAGATATTAAAAGACACTTACATGGTCAAGCTGATACCTCTGACAGGGCCGCAGATCAGGGACTCTGTTTGGATGGTGCGGCGGGAGAAATTCAATGCCATCTGGCGAGCATGTCTGTGATGCTGACGAAAGTTGTTGCTGACTTAGAGGATCTTGCTGCAATATGTCAATTGATTACTGCGATGGAAATTAAATTCTCTGAGTTGGTTACAAGAATCGGGGATCAGGAGTCATAGTAGAGTGAATTTGCTGCTAATCCACTAGCGACCAAGGTGGATTTGTAACAAGTTTGGGAAAAACTGGAGGATTTGGAGAATCGTAATTCTGTGAATTGTTGGAATTGCTGAGCATGAGGATGGCTGAGATATGGTAAAATTCCTAGACAAGCTCTTCCTGAGTCTGCTCTACATAACAAGCCATAAGCTGGAAATCGAACTAGTTCACAGAGTCCCAGCTTGGGAGACAGGCCCCGATCAATTCTAGCCAAATTTCTGAGATCATCTGATAAAGATCTCGTTATGTGAGGCGAGGAGCAAAGGAAAGCTTTCTCGAAAGAATCACAGCATTTTCATGTTCCCAGACTTTGCAAATATGACAAGAGAGAAACATGATCGATTCAAGGAATGCAAGAAACTCTTACATCAACGGAAGATCGCTTTTGCACTGATGCTCATGGCCAAACTTATAACAGATTCTAAGTTTGGCAGCAAAATATTTACATGCCCACAGTAAGCATTGTCTTTGGTGAGTAGACCATTTGGTGAATTTCATATGACCCCCGAGGGAGCTCGTCTCGATATTCATACAACTTGACTGTCTGAGGAAGCTGGGTGCCATTTTTATTTCTTTTTGTGTTGGTTCCGCCTAGTGGCTGGAGTTTGTTTTGTGGAATAATACTCCATAATGAAACTTTTGTATCGACGAAGGGTCACTTTTACAATGAATTTCCCAGCCAAATTAAGAATAGATACTAAGAATGGCTGTAAAATATCTACATGCCCACAACAAGCGATGTCTTTCATAAAATCAATGGAATGAGGAAGTCATGGGTGTGTTTCTCACGTGCCTCCAAGTGAGCTTGCCTTGCTGATCATACACTTGATCATCCAAGGAAACTGGGTGCCTGTTTTGTTTCTTTTTGTGTTGGTAGAGTTTGTTTTGTGGAGTAACACTCCTTCGCGACAGTTGTGAATGAGTCTGCCTGTTCTTTGTGCTTGTGCCTCCTGTTGGCTGGAGTTTGTTTTGTGGAGTATTCTTTTGTAGGACATTTGAAGGATTAGGTCATTGGCTGCACTCATGAACAGCTCACTGAACATGGATGCCAGTTGGCGCTGTCGTGCATGGGGTTAATGCATATGTTTTTCTTTTTTCTATTTGTTTGTTTCGGGGGGAGGTTTGGGGTTTGGCTACTGCACTAATTTCGTAATGTGGTCTTATAATTTTATTTTTGATACACAATCTATTTTTTCTGATATGTTAAAATGTCAAATGTTAATATGAGTGGCTAATCTCTCTCAATGTGGAAGGTGATTGGGTTGGGGCACCCCATAAAAAGAGCAGGGGAGTCATTACATTGATAAGTAAAAATCTAAAATTCTAATGTCTCAAACAGATTGAAGATAAATTAGTAAGAGTCATTATTGTTTTAGTTGAAATTCAGGGGCAAAGGTTGATGTTGGCTAATATTTACACACCTAACGCTGATGATCAGGGCTTTTTTATAGATCTTGATGCGATGCTGCAAGCCACTGGCACCCCTCATGATATAATACTGGGAGGAGACTAATCTTTTGATGGACTCAGTCCTTGATCATAGTGAAGCAAAAGTGTGCAAGCCCCCTAGAGCAACATTGTTGCTTCACAGGATGTGTAAAAATCTTGGTCTTACAGATATTTGGACACTCTTAAACCCATCCGGGAGGGACTATACATTTTTTTTCATCAGTCCATAAAATTTATTCTACAATAGATTTTTTCTTGATATCCAAGCCCTTCATTTAATCTGTTGTTGATTGCTCAATTGGAAACATCTTAGTCTTGGATCACACCCTGGTGAGTTTAGAGATGTTGCCACACACAGAGAAAAATAAATGATATAGTTGGCCCTTCAATCTTGATCTTTATAGTTCCACGTCTTCATCCACCGATGAAGATACAGTATTAGATACTTTGTGGAACCATTAGATCTCCCTAAACTGACGAATGAGCAAAAAAATTATGTTGATTCTGAGATAACCTTAGAGGAGCTTGGCAAGGTAATCGAGTCTCTGGGTTTTTAGATCTTATAATACACAACTGGCTCCAATTTTGGCAGACTCTGGTCACTGCCATCTCACTTGACACTGAAAAGGTGTTTGATATGGTAGAATGGGATTATCTTTTTCAGATTTTGGAAATATACAGGTTCGGGAAGACTTTTATTGAATGGATTAAGTTACTTTATAGACACCCGGTAGCGGCGATACAAACAAATTGATTAATTTCAGAAGATTTTACTCTGGATAGGAGCCCCCGGCATGGTTGCCCTCTTTCCATATTATTGTTCTGTCTTTCCCTAGAACCATGATGTTCCACAATAAGAAGGGAAGATAATTTTCCAGGTTTGATGGTGGAAGTTATGGCAAATAAGCTTTTGCTTTACGCAGATTATATTTTATTATTCGTCTCCGACCCCACTAGATCTATGGTTTACCTCCACAGAATTATTCATTCCTTTTCTAAATTCTCATGATACAGAGTCAATTTGTCAGAAGCTTTGTCTCTGACAGCGTACTGCTCTGTAACGGCTTTTCAGTCAGGTGTTTTCCAGTGGCCCAAACAAGACATTAAATATTTGGGCATTTTATTCCCATCAAATTTGTGAGATTTAGTTAAGAGTTAATTTTGACCCATTAATGAAAAGGTTTTGGAGTGATGTAGGCAGATTCTTCTTTACATTTATCTATGATTGGGAAGGTTAATTTTATTAAAATGAATTGTATTCCAAAATTCAACTTCCTGCTACAAAATCTCTCTGTAGATGTCCCCCTCTCTTATTTCAAGCAATTTGGTAGCATAGCAAAGTCCTTAATTTGGAATGGAAAGAGTCCCAGATTACATTTCAATAAATTACATAGGCTGGTTGAAAAAGGTGATCTAGGCCTACCCAAGATTTTGTTTTATTATTATGCATTCTGCCTCAGACATTTGGCTCATTGGTCGCTTCCACCTGAGAGAGCCCCTCCCTGGTATTGAACAGGAAGTTCTTGCCCCTATTTTGCCATTGCAAAGACTTTCTATTAAACTAACAGGAGAAGTTAGATTACATCCCGTTATCTCGCATTTACGCGCGGCATGGACAAGTGTCCAGTGTGTTTAATTCTGACATTTATTTAAATGTTGCCTTGAGCATATGGCTGAAATTATATATTAAGTCCCCTTTCTGCTGGTCAGACTGCATTGAGAGAGAGGTTAATACAGTCAGTGACCTATATGAGAGCGGTGTGTTGAGATCGTTTGAAACTATGATTCAACATTTCAGGATTCACAGATCTCCCTTCTTTACAAATTTACAGCTTCACCACCTGCTCTGGACTATTTCTGGGAGTAGTATACACCCCCCTAAAGGGGCAGATACTCTAGAAGTGGTGATTACTGCTTTTGGAAAAGGTCACGAGGCATCAGTACATTACTTCCGGTTAATTCAGAGTCTGGGGGATGGAGCTTCATCTTCTCAAGAGATTATGGTAGAGAGATTTAAACTTGGTATTGGAGGAGGGAGTGTGGGCTAGGATTATAAAAAAATCAAGTCTACATCTAGAGATTCAAGGGTGCATCTGATACAATTTAAGATATTGCATTGATTATATTGGACATCCTCTAAATTGTATAGACTTGGTCTTAAAGACACACCCACCTGCTGTCGATGCCAATCAGAAGGGGACGTAACCCATGTTTTTTGGGGATGTGCTAAGATACAAGAATTTTGGTTGAGGGTTCAGTGTTTTATGTGTGACGTATTGGAAACACAATTTTCATTTTGCCCTAGACTCTGCTTCTTGGGTGATGGGGCGGTCAACTGATGGGGCACTTAAAAAAGTTGGATCCTAGCCAGAGTTATGGTTGGCAGGCAAATTATTCTTAGGGGGTGGAAGACGGCTGGGGCACCCTCGTTTCGGGAGTGGTGCGGGGAGATGGGCGGGGTGGCATCATTCGAAGAGGCAATTTTTAGAAGGTTGGGAAAATGGGATTTGTTATAGGAAGTGAATAGGATGTGGGGTGGATATTTGGCTTTTTTGGAGGGTTCTCAGGGAGGGGCAGTGGAGAGGGATTTAAAATATTTTGTTTGATGTGTATGTGCATTCTTGTTTTTTGAAAGTATATTTTTTTAGATTTAAAATTTTTTTTTTTTTTTTTTATAATTGTAAGTGACCACTGTAGTGTGTGTTTGGTAGGGGAATGTTCAGGGGGAGGGGTTTAATTTACATAACTGTAAAACATAACAGATTTTATGTTGTGTTTATCTGTCTTGTGGATGGAATCAATTATAAAAATAAAATAAATAAAAATGATGCACTCAACGTTTGTTGAAATTTAGGATTCACAGTCAGCCATGATTACTTTAATCAATAAGTGGAAGTGTCAAATAACAGGATGGCAGCCCCCCCCCCCCCCCCATATGTGCTGACCCTCTCCATGTAGAATAAAAAAAACGCTTTTATAATGTTACTGTTAGTGGTCATAATTTCCTACATACAGTATATTGCAAAAATAAAAGTTAAACCATTTAAATGAGGAAAAAAAATACTGAGTGCATCTTTAAAGAAAACAGCCTATTTTGTATTTTTTTTCCTCCCCTTTTCTCCCCAATATGGCATGTCCAATTCGCACTGCTTACTAGGTCCTCATGGTGATGTGGTTACTAACCTCAATCTGGGTGGAGGACAAGTCTCAATTGCCTCCACTTCTGTGACAGTCAATCCGCATATCTTATCACATGGCTCATTAAATTGTGTGACAGACATACTATTACCACAACAAACAATTTGAGTAAATGATACAAGTTTAATTCTATTTGTTTCTGAGAAAACTTTGTAATTTGAAAAGTTTCAGGAACATCCACTTTAGGTTCTTTTTGGCCAAACAATACTTTGGTATTGCAGTTGAAACATGAATAAATGCAACAACTAAGATCCACGTTCCTTCATTTTGCATCAGTGATTATTAAAGCAGACCCCCCCAGTACACAACTAAATGATAAACAACTTTGAGGCAATTTTCTATTTAAAATATTAGGCCCTGTGATAGTTAATTATGAATTAAGAAAATGTAACCACTTTAGTAGAATAAGTTTCAATGTTCTTTATTTTGGCCCCCCTGGGTCAAGTAAAAAATAGAAATGGTACAACCACATGAACATACAAGACAGACACGAAAACTACACCACTGGTCCCTAAAGAGTGTAGATCAAGTCTTTTCATGTATATGAGGGGGTTCAGAACATTCTATAAAATTACATTGCAGAAAGACAAATAAAAAGGGTCTCTCAAAAAGACAATTCTAAATTGGCCTTTTCCCAACGTAGTTAAAAAAAAAAAAAAAAAGGAATCAACTATATAGGAGTCAAGAAAGTCTTCCTGTAAGACAGATGACTAACAAACATGAATTTATATTAAAAAAAAAAAATAATAAAAAAGTCCTGCAGTAATGACAGGCAATTTGGTTTTGTTGCCGGTTGATCAGCATATTTGCTTGTGACACTGGGTTAATCAGCCCTCTCAGAAAACCAAAGTTTTGTCTAGATGTCACAAAAAGAACGTTTATGGAACAAGTAACAAAATAACATTTTAGGATAAACTAAGCTCTTGGTCAATGTATCTGCACTCTCTGAGGACCAAAAATTAAAGGGGAGTTTAAAAAAAATGGGGGGGCCACATCGGAGCACGGCACATCGGTGTCTGGAGGTTGCCTGTGTATTTGAGCTTCAAGATTTAAAGTCTCTTTACATTGAACTTTCACTTAGGAGTATGTCCAAAATCACCAAATTAAAATGAAAAAAATAAATAGTGAATTAATTCATTGACAAGAGCACACTCAAGTTATTTGTGTGTTCATGAAATGTTCAATGACTAATTGAATAAATGGTGAAAATAAGTTGCATATTTATTTATCAGAAGTTGTTGCAGAGTCCAGAAAATTCACCTATTTTCAGTTCCTTGAAAACCTCTATATGGTATGAGAAGAAATGTAAAAGGGGAGGAAATATGATTATGTAACCAATTCCAGTTTTCCTGAGAGGCTTTGTCCAGAAGTTGTGCTGCCCTGCTCAATTCCCTCTTATAAAGACTTAACCCTCCAATTATGTGAAAGAGTATTTTGTACCCTATTCCACTTAAAAAATAAAATCTGCTTTGGTTCCTTATTCTGAGAGATCCAGGGGTTTCTGCACAAACAGCCTTCTTTTCCAGCCTTTACACAATCTAAACTAAATTTGCATGGGAACTTTGAGGTTTTTGTGCTTTAAGTGCTAAAAAAAACATTCCTCCCACAGGAGATTATGTATCTACAAATGAAGTGGGAAGAATAGTTGGAGGTTAATGCACTGTCTAGTTGAAGATTCCAACAGAGGTCATCTGGGGGTTGGAGGAAATCTGAGGCCGAAGAACATGGTAAAGTTTAGGCACAATCGCCCACAATAACAAGAGGGGCGAGGAGCTGGTGGAGTTCAGCAGCACACACCGGTCCTGTGTGCAGACTTCCTGCAGCCTTCCTGCGGCAGGCCAGCTTGGACCTGGAGGTAGGAGAGAGCAGCCTGGAGCCGGAGCTGCTGGAGAGGAGAAGGGGGAAAGAGAGCTCCTGCTTGAGCTGCTGCTGATCCTCGCTCTCCTCCCTCTCAGTCAGCTGCCGGTTCATGGCTACGGCCTGTCCAGCGAAGAACGTCAGGTCCTGAGCACGACCACCCCTGGAGACAGGACAAAGGAGATTGAAGGTCAGACAGGCACAAGTATATGAACCAAACACAGCATTTTAGCTTTAAGTTTCCAGTAAGAACTATTGCTGTTGACTGTCCAATGAATAATGAGATTCAAATCTTTGATACTAGTAGGGAGTTTGCCTACCTCTGATGTAGAATGGATGCTGATACAGTGTTGGGTGCACACTAAGGAAAAGAGAACAGAAGATAAATCAGTCACTAGTCCATGTTTACAGGATTTGTTTTCCCTTCATAATAACATGTTAGCAAAGAGGTGCATTGGAAATGGAAAGTTGCAAACTATAGTATATTACCATGTCTTTAATGTCCGACAGAGAGGAGGGAATCGACTTACCCCCTTGACCCATGGGTGCCACAGCACTTGGGCTGCACTTAGGCGGTCTTTGGCGTCCCGCACCAACAGCTTGGAGATAAGGTCTTTGGCTGCAGGGGAGATATGTGCCCAGTCCTTCTCAGGAAACTCATACTTCCCTTCCTGAATACTCTCAAACAGCATGCTCTGTGGACACAATTTTAATTTTAAAGTAATATAAAATATACTGGTTTCAATATTTGCAGTGATGATAGCATTACCAATTAGCTAAATGCTTATTATCTTGTGCAAGGGTGCATGTACCTGGCAGGCTTGGCAGGGCTCTCCCCAATCCCAACCACAGTCTGTTCCACAGTGACCCACAAAGGGCGGGTATCCACTCAGCATGATGTAAAGGATAACGCCAAGGCTCCACAAGTCACAGCGCTTGTCATAAATGCTAGCTTCTTCATTAAAGGCCTCCACCACCTCAGGGGCCATGTATTCAGCGGAACCACACTGTCGTTTAAAAACAAACAAAAAAAACGACATTGTAGAACTCCTCTGACAGAAAGGCCTTATCCGAATGCAGAAACATTTCCTTTGAGTAAACGGCATAAGGTCTGGTCCACATGGCATATTTCTGGAAAAGAACCGCCCACTTAAGAGATTGTCTGACTGACACGGATCAGAATTTCTGTACATCTAAAATGTAATAAGTGCAGACTTATTCTATAGACTTACATCATTCAGACAGAATTTATAGTCTTGCTAGTGGATATCCGCTCAACTTGCAAAGTGCCACAATTGACTAAAGATTTGATTACATAAACCTGGCAAATTTACTAGTTCTTCCTCTTGTATCAATTTGCTACCTTGTAAACATGAAATTAGGAGCTTTTCCACTAGGGATGTAATGGTTTTAAGGTTTCAAAATATACCTTGTGTTGAACTATGCTCATTGACGGTATTGCATAAAAATAATGTTTTTTTCGCAACTTTTCTAAAATCCAAATCAGTTTAATTATGACAGAATCCGCAACATTTACACAGCATCATATAAACTTGGATAAAATAAGCCTTTAATTTGCGCTCTCACGTTACATTCGTCTGTCTCTCAATTTTAAAAGGTGACATGCAGGTCCCACGAGCACATAAGTGCAGCACGAGGGCATCATACAGACATGTCCGAGCCTGAACCTTTATTTAAGTCACCAAAGAAGTTTAAGTGTGCTGTCTGGGATTACCTTGGGTATGTTAAAGACCCACAAGGCACCAGTGTTGATGTTTACCAGTAGGGATGGGCATATCGATCCTAAAGTATCAATACTTCTGATACTAATGTTGTATCAAAAATATCGGTCCTCATACAAACAGATTATTTTTTTTTTTTTTTAAACTAGGAATATTATTATTTGTTTTCCATGAACAATAATTATAAGCTTCAAAGTGAAATAAAAAGGATTAGGCTATATTAGCAAATATTTGTGCAGGATGGGATCTACTACTTCTGCTCATCTTAACATACATGCTGACAAGCGCTTGTGCCATCACAACGCTTGTTCAAACAAGAGGGATCAGTGCCTTATAGAGGAAATGATAGAAAATCAGATAAACAGCTTCTGGAGTAAATTCACACTAAAACAACAAATCTAATGGTGACATTTATTATTATATTTGTGTGTAATTGTTCTTAATAAGTAATAAAAAATTAAAATCAATAGTTGACAATGGTTTTACAAAAGTAATATTGTAGTAACCATGGTTAATTGTATGGCAATTATGTTTTAACTAAATACCATGGTTAAACTTCAGTTACTGTAGTGAAACCATGGTTAATTTTTGTAAGGGTAAACAAAACAGAATTCTAATAATTTTCTGCTTGGGCTCAAATGTAAAAATAATAATAAACTAAAAATTATATTTTGAATTACCAATTTTATCCCAAGAAATGGCACACAAAAAAAATATATATAAAATTTAATAAAAAGTATCGGTATTGACGATATTGGATTTGAAATTATTGATATTGGATTGAAAAGAAAATAAGTGGTATTGCCCAGTCTGTAAAGTCTGGTCACAGAAAAGTATTGGCTCATGCGGGAAACACTTAGAATCTTAAGCATCAGCTCCATCCCACGGAATTTGCGGAGATAGGATAATAAATTATAGCTCTATTTCATAAAAACATCAGATTGAATGTAGTTTTACATGTGTAATTACTAGGTAGGCTAAAGTTATGTTTATGCTTGGTCACATTCACAAATTCAGCAAACTGATTTAAGCACTCGTTCAGCATTACGATGTGCCAGCCCAACTGTTTGTTAAAGTGCAGTGCAACAGTAGGCCAACAATGTGTTTGATACAACTAATAATAGGTTTTATTTGTTAAACATACTGTAGTACTAAATAGGGTTTACAAAGTGCATGGCTTTTGGTATGCGGGAAATTAACAATATGCATGCAGGAAATTGACAGTGGCAGAAAATAGACAGTATTGGACAAAATGCCAATAAATAAACAGCAAATTAATAATATATTTTCAGTGGGTTTAGTTTAGAATTAAGCTAAATCATAAATGCAACAAATTACTGAATGCATACAAATGCATATCTCAAGTTTTAACCCGGGCAATAATAACAACAACAAAATATTTTAGTTATAATCATCTGACTATTGTACATGTTGCAAACATTGTTATTATTGTTTTACCGGTTTGTGATTTTTTTTCTTTTATTTGTTTTACTTTGTCAGATTAAGAGAGTGTGCTGATGTTCAATGCTTAAGTTAAAAAGATTAAAGTTGAAGATATTGTAACTTAAATATTTTTCTGTGCGTTTCAGACATTTTTCATAACCAAATATTAAACTGCGAATAATATCATCAATGCAACTCAATATAGTGATACATTTTGTGGCGGTTATCATAGAGAAAATGGCATACTGTTACACCCCCATTTTCCACCATTGGGCTGAATGATTCTCGTTGCAGAACAGTGCTGTCCTGTACTGATTCAGGGTCACTGGCACATTTTGTTGTCTGATGTTGAGACTGCATATGACTGATGAACCCACAAGGTAAAGTACACCCAGGCTCAAATCTCCCATGTGGTTTTCAAATGCCACAAGGAAACTAGTGGTGGACGAAGAGAGAAACAATTCAGCCCCAAGTTCTGGTTTCACTTTATGTATTCTGCACATTCACAATTCCAAGAGGAGGATGGTTCAAGCAACCCAAAGCTGCAACATTTATCAGAACTGCAGTGCACCCAACCTCCACTCCTTTTTCCTGGCCTCTCCGGTTTGTTTTCATATGCGGAGGCATTATCATGTTCATTGTTCCCAGTTAAGCTGGGGTGGCCTGATCCGATTCAGACCTGGACATGTCAGCAGACAACTGTTCCAGCAGGGCCCACAGGCTGCTGCTGCAGTCTACACAGAGTCATGTGGAAACTAGGCCAAAAGGTTGCTGCTTAGGAAAAAGGATTTAAGCTGCTCTGAACTGGCTGGGGATAAAAAAGGCCCAACCCTGCCAGGGTGTTATACATAACGCATTCATACGAACATCCACCACTAATGGTCCATTAATACTTAAATGTAATGGGGGGGGGGGACCCTCTGGGAAAAAACTGAAGAGGTTAGCAGTTTAGCAGGGCACTGGCCACAAGCGGACATTTATTTGTAATGCCAGTGCAACTTAGCAGCAGTTTGGTTGTTAATTACATAAACTACTGTATGAGTCATGACGCATTTTCAAAGGGAGGAGACCGAATACATTGTGCAGATGTTCTGTGCACTCCAAGGGGGAGGAAACTGTGCGTGTCCTCAAATAACTTCCCAAAATTCAGCCTGGACTGCCATTCCTCTGACCCTGACAGAGCTGCAGCCAAGAAGGTAACCTCGCAAGAAAAACTAAGTGATCCTCTAAACCATCGGAGTTTGGCATATGTGTCAGGGGCATCCTTTTCAAGGAAATGTAATAAACGGCCAAAAGATGTGTGCCATGGTAAAACGTGATGGTGTAGCAGCACTACTGTAAGAGGTTTGGCCAATAGCTCTACTGATGCATAGAGACCCATCTGCTAACCCATGAAATATAACAAAAGATCCTTTAGCCCTCTGTAAAATAGACAAGTCTCCATGTCAGAATGCTACAGGAACTGGATTTTACTGTGACGCAACAAACCCATAGAGCAGCAATGATCCCCAATTGCCTTTGTCAAACTGGCTATTTTCAGCATGACTGGGCTATTACATAACACCCCTCCATGCTGGAGGAACCTTAGGAGCATCACACTGTCCCTGTCGCTTATCGTGACCAGCCCAAAGCAAACCCTCCTTCTGTTGTTTAAAACAACAGTGTATACACACAACATGTAGGCTACAGGTTAAGCATTTGTAAAGGGCAAATTATTTTCAAAAGGAAGTTTTAAATGTACACAAAAAGACCACAAACAATTTTTCATAATTTAGAACAGGGTAAACTTCTATTTCAGTGACTTTAGCCACTTTAAATTAGCAATGGTGTGGCGCAAGTTTCTCTTAAAGGATTAGTTCACCCAAAAATGAAAATTCTCTCATTATTTACTTACCCTGATGCCATCCCAGATGCCTTTCTTCAGCAGAACACAAATGAAGATTTTTAGATGATAGAGCTCTGTCTGTTCCTTCTAAATGGAAGTACACTGGTACCAGCACTTTGACAGTCCAAAAATCATACTTAGGCAGCATCAAAGTAATCCATGCGACTCCAGTCGATCAATAACTGTCTTCTGAAGCAAATTGATAGGTTTATGTAACAAGTCAATAATAAATGTTTTTAACTTTAAAATCGGTGCTTCCATCCAGGGCTCTGATGCAGTTTGAAATAGCCGAACTCTCGCATGACGATCGTTCTCTATTGTAAATAAGCGACGCTTCCGAATTCTTGAGTGAACTAGCTGACATGCTTGAGTCACGCTTCGCGCCAGCTGCTGGCAGGAAGTGCTTTTTAAAAGGTTAATGTTTTAATTATCAATTTATATTTTACACAAACATATCGTTTTGCTTCAGAAGACATTCACTAATTGATTGAAGTCATGTGGATTAATTTACTGTTGGTCAAATATGACTTTTGGAACATGACAGAGTTCCATCTTCTAAAAATCTTAATTTGTGCTCTGCTACAAAAAATAAAAAAATCCATACACATCTGGGATGGCAGAGTAAAAAAAATAATTAGAATTATTGGGTGAACCATTCCTTTAACTGCATATTGTCTGTAACAGTAGTTTATGAAGGAAATGTTATAGCAAGAGATGACTTGAGCTCTGGCAAAGCAGGGACTTTCCTTAGTTTACCATTCCTGTAAGCAAAACCATAGCCATTGAAGAAATGCATGAAATTAAATAGGGGAAATCAGCCACAAGGTATTTAAACAAGTATGCCACTGAGGGAAAAATTCAACATTTCAACTGAGTTGTGGGATACAAAGGCAAAATTACAAGCAGAAGTCTCTCACCAAGAGCTGTCATGAGTCTGTACTCCAATGAAATGATGCAGTGACCTAATCTTTTCAATTACCATGCAAATTCTGGCCTATCTGGCCAATACAAATTTTGCTGCAGTTTGATTTTAAAAAAAAGACTGTAGCAATTACATAGAGAAAGAATATACATAAAACCACAAGCCTCTAGTAACCCTTTAAGAGTGCTTCAACAGTGTCTGAAACCCAGGGTGTAGCTAGGAGAGCAAGACAAAATGATGGAAGCAAGGTTGAAAAGATCGACATGAGGAATTTTGTTTATGTTCTTAAGTGCTAGAAAGAATTCACGTTAAAAAGAACTTTGCCTGTTCCCCTAAAAAGTACTGATAAACTGCAAAGCTTAAACCACTCCCCTTTCAACCCACTGTACAGTGTGTTCTGATCATCAGGAGATCAGTTTGAATTTTATTTGGTGTTGGTGTAACTCTAAAATCACGTTTATCACTATTGATCTTGTTTTGCTCTGAATTCCAGTACAACAGTTCAGCGAAGTGGTAATAAAAACTCCACTAAAACAAGCCACTCCTGATTTAATAGGGTGATGTTTATGGAAGAACAAGTGCTGTAGGTGACAAAAACAGGTCACATTCCCTTGGTGTATATTAAAGATAATTTAGATACTCTTTGGACGTCCTGGAAATAAATAGCTGGATGCATGAGTGTTCTTAAGTTCTCAAATACTAAACCTTGGTTTCTTCATGTTTAAGTCAACATGAAATAACTATTGAATCCATTTACTATCTTAATGCAAGCTCCTTGTCTTAATGTGTACTGTATGATCCATTGGTACATGGCATTTCAAATAAAAATGAAAGCTTGTGAAGACAAATGTCTTATCAAATTTTAATTAACGGCTCCAACTCTGAAATGACTTTTCTATGGACATCACCAAATTCTCTCATTTTTAAACCCCTCCCCTCCAACTATGAGTCCAATAGACACAATTTCATACAATCAAATACATTTCTGACAGATAAAAATTAAGTTCCTCTTAATTTTTTTTTCTTGTTGAATTCCCCATTTCACTTGGAAAACCATCAGATTACGCAATTAATGATGTGAACAGTGTTTCACAATCGAGTTCAACAACAATAAAAAGGGAGCATTAATATCCAGACCATCCACAATATCTTGCTTTGTCAAACTAACCGGAGTCAAGAGTTCAGGTGTGGAAATGGGAGAGCTGTCACTGTTCAACTTGATCCCACTACCCAGGTCAAAATCACATATCTTCACTGGAGAAATCTATAGAAAAGAAAAACAACCCTAAACATCATTGTGAAAGAGTGACATGCAGGCATTGAGTAACCCTAGACAGATAACGGAACAAAAAGAAATAAAATAATAATTTATTCTAATTTTACTGTACCCAATAGATTTGTCAAAAATCTGGTCAAAAATTCAGTGCATGTATGTTCTCCTCAGTTGTCTCAAGTCTCCTCAAGTGCAGAGAGAGACTCACCCTGTCACTGTGTTCACAGAGGATGTTCTCTGGCTTAAGGTCTCGATGTGCCATTCCTGTAACAAGTAGGAGAGATTATATTAGACTGTCTGTGTTGGTCATTTAAAGAGTGCATGAAGACATTGGTTTGCATCAACACGGAAGGTCCCAACCTTTGTTGTGTAGGAAGTCCAGAGCACTGGCAATGTCCTGCACCACTATGCTGGCCTCCTGCTCATTAAAGTGTTGCCTTCTGTGTATGTGAGTCAAGATAGAACCTGAAAAAAAATTTAATAGATGCATAAAGATTAAGTAACTTTTTTAGATTTGCAAACACTTAAAACAAAAGTAGTGTCAAATTACCGCCTCTCAGTTTCTCAAAGACCAAATAAAATTTGTCCTCTTCCTCAAAGTATTCCACCAGTTCCAAAATGTTTCTGTAGTGACAAAATGTCTCACAATTAGGTAACAATTTTAAAGATGATCAAGGCACCCTTTGGGGTTCCTCACATTGCAACACAGGTGGAACCCTCTGGAGAGCCTCCAGGCAGTCTTTTCAGTTGAGAAACTTACTCAGTTCCAGTAAGAACTCAAGGCTTCTTTTTTTCCTCCAGAGGTTCCCACCAGTGTGGCAACTAAGAAGCCCTCAAGTATCTTTTAATTTTTTATAGTAAACATTATCTTAACGTATTTGATTGCATCATACTGTAGTGTAGTGTCTTGCATCTGACCATTTGTACCTGTGGCCCTGGCACTGGTAGAGCATTTCCACCTCCCTGAAGACACGGCTCCGACTAAGCCCCGGCCTCTTCTCAATGATCTGTGTATAATTGAAATTGTTTTAATGACCTAGAACACAAACCAAAGGAAGGACATAGTGCTCCAATTTGAAGGACAGAACACATGTTTGTTTTGACTTGCCATTTTGATAACTAGAGACAGATCTTTAAGCACACATTTGGTTTTGAAAACCTGAGTGGCAAATCTGACATGTCCACATCACCACAGTATTCAGCTCAAGTCAACAGATCTGCGTATCCCTAAAGATGGTGTCTTTGTGCATCTCCCACTCACAAATTCATCTGGGAGATTGGTGCACACATGATACACCACTAGTCACCACAACAAAGGAACAGCTTAGACCACTGATTCAGCAGGTTACCACATGGCCACAAGGTTTTTGCGAGCCAGAGGACAAGACACACGACAACCAGATTTCACTTCATACACACAAGATATAGCGCACCCAGATCACATGTGCTGTTAGTCAAAATAGCAGTCTTTCCCACCCACTAAAGGTTGAGCATTAATTAGGGATTCAATGATGCAAAATGTGGGTGCTGATACAATATCTGAATATTTAGAACAACATCTACCGATACTGATAGTTTTGCTTTATGCTACCTTGTTTCAGATGGGCCTCTACATGTGTCTCAGGGTAACTGGTCCCAGTTGTAAACAAAACACTAAAACAAAAAGCACATTAACATACTTAACTCACTTTAACTGAATTCAGTTACACCTTGTCCCTTTTTAGCTGAAGCAGCCTCTGCTTTAGCTTTAACAAACAGTTAATATTCCTTCCTACATTAGTTGTGTTAAAAGTTAACGGTAGTTCAACCTTGTGAAATTCTAGCAGTGCAGAGTTCCATACGAGTATGTAGTACGGTTTTAGATGGACGCATTTATCGGCGTCCAAACAGCAAGTTCTTTAGGTATGTAGTTTGAATGCAAGTAGTTTGAATAAATTGCTGTGAACAGGACGATGGCGTGGCCGGGCCGTGTGGAGACGAAGCTGTGTTCGTGTCGACATTAGGGGTGTAACGGTTCGTTGTAAAAAAAAAAAAAAAAAAAAAAAAAATACGGTTCGCCACCCTTCATTCGGGAAAAATTGGCACCACGGTTAACCTCAAGATTATTGACGCATCTGGACAATAAGATTTTGTGAGTTAAATTCATGTTCGTCCGTCGATGCGACGAGGACCATCTATTCATCCAATAGTGGGGGTTGGGGGAGCTCTGCGCTGTGGGTCCGCAGATGACTGTTGAGGCCAATCTGCGCACGGAAGAGTCTCTGGCAGTACGGACAGGGAATGGTTGCAGCATTTGCAGAGTTGATGGCTCTGTTTTTCCTGGCTTGCCTGCGGTTTTCAGCAACAGCGATCCTGTTGGCCTCGCATGTTTTGGCACCATTTCGAACTGCTGATCGCCATGCTCCTCTGTCTTGGGCTGCCTGCTCCCAAGTGCCCTGGCCGATGTTGAAAGCTTTCAGTGAGGCTTTCAGCGTGTCTTTGAAACGCTTTTTCTGGCCACCTTGAGAGCGCTTACCTTGCTGTAGCTCGCCGAACAGCAGTTTCTTGGGTATACGTTCGTCTGACATGCGAGCTACGTGACCTGCCCAACGAAGCTGAGATTGCATCAAGATGGTGTGGATGCTAGGCAGGTCAGCACGTGATAGGACCTCAGTGTCTGGGATCCTATCTTGCCACTTGATGTCGAGGAGTTTTCTGAGGCAGGTAGTGTGGAAGTGGTTCAGCTTTCTGGCGTGACGCTGATAGACTGTCCATGTTTCACAGCCGTAGAGCAATGCAGTCAGAACAACAGCCCGATACACCTTGATCTTTGTCTCTGTGGTGATCCCTCTCCTGCTCCATACGTTCTTGTGAAGTCTGCCAAAGGCAGAGCTTGCTTTAGCAAGTCTGGCATTGACTTCGTTGTCAATGACAACATTCCTGGAGAGAGTGCTTCCAAGGTAAATGAACTTGTCCGCCGAGTTCAGCCGCTGCCCGTTGATGGTGATGTTTGGTTCAACGTATGGCTTACCTGGAGCTGGCTGATGCATTACCTCAGTCTTTTTTGTGCTGATGGTAAGGCCAAAGTTGTTGCAGGCGTCAGAGAACAGGTCAACGCTGTGTTGCATGTCTGCTTCAGTGGTAGCGTTGAGGGCGCAGTCATCGGCAAACAGGAAGTCATTGATGGTGTCAGTCGAAACCTTGGTTTTAGCTTGAAGCCTTCGGAGGTTGAACACTGAACCATCCGTCCGGTAGTTGATACCGATGCCCACGTCAGCGTCTTTGAAGGCGTCTGTCAGCATGGCTGAGAACATGAGGCTGAACAAAATGGGAGCAAGGACGCAGCCTTGTTTCACTCCGTTGGAGACAGAGAATGGAGTAGTTGTCTCTCCGTTGTCCTGGATTCTTGCCAGCATGCCGTCGTGTAGCTGTCGAACTATGGCGATGAACTTTCTGGGGCATCCATACTTTGCCATAATTCTCCAAAGACCCTCTCTACTAACAGTGTCGAAGGCCTTGGTCAGATCGACATAGGTGGAGTAGAGATCGACGTTCTGTTCCTGACATTTTTCCTGTAGTTGTCTGGCAGCAAACACCATGTCAGTTGTCCCACGTTCTTTCCGGAAGCCACACTGGCTCTCAGGTAGGAGGCCTTGCTCCAAGTGCGTGATGAGGCGGTTGAGCAGAACTATAGCCAGGATCTTGCTAGCGATGGACAGCAGGGAGATTCCGCAATGATTGTCACAGATTTGGCGGTTTCCTTTTCGTTTGTAAAGGTGGATAATGGAGGCATCTTTGAAGTCTTGTGGCACTGTTTCGTGCTGCCAGATGAGCCGAAACAGCTGGTGAATTTTTTCAACCAGGGCCGCGCCACCCTCTTTGTAGATTTCAGCTGGGATGGAGTCCGAACCAGGTGCTTTGCCACTAGAGAGTAGTCGAACTGCTTTGTGAATTTCGACCGAGGTGGGTAGGGCATCCATGGTCTCTTCAACAGGGACTTGAGGTAGCCTGTTGATGGCGTCCTCGTTGATGGTGGAAGGCCTATTCAGGATGCTGTCGAAGTGTTCCGCCCATCTCTCCAAAACCCTCACCTTGTCGGTGATGAGGGTTGATCCGTCAGCACTGAGGAGAGGAAACAGTGATCCTGAAGTGGTAGGACCATAGACTTCCTTCAAGCTGTCGTAGAAGCACTTCATGTCGTTCCTGTCTGCAAAGCCCTGGATCTCATCCACTTTGCTGCTCAACCATGAATCCTGCATATGACGCAACTTCACTTGAATGTTGCTCCGTACAGTCCTCAGCGTGTCTTTCTTTGATATTGACTTTGGATCGTCGAGATGAGCTTTGTGTGCACGACGCTTTTCCTCTAGCAGCTGCTGGATCTCTGTGCAGTTTTCATCAAACCAGTCTTTGTGTTTCCTTGATGCTGGCCCGAGGCACTCCATGGCTGTGTTGTACAACGTCTCACGAAGCGCGGCCCACGCTGTCTCAACATCCTGGCCCTCCAGAACAGTGGAGTCTAGGCGTTTCTCCAGTGTGTCGGCAAAAGACTGCTTGATGTCGCTGACTTTCAGCTTGCTGATGTTCAGGCGTTTTGGCGTTTTCACTCCCTGCGGCCGTCTTTTGGGCTTGATGCGAAGGTTAAGCTTGGAGACAACAAGGCGGTGGTCTGTCCAGCACTCTGCACCACACATGGTCTTCGTGATTCGTACGTCTTGCCTGTCTCTCTTCCTTACGATGACGTAATCGATGAGATGCCAGTGCTTTGAGCGGGGATGCATCCATGATGTCCTGTTACGGGTAGGGAGGTTGAAGACGGTGTTGGTGATCAGAAGGCCATGCTCAGCGCAGGTCTGGAGGAGTAGTAAACCGTTGCTGTTGCAGTTGCCGACTCCATGCTTCCCGATCACACCTTCCCAGGAGACGCTGTCACGACCAACTCTCGCGTTAAAATCACCAAGAATGATGAGTTTGTCTGCGTGGGAAACAGCAGTGATGACCGTGTTCAGGTTTTCATAAAACCTGTCCTTGGTCTCATCTGGGTTGGTCATGGTGGGGGGCATAGGCGCTGACAATGGTGACGTACTTCTGTCCACGAGAAAGGGGGAGTCTCATCGTCATAAGGCGATCACTCACACCCTTTGGGGGACCAGCCAACTTGCCGACCAACGTCGTCTAAACTGCAAAGCCAACTCCTGCCTCTCTTCTCTCTTCAGGTCCACGTCCATTCCAAAAAAAGGTATATCCTGCACCTCTTTCACAGAGTTCCCCCTCTCCTGCCAGCCTGGTTTCGATAAGAGCAGCGATGTCGATGTTGTACCTGGCGAGCTCACTTGCAATGAGCGCTGTGCGTCTCTGAGGTCTCTCTGACACATCTCTGTCAAGAAGTGTGCGAACGTTCCAAGCGGCAATGTTCAATGGTGTAATCTTTGTTTTTTTGTTTTTTCGACCGCATGTGTAAGGCCCCCTCCAGTCGCGGTGAACTGGCTAGGGTAGATAGAGCAGGCAATGTTTGGGACACCTTTTCTAGTCCGCTCCTCATGCCATGGAGGTGAGCAGTGCGTTCCTATAAAGGGCTGCTCAGTCGCTCAGACGGCTGCCGAAATCCACTGCTGCTCCGTTCAGTGATTAGCGACCCTATGGCCTGAGCCGCCTGTGTGCAGGTTTGCGGCTACGACTGCCAGTGTACCCACACCTGTCGCTTCGTCGCTCGCCTGTCGCCACAGGACTTGGGGTAGGGATGGGGTGAAGGATAAGATGACTTGCGCGATGACTTGGATTAAAGTGAGGAAGAGTTGCGCATCTCGTCGACCTCACTCTCTCGCCCAAAAACCATCTGGGTCCAGCAGCAAGACATAGTCGAGACGGCTGGAGATGGAGTTGGGTGCAGTAGATGACCGCGGCTTTCTACGTGTCTCGCCGCGCTCTCTGCGCTCCACAACGCGTTGCTGGGAATCGCCTTTCTGCCCGTTGAGCCTGCTGGCTTCTTCCGCGCAGTCCGCCGAGTCCAGTCTTCACATGCAGAGAGACAAACTCTGGAGCTGAGGATTGAAGATTCAGCAGCACACCAGCTGTTCTTGCGGCATGCTCGCAAGATAGCAGACTCGTGGAGTGGAAGCATCTCCACTCCTGCTTTTTTCTGGGTTTACTCCCATAGCCTTTTCCAAAGAGTGGATCTAGCCGCAAGGCAGCGGAGGTTTGGAGTCAGGGTTTTCCTTCCCCTAGACAGATTGCCTTCCGAGGCTGACGAGTTCCGTCTACCCTGAGTTAAATAAAGCGTCATTTACAACCTCCAATAATGCACCTGAACGGATCGCTCCGCCCAGGTTTCACGCGAGTCATCTTGATGACATCACTGTTCTGCAAGGGTTGTGTGTAGTTGAAAATGGCAAGTTGAGAAAGAGTCACCGATAGAGAAGCCCCCCCCCTCCCTTTTTTTGGTCAATTACAACAGCAATGGCCAAAAAACGTTTACAAAACAGGCAATGTTTGCAGACATCGCACGAGTGCAGTATACTGGCAATACATGGACATATGATAATTTAGGCCGAAACCACAGGGGAAAGAGGATCCGAAACTGCACATACTCCCTTCCATTTTAAGCAATCACTCAGTGCTGATTTGGACCAGCATGAAACAAGAACTTACGATTGGTGTGTTAATTGCCAACGATGTGTTTCCCTACTCCGCTAACGGAGATGTGTGATTTCAGCGTATGATTAAAACACTCGAGCTTTGTCACAACATCTCTCGTATCCATTTTAATAGCAAAGTTCCTTCTATAGTAATGCAAGCTGCTGAATATATGTGCAGTAGAGTTTGAAATGCATTTTATGTTGATGTATGTAGCGTAAGTGCAGGTATTAAGTTAAACTGTTGATTTATTAATTAGAGAAGGGTTTTTTAATTAAAGACCCCAGCGAAAATTAACCATGGTTTTACTATAGTAATATTGTAACAATGACCACTGTCGACATTGTATCAAAACCATGATTTCTGCAAAGAAAACAATTAACGATGGTTTTACAACAGTAATACTGTAGTTTCTACATAGTAGCCATGATTATACTATATATTGTAAACATGACAGTAACCAAGTTGATTTTGTGGTTACTAGGTTTTTACTAAAAATATATAACTAGTTACTGTAAAACAATGATTTTTATTAAGGGCAAACCTGTTGAAATGTTTGTTACCAAATAGAGTATTCTCACTTTGGATTTGGCAGTAATATATATTTCTTCTGTACATTGTAAATACAGAGCCATACCGAAAAGGTGACCCTAAAACTGTGATACAAACTGAACCGTGAGAAATTTGAACTGTTACACCCCTTGTCGACCTGTGTTTTGGTTATGTTCAAAAGCAGTCTTATGTTTGTATTAAAGTCTTTTTAAAGGTCACTTTGGTTACCGCTTCCTCCTTAGTAGGGAAGGCAGAGGTCTGCCATAATTCCCAACATACTTCAGGCAATGTGGGCATTGTCCCATGACCCGAATACATGACATTATAACAATTGCAAAGATAATCTACTCTGGTTTTGTTAAACAAGCTGCATTGTGTTTTCTTGGTTTTGGCCTATGTAGCATTTACAGTTCTCTGCAGTTTTTTTTAATCCAGCTTTTGAACATGATGTCTCCTCATGAAATCGTAAAGTGTCGAGTCAATCTGAACTTCATAATCTCGCTGTAAATGGTAAATCATTAAGGTATTTCTCGCACAGTTTTAAGAATAGTACGGATATCCTGATTTAGCGATAGTCTTCCATACACAGCAAGGGTTTTAGGCTAACTATCTGAAGCATTGTTCTGCCCACTTTTGATTGACAGGAAACAAGTGCCCCTGAACTTTGACTGTTTTTAAACAATCTGCAGATGTCCGATTGTACAGATAATAGCTTTTATCGGCCGATACAAATTATTGGTGTACATGGGTGCGTGTGTATGTATATGTGTGTATAAATGCTCTTTAAAAGAGCAGACAATGCCACAGTTTCTGGTTTAGTTAACTGGGTGTGATCAGCAGTGTCCACAATTCTACATGTGTGGGCATGCACCGTTTAACTAGGACAATACAAAGGATCTAACAAAACTTTTGTCTATGGAATCTTATTTTTCTAATAGGCAAGTGTTTGCAAGTTGTTGCCCCTCTAAATTCACTACATGTTCTGGTTTAACCCTGCCATCAGTCCCTAGCCACAAACCAAAACCATTTATCTTTGAATTAAGAGCATCATTCCATGTAATGAATGGAGTGAACATTCACATTAATCTGTAGATTGCCATTTATGCCACAGTTATACAAAGGCTAAGGACTGACAATACATTTCAATCTAAGGATGCAATTAACTACAAAATGAAACAATGGTGAAAAAACTAAAACATTCTTCAGCTTGTACAACTCTTGAAAATGAACAATATTCCATGACGTCAGCAATGTGGATAACCTGCTGTTTTCAATTTTGTGCTCTCTTTGTAAAGTTACACATTTGCTTTGTAATGCAACATAAACATCCTGAACATGCTTCAGTGTCCCACAGTTTCCTTTTTATATCAAAGTGGAAAATGGGTATATACACTTTTCCCTTTATTGGAGGTCAAACAGATGCAAAGAGAGAGATCACGCTGCTTTTTCACAGATTATATGCCATGGTGCAAAATGTCAACAACTGAAAAGAGGAAGTTTCTCTGCTGAGCAGGCACTGTGCTCATTTATTTTTGTTGCACAGCTCCCGCAGCACCAAAGCTGGAGAGCTGAGGCTATTGTTCCAGAGAAAAGAACACATACAGAATGCATAATACAAAACAGCTCAAACAACCATGAATCAAAGCTAGTGACCGGTATTTTATAATGAAAGCTGAAGCTTTGACACAAAGCCATCTGTCCCAACACAAACCTCCATCTTAAATGTTATGTAACACACTACATCCAGAGCTACGAAAGTATATTTATGACAAATATATTTGAAACAAAAGCACACGGATTTGCACTAATTGAAAAAGAAACATTTCATTAACAGTGCTTGCATTTTTTTAGGGATGCAATTTCATATGATGGTATATTTAAGCTGTGAATATTTTAACTGAAACCTTCACACACAAAATGTAATTTAAAAAAAAAAAAAAAAAAGCATAATAAATATTCACCTTCCAAAGTTACTGCTTTTCCTACAATGCCAGGATGTACAAGGCAGAATTTTAAGGCTATTTTTAACCACTAAATTTTAGGAGGCGAATTGGCAAAAACTAAACATAAATGGACCGAATATTACCTGTCAAATAATAAAGATCAAGGGAAAAAAAATATTATTTTGTAAGGTGAATATTTTTGAATCCCTAATGATAAAATTTGATCGGAAACGTTCACAATTGAAATATATACAGTATCACAAAAGTGAGTACACCCCTCACATTTTTGTAAATATTTGATTATATCTTTTCATGCGACAACACTGAAGAAATGACACTTTGCTACAATGTAAAGTAGTGAGTGTAAAGCTTTTATAACAGTGTAAATTTGCTGTCCCCTCAAAATAACTCCACACACAGCCATTAATGTCCAAGCCACTGGCAACAAAAGTTGAGTACACCCTTAAGTGAAAATGTCCAAATAGGGCCCAAAGTGTGGCCACAAGTCTCCGAAGGGAGGGGATCATTCTCTGCTTCAGTATGTCACAGTACATGTTGGCATTCATTGTTCCCTCAATGAACTGTAGCTCCCCAATGCCGGCAGCACTCATGCAGCCCCAGACCATGACACTCCCACCACCACGCTTGACCGTAGGCAAGACACACTTGTCTTTGTACTCCTCACCTGGATCCCGCCACACACGCTTGACACCATCTGAACCAAATACGTTTATCTTGGTCTCATCAGACCACAGGACATGGTTCCAGTAATCCATGTCCTTAGTCTGCTTCTCTTCAGCAAACTGTTTGCGGGCTTTCTTGTGCATCATCTTTAGAAGAGGCTTCCTTCTGGGACAACAGCCATGCAGACCAATTTGATGCAGTATGCGGCGTATGGTCGGGACAGGCTGACCCCCCCCCCCCAGCAATGCTGGCAGCACTCATACATCTATTTCCCCAAAGACAACCTCTGGATATGATGCTGAGCACGTGCACTCAACTTCTTTGGTCGACCATGGCGAGGCCTGTTCTGTGTGGAACCTGTCCTGTTAAACCGCTGTATATTCTTGGCCACCGTGCTGCAGCTCAGTGTCAAGGTCTTGGCAATCTTCTTATAGCCTAGGCCATCTTTATGTAGAGCAACAATTATTTTTTTCAGATTCTCAGAGAGTTCTTTGCCATGAGGTGCCATGTTGAACTTCCAGTGACCAGTATATGGGAGTGTGAGGGCGATGACACCAAATTTAACACAACTGCTCCGCATTCACACCTGAGACCTTGTAACACTAATGAGTCACATGACACCGGGGAGGGGAAAATGGCTAATTGGGCCCAATTTGCACATTTTCAATTAGGGGTGTACTCACTTTTGTTGCCAGTGGTTTGGACATTAATGGCTGTGTGTGGAGTTATTTTGAGGGGACAGCAAATTTACACTGTTATACAAGCTGTACACTCACTACTTTACATTGTAGCAAAGTGTCATTTCTTCAGTGTTGTCACATGAAAAGATATAGTCAAATATTTACAAAAATGTGAGGGGTGTACTCACTTTTGTGAGATACTGTATATTGCACAACCATAGGAAACTGCATCCCCAAAACAATTTCTTAACTGAACAAAGTTTTAAAAAGGGAACATTAACAATCTTGGCTTCAGATGCAACTTTTTGAAGCAGCATTCACTCACTAAGAGGGTATTTTGGTATCTTAACAGGAGTCTAACAAGCACATAGATAACACCTTGATTGCTTCATAGCTCAGTGAACTCGGAGATTAGTTTGTTTTGCAGCATGTGCTGGTTCAACATGTATACTAGAGAGGGAGCGGATACTTGCCTTAACTGCATATTCTTTATTGGTGATCAGATTGATGCAGGTCTGTACAACAGCATAAGCCCCTTCTCCAAGAACATCATCTTGAAGTTTATAAACGTCTGTTTATAGAAAGAAAGTTAACCCTTTTAAGTAATTCTTTGAATATTTCTGAGAGACTTTAAGTTTAATTTAAAGATTAAAATGGAGAAATCCTCAATCCTACACAAGAGTAAATCAAAGCCTAAACTTACACCATTGGTTGAGTAAAAAAATTAAAGGACTTGCTTATATATGTCTCTGCATAATAATAATAATAATAATAATAATAATAATAATAATAATAATAATAATAATCTAGGAATGGATAAAGTATTTTAACATAAAAAAACACCCACTTAAGCTATAAAGATGCAATTTTTTCCTCATTAAAAAAAAAAGTTTAACATGAATTGTAATTTTGCAATACATGTAGGAAATTATGACCACTCATATTATAATGAAGACTACAGTCATATCAGTAACCTTATAAAACCTCTCATGGGGCTGCCATGTTAGAATCACATGACCTGCCGAATACTACTCGCATAATCTCAGTAACCATCATGTAATTTGACACTTTCACTCATTGAGTAAAGTAATCATGGCTGACTGTGAAAACTACATTTCTACAATGGCATCAGAAACTGAAAACTATTGACTTTAAATGATGCTTCATCCAAGTCGCTAGGTTTCAGTGTAAGTCCAAGATCACACAAAGACAAAAAAAAAAAGTTACTGAATGCACCTTTAAGGCTAAAGGCTCTTTGGGCTTTTAATGCAAGACAAATAAATAGGACTTACCTTCAAAGCGTCCAGAGAAACTGTCTGTGGCTCTGCATCTTTTCTTTTTCTTGTTTTTCTTCTTGGCATCAGGGATGTCAATGGGCTGGCTGGATGGCTTGTCTGACAAGAGAGAAAGACAGATTTAAAAAAACAAAAAACTTGGTCATGGATTGTGCCAAATGTGTCAGATGAACAATATGTGATTAGACTATTGCTCTAATCTGTTATGAACTTTGCCTATCACAGAATGAGAGATAGGTGATATCCTCATTCAAAAGAGGTTGCGTCTATGAAGACCTTTAAACTTATATCAACAGTCAATATACTCTATATGAAACAGATGGCAAAAAGAGCCATACCAAGTCTTGAGGAGCGGTCCATCTTCAAGGACAATTCAAGATGGGATTCTGATTCCATGAATCCATCAGTGTTGTAAAGGTTTTGACCCTGAATGATTGACCAGAAATGTGACACACACACACATGCTACCATGAACTAACAATACTTTCATAGCATTTATTTATCTTGGTTAATGCTAATTTCAATGGAGTAAGACATTTTTTAAACTGTTCAAAGGTTGTATTTCTTGACATTATTTAATGAACTATGAACAATAATATTTTTTTTATTAATATTAACAAATGCTGTATAATATATATTGTTAATTATAAATTCATGATACCTAATACATTAACTAATGATAAGAAACAGAAATTTATACCAGTCACCAAAATAATCTTTTGCACTTTAATCTGTTTTGAATATGAATCTGATGATAGTGAAACTTTGTAATATGGCACTTTTTGTACCACTGTCTCCTTAAGAGCATTCGCTTAGGTTTTCCTCTTTGTTAAGTCACGTTGGATAAAAGTGTCTTCCAAATCAATAAAAGTAAAGCTTTACCAAAATTTCTATGCCTACTCCAGTTTCTGCTATGACAGAGGGAGCCCTGATACTGGTAATTTCAGAATAAACAGTTGCCACAAAATTTAATACAAGATGTTCATAAGGCAGTTCAAGGAACAACCTTGAAGGAGCGATGAAATCCGGTGACTTCTGATGTCTTGTTTTGCACCATGTTTTCAAATGTTCAAATAATGAAGTTTGCCTTGGTGCCTAAATTAGAGTGCAGTGGCTCATTTGAGTCAAATACTGATCACCTCAAAGTGGTCGTGCAACAGATGTCTCCTGCACACACAAAGAAACATAAACAGCATCAGTATGGCCACATGCACTTCCAGTAAGACAGATAGTCTGGGTTGTTATATCCCACAACAGAACACACAAGGATAAATATAGGAATAGCTTTTCATGCTTATGTACCGACATGATAAATTGTCTTATATATTTCAAGTCAACAGATTCAGAAATGTTATTTAACAAAAATGTATGAACTATTATAATCGAGAAACCTATCAATTGACAAAGGTTCTTGCCTTTTTAGTTTACAAGCGGTTCAGTTTAAAAGCGGTCAGTGCCTATTTCATATTCTTTTCGTGACATTTATTTAATTTTTTATTAATTAATTTTAAAAATACTAAACAATTCAACAAGTTTTCAGACTTTTGACAAACAGTTCAAATACACATTAAACACAACATAAAATAAATAAACAAAACTAAAGGGCATCACAAACACATTAAAATTAACCAAAAAAAAGGACAGTTTTTCGGGCATTTTTTTTTTTTTTTTTAAACCAACAAGCTGGCCAAGTACTCTACGTCTGAGCTGCATGCATGAATGTAAGAAGACTGTTAGAGTTGGTCTTGTCAAAAAGTCCGCCGTAATGTTTCAGTCATTTAATTTAAGTCAGAGAAATAAGATATTTTTTAAATCTTACCCCGTTACTAGCCGTGAGGCGCCAGCGTTCACGCCGTTGCTCCAAACCACAGTTTACAAGATTTCTACTACGCGTTTGTCCATTGAAAGCTAATCTGGAGAGCTCAACGAATATATAACATATTATTCCACACTCCGCCCACTCTATACTGAGTATCCAATAAAAGCCGTTGCTTTGAGACTCGACATTAAAATATCAGAATGCTATTGATATTTCGATGCCAGGGGCGGGGCATGCTGTTTCTGACGTCATGTATTCAGAAACAAATCGGGACAGACGCTGTACATGTTCAGTTTATTGTTTACCGCTACGTTTGCTGGACATTGGAGCCATTGAGACATTGACATTGTTTTGATTAAATTGTTTATTATACATTGAAGATGCACCTGCATACATGTAATGTCAGGAAATATCTTAGAAAAGTCTCTTAGGATTTGGAAAGCAATTAAAAGGCAGACTGCATACCAGACAGGGGGATCACAACTTATAATAGATCCAGAAAACAGTTAAATCTGGCTTGTCTTTATGTATCATATTTGCAAGCTGTGTTAGTCATTGTAGAAATTCACTAGAGTTATAAACTCAATTTTGTAATCCTTTGGTTGATCAACCACAGAAACATTTAATAGCACAGATGGCATATACTAGTTGAAAAGCTATCAGACTGCAAGGCTCAAGGAATATTTCAGAAAATATAACAAATCAACTAAATCCAACAAACCCTAAAGGAAAATTACTAAATATTTCAAGTTTTCTAAACCATTAAATTTGAATTGTACACTTTGAAGTAAAATGCAACGATGGGAAATAAAACGTAATCATCTAAAATTTTGTCATTATTATTTATTATTATTATTATTATTATTATTATTATTTTATTCAATGCCACAAGAACAAGAGGTATTACATAGTCACATCGTATATAACATAAAATCTGTCAACAAATGTTGTCATTATCCAGCAGACCTTTTTTTTTTTTTTTTTATTGCATCAAAAAAATACAGAGATTTGTACATAAATATACACTTCACAACAACGGTTAAAAATAAAAATAAAAAATTGGTTCTGCCAGGGGTAAAAATTACAACAATTTAAAGTAACAAAAAGCTTCATATGTCTTTCTTGCTTTTTTGTTCTTAATTTTATCTAATGTATTACCATACTGTTTAATCTCTTTTATAAAGTGTTCAAAGTTTGGCTTTGCTTTAGTCAATTTTTTCACATGAATGTGATATTTTCCTAGTAAAATAAAAAGTTGTATAAGGAATTATCCAACAGACCACGAACTCTGTAACGTCGTCGTACGACGTCATATGTAAGTTGTGTGTTCTCGCGACATTTTAAACAGTCACGTTTCGCACGTCGCCAGGCTGCAACGAAGATTGATAATTACTTTTGTTTGGCAAATTCATGTGTTATTATTAATAGTAAAAAAAAATCGAACATTCAACGAATACATACGTAGTAAGTGACCAGTATTTTCATTGACAATAAGTGTTTTCGCATGCATATGTTTTCTTTTAAGACACTCTTATGTTTCTGTTGTTTGTCTGCTGGCTCTTTCGTCTGCTGGCTATCTGCGCACATTCCAGATTGTTTACATTGGTGAGATGATCTATTAGTTTGATCAGTGACCTCATTGGATTGTTTATTTTTTAAACTCTGCTCTTGATAAAGTGCATGTTGATTTTCTATGTTCTTCGAAGCCTGCTGTGTTCTTGCTCTGCTCACTAAATTCAGAACCAGTTATGTCCTATTTAATGAAAGTGTGCATGAGTATTTATGTCTAATTTATCTCTAATGTTAACTAGATCAATTAATCTTCGTGTCTGGCTGGAATATTTAACCACATAATTCATCCCACCACCCCAGCTGTGAGGAAGCACCATGGAGGGTATGTCAGTATATGGGTTACAGCTAACCCATTAATGCTTTGAATTAATGTTTCAATGATTTGTAATAGTCCAGTTCTAGTACAATTGGTATCCTATGATCCATAGGTTGTCAGATGTCCTGTTCATTTTATGGGTGCAAGAGGACCTACAATAGTCCAGAGGCATTGAATAGTCATCAGCAGGACCATCAAAAGAACACCGCACAGTCTCTTCCTGGTAAAACCTAATTTCCTCTCAGGATGCAGCATAGACTAATGCAGATTAATGAAATGCTACTTGTGATAACTTTAATATTTGTTTTATTTGTTGTTTCCCCAAGACATTGCACTAAAATTCATTGCACTGAATAAGCCATCAATTTGGTGTCTAATGCATTCTTCTTTATTCTTTAGGGAAATTTTTTCTCTGCTCTTCAATAGGATGTGATGGCTCCTTCAGCAACATGCAGCAGCTCATGGAGCATATGAGGCACCACCATAAGCCAAATTATTATTTTCTGTGAGTTTCTATTGCTTTGCATTTATGCTACTTTCTTTCTAAATGAGGGCACATTGTTGTTACATTATATTATTGCGTGCCATTGTGTCAGTATCAAATAAAACAGCTAACTTTCTTCAGGACACCTTTAGGACAATTCGCAATTTCACATAGTCCACATCCACACTAATACATTTTCGGTTGACAACTCAAGCCCAGTTCACACTGTCATAGAATTTGTCGCTAGATTTCACTAGTCTCTGAACTCTGTGTGGCTAGTGGGAATTCCTTCTGCTTTCTCTCTAATGTTATTGGTCGGCACCACAAATGGCCATAAGTTTAGAAAATAGGATTAGAGATCAGATGTTTTGCCGTTAAAATCAAGATATTCTTATTTGAATCATATGTATTGCCTGTAACAAGAAGCATTCTGCAGGGGAGAATGTTTTTAAATAAACTGCACCTGTGCTCAATGCATCAAAGATGAACAATCAATGTGTGAATTAAACTCCCTCACAATGCAGACTGGTATTTCTAGTACATCATCCAATCTACATCATCCCGCTAAAAATGTGCATTCTGGAGGTGAAGTGTTATAAACTGCAGCAATGCTCAATCATATCAATGAACGATCTTTAAATGTATCAATCAAACCCACTCAGAATGCTGTCAAATTCTGACATGGTTTTACATGCAGCATTGTTTTACTATATCCATGTGGTTACAGACAAATTATATAGCACAGTGAAATCAATGACAACAACAACTCTTTTCAGTCTCTCACAGAGAACAGATGATGTGATCTCCTCTGTCTACTCTCATTGGTTGTCACTGCACAATATCACTCTGCATTTGCATTAAGTAAAAATATTCTCAACGTTGTCTCATCTCTTGACATGCCCACATCCTGTCACAAAAATAGAGCACAACAGTATTGTTCCAGAAGTAATAATCCCATAAATGTTTTCCATAGACTAATTGATTTACAATTTCAACAATAACTTATAAACCTTTAAAGACAGACCTTACATGAGCTGTGAGGTTGTTCATTGATGGTATATGCTTCCGTTGAGGCCATCAGTCTGCATTATTTCAACTTCATTTTTTAAAAATTGTGTTTGATAGCAGAATTCCTGGTAAACAACTACAATACCCAGCAGAGAAAGCTTCACCAATCAGAGAACCACTGTGAATCACCTAATCGAGCCCATTTCTCTTCACCCTTAAGCTACATACATTAGTGGCCAAAAATATTGGCACCCTTGTTAAATATGCGCAAAGATATGATCTTTCATTCAGAAAAGTCACAAAAATCTAACCTTTAAGTAAATCAATTGAAACAGGTGAAATCTCATTATTAAATAAATATTTTTTGGACATTATTATTGGCACCCTCGTTTTCAGTACTTTTTGCAGCTTCTCTTTGCCAAGGTAAGTGTTCTGAATCTTCTCGTATAATGCCTAATGAGGTTGGAGAACACCTGGCAAGGGATCTGAGACATTCGTCCATACAGAATCTAGACAGATCCTTCAAATTCAGAGGTCTATGTGGGTGGACTCTCCTCTTCAGTTCGCCCCACACATTTTCTATGGGGTTCAGGTCAGGGGACTGGGATGGTCATGGCAGAGTCTTGATTTTGTGGTCAGTGAGCCATTTTTGTTTTGATTTTGATGTTTGTTTGGGATCATACACTACCGTTCAAAAGTTTGGGGTCATTTACTCATTCTTTATTTATTATTATTTTTATTTTTTTTCACATTTTATAATAATAGTAAAGTCATCAAAACTATGGAATAACAGAAATGAAAATTTGGGAATTATGCTGTGACTAAACAACCCAAAACTGTGTTATATTTTAGCATCTTAAAAGTGGCCACACTTTGCCTAGAATTTGCAGACATGCACTCTTGATATTTTCTCAACCAACTTCTTGAGGTATCACCCTGGGATGCTTTTTAAACAGTATTGAAGGAGTTCCCATCTATATGCAGGGCACTTAGTGGATGTTTTTCTTAATTATTCGGTCATCCATTTCAAAAACATATTTTTTCTTTTAAATAAAATTTTAGTTTTGTAATTAAATAAATTAATATATTGGCACAATTATATTTTTGTCTCTAAAACTAATTTCAATCATTTAAGCAAATGTCTTCAGATCAAAAGATTTTTAAGATCATGAGAAAAATTTCAGACAAGTGACCCCAAACTTTTGAACGGTAGTGTATGCTAAACCCATCTCTGGTGTTTGCTGCCAAAAAACGCTTTTTTTGGTTTCATCTGACCACAGAACCCGGTTGCATTTGAAATTCCTGTAGTGTCTGGTAAACTGAAGACGCTTGAGTTTGTTGTTGGAAATGAGCAGAGCCTTTTTTTTCTTGAAACCCTCCTAAACAACTTGTATGATGTAGGTGATGTCTGACTTTTTTTATTTTTTATTTTTTTTGACTTTCTGACCCCAAGACCCAACTTATTTCTGCGATTCTCCACCTGTGATACTTGGATCTTTGGCCACTTGAACCATCCTCCTCACCGTGCGTGGAGACAATATAGACACGCGTCCTTTTCCAGGCCAATTCTTAACATCCCCAGTTGATTGGAAATTCTTAATTATTGCCCTGATGGTGGAAATGGCCTTTTCAATGCTTTGGATTTTTATTATAGCCACTTCCCATTTTGTGAAGCTCAGCAACCTTTTGCTGCTCATCAGAACTATATTCTTTGGTCTTGCACGTTGTGATTGATTATAAAGGGAATTTGGTTTGTGTGTTACCTCATTTATATCCTTGTGGAACAGGAAGTCATGGCTGAACAACTTCATGTTCCTAGTAATCCAGGTACACTAAAAAAAATTAAAATATGAATGGGAATATACTTCAGATATATTTTAATTATAAGAATTTCTAGGGGTGCCAATAATTGTGGCTTACGTGTTTTGGAGAAAAACATTTATTTAATAATATGATATTTCCCCTGTTTCAATTGTTTTACTTTTTGTGAATTTTTTGAATGAAAGATCAAATGGATAAACAATGCAGATTTTTTTTTCTTTGCTTATATTTACCAAGGGTGACAATATTTTTTGCGACTACTGTATATATTTGTACATATTGGAATATCTTGCTGTAAACTTAAAATCTATTGTTACTGTACTTCTAATCAACAAACTAAAATCAATAGTTTTATATATTCCCATCGTTTTTTATTAAATTAAATCGTTGCAGTGCTTCATGGGATCGCAGTTCATGCCATTGTGAAAGATGGTAAGTACACAGTCTTGTAATTTTGTCGAATTTTCAAATAAATAAACAATAAACAATGTCATAATTTGATTTGATTAAGATTTTGATGAATTCCAATTAATTTGGGTATATTTAAGTTATAAACTGATGTTTGATGAAGAGCATTTGCTCGAAATATCACATTTTTGTCTCTTTGTGAGCTCATTAAATTGAATTAGAAGTAACAGTGTGCCAACTTTGTTGTGTATTTACATGATATGAATACACATAGTTTAATATAAATAAGATATTTGATTGTATCGACACAAGTTGTGATTCACCTCGGAGTTGGTTGGTTTGGTTCATGGCTTACAACTCTTTTATGGGGGATATTATGAGAACCCTATGCAAAAAATGT
The DNA here is from genome assembly GCA_032164185.1 of Moxostoma hubbsi. Classification (NCBI taxonomy): domain Eukaryota; kingdom Metazoa; phylum Chordata; class Actinopteri; order Cypriniformes; family Catostomidae; genus Moxostoma; species Moxostoma hubbsi. The sequence goes on from JAVLUX010000009.1 coordinate 21,692,431, forward strand.
ATTGGAAAAATACTTCGGAACCCAGACGGCTGATAAAGTGGGCGGGCACTGTTGTGCTCTGTGATCGCTGTCGCTCATGTTGTCGGAAGTCGCCAGCTGTCATTGAAAACAAATTGTCTCATGTCGCATCCAGTGACAAAATTGCTGATGGTGTGAACGGGTCTTTAGTTTTCCGTAGTGTCTGGTTCTTAAGAACGTTTTCGAAAGTCTCGGTTTTCGGTGTAGTAAAACACCTCTTCAGTGTGGATGTGGCTATTGAGGTTGTGCTATCTGGAACAGTCTCCCCCTTCATTTAAGAATATTATATAAATATAACTTAAAAAAAAAATATATATATATATATATATATATATATATATATATATATATATATATATATATAATGTATGTGTGTATGTATTTATCTTTACTTTCTTTTGGTGATTTGAAAACAGTATATATATTTGCTTTTTACCTACCCAGCACAGCATTTCTGTTATACAATTTGTCTCAAATTTGTTTGTATATTATGTGCAAAACAACCTGCTTTCTTTTTATATCTTTTAGGTGCGAAAGCTGCAAGGCCAAACTACGCTCTTACCGTACCCTTCTTAAACACCTTCAAACCTGTGCTAAGGTTGCCAAGAACAAGGCTGCAAAGACAGAGACTGGAATGGCACCTGATGCAGAGCCCACTGGTGTTTCACTCCCTGCTGGTGACATGGAACCATCTGGATCATTCTTGGACTCAAATGGGCCAGAGGAGATGGAGTCTAATCCCTCTCTGACCACATATCCAACAACAGCTAACATACCAGTGACCCAGCAGTCTCCAGCAAACGATGTTTTCATGAACCCCACCTCCATAGGCCCTGCAACTCTGCCCCTTGCCACTCTTGAGCCTGCCTTAACCCAAAATCTTTCCTATCAGCCTGAATCCCCCTATAGTCCCTTTCCACCCGCTCTGCCTCCTGTTAACCCAGCCTTCCTGCCAGATCCCGGCCTAAAGCAGCAGCGGACTCCCAAGTCTGGTCCTCCCAGTCTGCCCTCTTCACCGACACTGCCATCATCTCCAGGATCAAATGCAGTATGGAGGAAGAACCAAGGTGAGTTCCAACAGGTGTCAGTGATCACAGTGTTCCTTATAGGGATGGTTAACCAAGAAAATAAAAATCTGTCTTTATTTAATCACTCATATGTTATTCAATATGACTTAATTTATTTCTGTGGAACACAAAAAGAGGTATTTATCAGAATGTCCAAGCTTCTCTGTTACCATTCACCTCCATATTCATTCTATTCCATACAATTACATTTCTTGGTGATCAGAGACCGGGAAGCTTGGACATTCTGCTATATAACTCCTTTTATGTTCCATGCAAGAAAGTCATGCAACTTTGGAACAATATGATGACAGAACTTTCATTTTTAGGTGAACTGTACATTAAAGTGATCCTACATTTTAGACCCTGTTCACCTGTGTATTTGCCATTTTGCTCAACTGATCTCACCTGCTCACCAACAGGTGTGAGTCCGTTTGAGAGTGAATTTTAAAGTCACTTGGGGGGAGGGAATGCCTAAGCCTTGGTCATGGCCACTTTGAGTGAACTGTGTTTTGTCATGTTGCACTGTCCTGCCAGACCCGCCCGGGCCGCATTTGCAAAGATGGAACTCTCCGAGCAGGCAGAGTTTAAGTAGAGATGAAGTCCAGGTGAGGCACAGAGAATTCACACACACATTGCTTTAGGGAAAAATCAGACCTTCCCTCAAATTATGCTTTGGGTGCTAATCCTCCTTCCCTTTCCTCCTCTAACCAGGCTCAGTGTGTTCCCTGGGTGTACCATGTATTTGAACCATCCAATCCACTCCCATTCAATCCTAAATACATACATTCAGGGCCTACACTAACAAATGTAACAATACATCAGAGAGTTTGTTTGTAGGGACAGGATTCCTTTACTTTTTTCTTTACCTTCAGCATTTGCAAAATCCAGGTGGTCATTTCTGGTAAGAGATGGTGCTGTATCCTCGTTGATCAAGTGTGGATATGTTGACAGTGTTTGCTTATATCAGTGCCTTTGTGCTTGTGTTTTGATGTTTAATTATGCTCTTAATTTTGTGAATAATATATTGCTCTTGGGTGTGTGAGCAGATGATTCACCATAGATTTTTTTTTTCAGCTCAAGTCAATCATGCATTTATTTGCTACTTTTACTGGTAAAGGTTTCTGTTTTCATTATATATTGCTCTATCCATTTATTTCTTAGTGAATCTCAATGAATTATGAATTACGAATATGAGTTAGGCTGTTAATCTGAGTTAATTTTAATGACTCATCCTTATTAAATCTGTCAGGTCAATCCTTCAACTTTCGCATCCTATGGGAACACACCAGAGGCCGATACAGTTGCCTACAATGCGGCCACTGTACCCCAGACAGAGGGGAGATGACTGCTCACATCAACCTGCACAAGAATTCAGGGGGCAAAGTAAACAATGATACTGGTATGGCTGCCTCACAATTTGATAATTTATTATAAACCGCTGAATTAATTTAAAGCTGAAGGATGTCATTTCTGCATCACTAGTGCCAACAAACAGAATTGCAAATATAAATGGCTGTTTCCAAAACAGCTTTCAAAATATACTCCTCATCTGCTGTTGTTCAAACAGTCAGATAGTCCTGCCCCAACTCACAGCATTGGTTGAGTAACATTGTTGGTTGGGGTCTAAGCGGGTCGTTCAAAACAAACAGGAATTTTTACATTGACAGTGTTTACAGTTTGAAAAAATTAACTTATTTAACTCATAGTTGTCTAAGCATATTAAGCTTGGATAGAATAAATTATTTTAACACTGATAAAGTTACATCAGCTTTAATACCCTTTTAGTTTTTGTTATTTTGTAGAGTAGGCCATGGGGATTGTCCTCATGAGAAAGTCCTACAGTAGCACTTTAATGAAGTAAATACACAATATAGATATGGTATATCACTGTCTTCATTTCCATGCTTCTCGGCATGCTGAGTTTGATAATTGAAGATGCATTTGAATCTCTATATTGTGTTTTCCTTCACCCTAAAACTGAATCTGCTTTGCATTTTTACAGATACAGAGGTTGGCAATGGCTCCTTAATGGCCAAGACTTCACCACACTCGGAAAACTCAACTTATACACAGCTCTAGCATGAAATGAGATGCTAAACTTACTGATTGACAAATTATATTTGTTGTAGCCTTTGATACAGAGAGAGAGAAACTTAAATGTTTTTATTTCACTGACAATGAGGACTCTTAGAATCTATGATCTGGAACTGTCCAACAATCAATATTCAAGCAGGAGGAGGGAAAATCTACTGCATATATCGTCTTCCCTAAGACAATATTCTCAAACCCAGACAATATGTCTTGCTTGTCTTTTGTTGAATAATTTGGAATAGCATACAATTAATATCAGTATTTATTCAGTTATTGTTTTTTTTTTTTTTTTTATCTCTTTGTAGCATGTTGCAGATGCTTGTATTCAGTTGTTTCTAATGTAAATAAATAGCCTATAGACATCTTGGTCACCTGTTATTGTATTAGAATGATACAATAAATAATAACTATTTAAAATGGTGCCAAAATGTTTGTTTGTATTAAAGGGATAGTTCACCCAAAAATGAAAATTCTCTGATTATTTACTCACCCTCATGGCATTGCATATGACTTTATTACTTCTGCAGAACACAAATTAAGATTTTTAGAAGAATGTTTCAGCTCTGGTGGTCTATACAATTCAAGTGAATGGTGAGTAGATCTTTACAGCTCCAAAAAAAAAAAAAGAAAAGGCAGCATATAAGTAATCAAAATGACTTCATTGGTTTAATATGTATTTAAAAGCTATGTGGTGAGACAGAGGGATTTAAATATTGATCTGTTTCTCACCCAAAGCGATTTGCGTCGCTTCAGAAGTCATATATTAAACCACTAGAGTCGTATGGATTGTTTTATGCTGCCTTTTATGTGATTTTTGGAACTTGAAATGTTTGGTCACCATTCACTTGCATTGTATGGACCTACAGAGCTGAAATAATCTTCAAAAAATCTTTGTGTTCTGCAGAAGAAAGAAAGTCATACACATCTGGGATGGCACAAAGGTGAGTAAATGATCAGATAATTTCTTTATTTTCGTGTGAACTATTCCTTTCAGATCAATAGTTTATGTAGTTTTTGCCACCTGAAAATTAAACCTGTGTCAGAAAAAAAAGAATTGATATGTGAATTATTTTGTCTACATGATTTCCTGTGCTTGTATTTATTTATTTTTTTCATTATTTCAGTCAGTTTTTAAACTGTCATGTAACGAAATAGATTTTTCAACATTTCTTGTAGAAGCACTATAGGAAGAAAACTGACAGAAGACCTCTCCGTAAAATATACATTAATGGGCATAACTTCTGTCATTTTCGCAGAGTTTAATGTGGAAGACAAATACCGGTAGATATGAGCAATTCTGCTTTTATTTTAAAAGCCGTCCGTGTCGCGGCCATTTGTTCAAACGCTTCAGTTTCTTCCTTCACACTCCTTCAGTGTAACAGCGAGGATGCACATTCAATCTACTTCAACGCTTCTGTAAATAAACTGAACAACAGGAACATAGGCAACAATGGAAAACATGGTAATACGCCTTTAATATCACTGCCAGATAGATAATGTAGTGAAACGTGCATGGTTTTTAATCATAAAAGCATTTATAGTTACTAGTCTCGAGGCCAACGTTTCTATGATGACTGCCAAGGGTGCTAACTTAGCCAGCTAGTCGCTCTGCGTGTGTGCCAGCGATGCTTAAAGCAGGAAACCCGAGTATTTACATCAGTGTTTTATGTAAATATAAGGTGTGACGAAGAGGGATTTACAGAAATCACCATGTCCTTTATAAATATCAGGATTTGAGATACAGGACAGATAAAGACTCGAGTTCCAACACATAATATGTGTCCAGTTAGCTAGTGTCTCAATGTCTAGTGAGCTGCCTACCTAGGCAGCATTTGTGAGTACGTTCCCTCGCGCCCATAATGGCCCCAAACATGCTGTCTAGGTATGCTGCTCTTTAGATTGAGACAGCCACCATGTTCCATTTCAAGGGAGGATGGATGTGTGATGTTGGGTTATATCATTAAATAGCGTTAAGCTTGGTTTCCTGATATTGAATGAGAGAATGCCAGTGCCTTCGTTAAGGGTGCTAACTCAGCTGTATGAGTGTGAAAGTGAATCATTAAATTATTAAAGAAAGTTTAACAAGGGAGGGACTAGTAGTGCTTTGAAGCTAAATTATGCTGTGTGAATTTAAAGTTTGATAGTAGTACTAACAAAGTCTGATGTGGTTACACACTCCCCATTCATTATTTTTGACATTGTGTTAAGCAGGTTTTGATGCACCACTTGTGTAGTCTTGTATTTATTCATGTCTTGGGACAAAATCCTTTAGGCTCTTGTTTGCAGATAGGAAACAAGCTCAGTCAACAATGGAAAGGAATATATTAACCATGGAGCTAACATATAAGCCCACATGTCCATCCGTTTTTTTTGTTTCCATACCAAGAAAAGCTGTAAACAATAAGCCATCGTACACATGATGAATGTCTCAGAACAAAGAGTTTCCATCTCCAGCTGTCAGCAGGTTGATTTCTTGCAGAAATAAACTGTAATTGGCAAATAAACTGTAAATCTGACAAGTAGTAGGCCAAGGTTTCCTCAAGACCTCCTTTTTAGTCCTGTGCTTTGTTTCACCCTGGTCTGTACACATCACTCACTGATTAAATTTTGGGATCGCTAATACAAAACAGCCGTTTTTCCATTTCACTGAATAGAGGTCACAGTAAGATAAAATCTGATGTTCAGTAGTCATAGCTGATTATTGGCACCATGTTATAATCTTGTCCACAATTGAAAGACTAATGGATGACTGTTGTTTAAGTGCACAGTGCAGGTGAAACTGGAGCTGGGCCACAGAGCCCAGTTAAGGAAGAAGGTCACCACCGAGGGCTTCACACATGACTGGATGGTGTTTGTCCGAGGCCCAGAGTCATGTGACATCCAGCACTTTGTGGAAAGAGTTGTCTTCCGCCTTCACGACAGCTTCCCAAAACCCAAAAGAGGCAGGTTATATTTTGGGTGAACCTAGTTACACTGTAACTTTGTACTTGCTACCATGTAGGTTCAAGTCCCTTCCTATTTTGATTAAAGGATAGTGTTTAGGTAGGTGTTTGTGCCAATGAAAACACTTTGATGGAATTTGCATCCATCTTATTCTGTGAAGGATACTTCCATTATTGTGTTTAACATATAAACAAATGATAAAGTTGTTAATGCCCAAACAAATATACTGTCTATAGTTACAGCATGTTAAAGGGGTAGTTCAACCAAAATGAAAATTCTCTCTTCATTTACTTATGCTGGTGCGATCCCAGATGTATGAATTTTTTTTTTCTTCTGCAGAAAACAAGCAAAGATTTTTAGAAAAAAAAATCTCAGCTCTGTAGGTCCACACAATGCAAGTGAATGATGGACAGAACTTTTGAAGCTTCATGTAGCATAGAATAATCAATAAGACTCCAGTTGTTAAATCAATGTCTTCAGAGGCAATATGATAAGTGTAGGTGAGAAGCATATACAATTTGAAGTCCTTTTTTTATACTGTAAATCTCCACTTTCACTTTCTTCTTTTGTATTTGGAGATTCGCATTCTTCATGCATATTGCCACCAACTGGACAGGGTCAGAATTTATAGTAAAAAAAAAAAAAGTACTTCAATATTGACACGTTTCTCATTAAGTATAGTAATTGTAATTACACCTGTAGTAATACATTATTAAAAGGTATTGTGTGTGTGATTTCTTTAGTGTTAAAGAAGTTTTTCCTATCCCAATGTTACATGCAGTGACAACTTTAGAAAGCCATTCCTAGGTTTATTTTCCTGAAAAAAGTGATAAGACTGTGGGACTGGAGAAGTATATAGCTGCAGGCTGAGCTCCAAAAAGGGATGGGAGCTTTGAACCACCAGCAAAGATATACAGAGCCTATAACCTAACCCTTTCTATAATCGTCTGTGGAAAAGTCACCCCCCCCTTTTGGAGTTGGCCCAACCCCCTTCTACATTAACTCCGTCCCTTCTGAAGTTACCCCGCCATCTTTGGAGTTTTCGGCCCCCTTTTTGGAGATCTCCAGGCTGCAAAAATACCTACTTGTGGATCTTTGGCACTTTCAAAACATTGCTCTGTTTGTTTGAGCGGTCTGGCATGTCAAAGTTGTGAGTAGGACATTGAGTACTTGTTTCTGTATGTAGCATTGAATGGGCTTCATTCAAGCCGTCAAACCACAAAAGACATACTTGTAACTGACAACACATTGTGTAGACTATATGAAAGATACATATGCACAATATATCATCCAGTGATGGCTGGAGTAAATACAGTAATCTATGTCCTTTGAAAATGATTTGAGTTCAGTTTAATGGAAAACTATTTGAGTTACTCTCCGTGGTGTGGCAGAAATTTGAGCAGCCTCCCGGTGGCACTGTGCATACATTCATAGAAAACAATTGTTTAGAATTTTAGAACGCACCATGTCATATAGATAGTACGGTTATTTTCATGCCACTGTTTCAGTGTAAACTTTTAGACTGTTTTGCTCTACCTTTGCTATGTGTCTGCACACAAAGTCCATGAAATTCTTTTTTCCCCCCATACAGTTTGTAAAGAGCCTCCATATAAAGTTGAAGAGTCAGGCTATGCTGGCTTCCTCATGTCCATAGAAGTTTACTTCAAAAACAAGGTAAGCGCATCTCTGTGTCACATATCTACACCAGTATCTGCATTTTTTACAGATTTGATATGAATAATTGGTATTTCAAGCAAAATGCATGAAAAGGTGAGCCAGACTGCTTTTGCATGATTTTGTTAGATGTGCATGAGGAAAATGCCCTTGCTGTGTTATTTTAGGAAGAAGTTTATAAACTGTAGCCAGTACCGGAAAAACTTTGCGATGAAGAGTTTTGCAATTCTGTAAATGTTAAAGGTCAGGTTCAAAACAGTGTGTTTGCTCGAGGGGCTAGCATATTTTACCAACACACAAACAGAATTTATATGCAGCGGTTGCGGTACAGAGACCTTAGTAGGGGCACAAGTGGTAAGAATATATGAATATGTATTACACTTAAAGACTTGTGTTCTATGTCGAATTGTTGTCTATTTCTATGTTTACTTTTCTAGAATTTTTAGTTGAATATTTGTGGGTTTGCTTTCCATTTTCCGTTTCTCATCTTTGATTTAGCGGTTTATACTTTTGTCACCAAAATATTTTTTTTTAAAACATTTGCACACAGGCTTCTGACAGTCATGGAAAACCTGGAAATTTCAGGTTAAAATTATGATTTCCAGGTTTGGAAAAGTAATGCAAATGAACAACATTCTAAAAAAGTCATTAAAAGTCATAGAAATGGAGAGTGAAGATAGATTTTTCTAGGTAAATATCCCATTGCTTTTTGTGAGTGCCATCTCTATAAAATTATTTTTAAAAGTCTTAATCCAATAATTATGAGCAACTCAGAAGTCACTGAAAAATAATGGAAATTTGTTGCTCAAAAGGTGTTGGAAGCCTGTTTACCCTGTTTATTTTTACATCTTAAAAGCCTGAAAATGCTTATCTCTTCTATCACAGGAGGAACCTAAAAAGGTGTGCTTTAATTATGACCTTTTTTTGAACCTGGAAGGCAACCCACCTGTCAATCATCTGCGGTGCGAGAAGCTCACGTTTAACAACCCCACACACGAGTTTCGACGTAAACTGGTCAAGGCTGGTGGGGTGAGGGTGACTGTTTGTCTTTGCTTTGTATTTACATCTGTAATCGGCTTTTTTAAACATACAGTCTCTCACACTCTCTCTATCTCTCTTTTGTTGGGACTCTTTTTAGGTTATAGTTGTTCCCGAGGGAGCAGAGATGATGCCAAAGCCCAGTCCAGATTATCCAATGCTGCCAACTATTCCACTCTCTGCCTTCTCCGACCCCAAGAAGATCAAGTCCTCCCATACTGTAAAGGTTAGTAAATGCATCAGTGATTGTCAAATTTTGTGTTATGATGGCACCAAAATCACCTCTAGAAAAGTTTCTTACCTAACAGTTTTGTCATATTCACATCAAGACATTTATTTCAAAAGATACGTTTAAAGTGATCGTTCACCCAAATAAAGATTATGTTAGACATGATGTTAGCCTCAGTCACCATTCACTTTCATTGTATGGAAAAAAGATGCAAAGAAAGTGAATGGTGATGGAGGCTAACATTCTGCCCAACATCTCCTGTTGTGTTCCAAAAGTAAGAAAGTCATACAGTTTTGGAACAACATGAGGATGTGAGTAAATGGTGACAGATTTTTTTTTTTTTGGTGAACTACCCCTTTAAGTTCTTAAAAGTCGCTCATCATATTAACACAGCCGTGTTAAAGGCCTGATATACTTCCAGAGAAGTTCTTCATTCGGGGGTAAAAAGAAGTTCTAAAAAGCCGAGCAACGGTATAAACTTGCGAATATCCAGACTCCCACTTTATGCAAAACCTTAAATAATGTGACATTAAAACCTGTTATCAATGACTTTTTGCCTCATTCTATGAGAATAATTCACACAAGGTCAGTAAAAGAAGTTGTTTTAACCACTCAATGATGATTTAAAGTAATTTATATGCTGAAGAAAATGTTTAATTTGACTTGTTTACATTCTGAATTCATGACGCTAATGCAGTAACATGCTATACATGGTCATAATATTCATAGGTTACACTCTGTTATTGGGATTTAGGATGACACTGCTATGACTGCAAAGATTGGTGTATAAAATAGCTAATGTGCAGAATAAAGACAAAAGAATAATGATTGCCATTTCTTTGGCCAGATGTGTGAATGGCTTTTGTTGCAGATGGCACATCTGTGAATGGGTACTTGGGAGTAATTGAGTAGAATTGATTAATTATATTGAATAATAAAAAATACAAAAAATCGCATGACAAAAAATTAAAAATGTCTCCAAGCAAACAATCGTACAGTTGTAGGTACGTTTGCACCAGCTCGCTAATAATTGCACGCTGGTGTGTTCATGTTGATTGAATTTGACTGACTGAACAATGCAAACAAAATTAGCTGTCAGCCTCAAGGGAGGTGGAGCTCCAGGTCACACCTACAATTGATGTGGATCAGTGGCAGTGAGAAGGTGTTTAGCAGCCGGTAAGAATATTTGCTAAAAGTTCGCCCAGTGCTACGAACTACTGAAATAAATGCAAAAAAAAATCTTGGCCAGATTTTGTTCTAAACGCGATCACACCCATTTGTTCTTAGATTTTGTATGAAGCATATTAGGGCCTTAAGGCTGCCCTGTTCTGGCTCAAAATTCTGTGTAAAGACACAATGCTGCATACAAGCCTGACTAAATCATCCCTGCTTTGACCCACCTCAGTATCAAAGGCAGTTCTGATGCTGCTTTGGTTCTGTGTAAATGAAATGCAGCATTAGAGCAGCCTTAAACTTTGTTGTAAGTTATTGTAGAGCATATATTTAATTATTTAGTTTCGTATTTAAAAGTATAATTTCATTTATGCTTAAAACATCATAACATTATTTATGCAGTTGTAGTTGCTGTGTAAATGCATTTATTCCTGCTCTGAGCAGCATTAAACAGTCTGTGTTAATACACATATAGGCCGCTTCAGATGCAGCTCCTGTGCCACCTTTGTATTGTAAAGATGGCTTTAGTCATTATCCAGAGTGCTGATCTGTATGGAATACTTTAAATGTAGCTCAGTTCTTTTCCTCTTGGAAAATACTAGTAGAGAAAGTCAGTTGTTCCAATGCTTAAATTGTTTACAGTGGTTTATGTATTAATCATGTTATTTCGTAAACAGGCGGAAAGGCTTGATACTGCGGTGTTCTTCAATTGAAAATACAGGATAGAAGTAAAACTGCTTTGTTCATGTTTATCTTTACCCAGATAGTTTATGAGCTGTAGAGTGGTTGTATATTTTAGCATCTGTGTCATCCTTTGGATTATGTAAGACTGAATGGAGAATGGAGACAGATGTCTCTTTGGTATTCAGCTAAACAACTCTGGAGACATGCCTGTGGCATCATTGTGTCATTTAAATATTCAAGATGGATGAATGCAATTAAATATAGCATCTTTTAAATGAATCGCTCCTTTGAGAATTGATCCAACATGAAGCAGGGTTCCCATGGTCATGGTGAGTCTGAATTTAAAAAAATTAGGATTTTCAGGGCTTGAAAAGTCATGGAAATTAATAAAACCTTAAAAATAATGAAATTTCATATAGTTAGTAAATTTCTGAACTTATGCACTGTAATAAATGCTTATTAATTCAGTCTGTCTGTAACCACCTGTGGGACTACTATATAATTTCCTATGGGACATAAAATGTGTCTTCCTCAAGAGCACATTCAATCTCAGGTTTTTAATTTTTTGTGTCTTACTGGAGACGTTTGTAAAAGTGTTATTGCTGTAATCAGTTTCTTCCAACGATTGGTACCTAACATATTGAAATCTGCCCTGCAGTCTTTTTAAAATGATTAAAACGACAAAGTAATTACAAATGACTGGAGAATTCATTAATCAATGAAACCTTTTCGGATGTATTGCAGTGGTGTGTTATAGAAATGTGCACAATTAATCAAATAATCAAGTACTTGTTCAGTGGACGGAACTGTCTCAACACGCTTGTTGACCGTTGATATCCTCTATCCGATGATATGGAGGTTGTTATTTCAGTAAATAACAGAATCTTTGACAGTTCTTCCCTGTCAGTAATAAAATGATGGAGAAAGGTGTTCTTAACACTATTTGATGTTCAAAACAAGCACATATGGGACTTGTTATAGAATTTAAGTGTTTTTCAGCCTTTGTAAGGCACATTTTAATACCACAAAGGCACATCAAAACTTAACTATCACCAAAAAGCAGAATGAGATGTTTTAGTTTTCAAGCGCTTTTCATGGTGAGTTCAAAGCGGCGCATGGCGCTGGTGTTGCCGCTTTGACGCAAACCATGAACAAAGCTTCAGGATTGCTGAATGAAACCGCTTCTCTCAACTTAATCTTGCTGTTACTCACAACTCAATGCATTGGTCAGTGCTGTGGATGCATGATCTTGTTAAAGAGGCCCTTTTATGCTTTTTGGGATTTACCTTTCCTTTATTGAAATATAGCTGTTTGTGCATGTAAAAGGTCTACAAAGTTACAAAGCACAAATTCCATGCCAAAAGGAATCACTCTCTCCCACTGAAAACACTGCTCCTGAACTGCCTGAAACACCTGGTTTGCAGTCCAGTCATTACTTCCATGACATAGCTGTCACTAAGTAACACATTTGTATAATGCCCGCCTCAGGAATGCGCTGCTCAGGAAGCCTTGGGAGCTGAAACTAGGTTATGGTAAGGGACGTTACAATTCTGACGCATGCTCTACGTGGTTGACCAATCACAGCATACTGGGCCAGCTGACCAATCAGAGCAGACTAGGCTTTTTGGAAAGGAGGATTTTAAAGTTGCAGGAGCTACAACAGAGCGTTTCAGAAAGATTGTGAAAAGTGGTGCTGCAGCAATCTACAGCATGAGAAAAATTATGGTTTTTTTGTTTTTTTTACATTAAAGCATGTAAACCTTTTCTAGTAGACACCCAAAATAAAATTATGAACCTGTAAATCAGCATAAAATGGGCTCTTAAAAAGAAAAGTTCACCCAAACATAAAATTCTGTCATTATTTACAGTGAACTAAATTTTTCATTACTCGTTATTGATTACTCATTTTCTTATATGTTAGTATAAGAGTGCTTGACTACTAAATTACTCGAAATGCCAATCCCTAGGATTTTATATTTGATAAACTCTCATTAACATATACTATAATTGAAAAGATTACACTCAAGGATGTTTCTGAATTCATTTTGACTGATAGCTTTGAATGTATTGGGGGTTTTAGGAATGTAGCCTAGATAACTACAGAAACAAAGAAAGAATTTAAATGTTTGGTTGATAGAAGACTGTGCATTGTCAAAGATAATTATTTTAAATAATCAATTACATTTTGTTTGTAGGAAGCTAGTAAAGATGGAGGAAGTGGGAGCAGCAAAGGGCTCAAAGCCCATAAGGCAACCAAAGAGCACAGAGAGCGTACAAGGAAGGACTCAGAGAGCAAAGCCACGTCCAGAGAGGGCGACCGTGAGGGCAGCAAGTCAAACCGAGACCAATCATCATCCTCCTATTCAAAGAAAGCCCTAGAGGGCAAAGGGAAAGATGAGGGGAAAAATGTGCCCAAAGCAGCCTTTAAAGAGCCTAAACTTACAGTTAGAGAGTCCAAGATGGATGGGATGTCTCCAAAAGGTGGAGGTGCAGTAACAGGTGGAGGGGGTCAGCTGGACACTCGAACCCCAAGCAAGCGGCCCATGTCTGCCACTGAGTCTCCGAGGCTTAGTACCAAAAAACAGAAGAGGGTGGGCTCAGAGGGCATGAAGGGGCCAGTCAGTGGGGTTTACAGCAGCAACTCCCCCCGTATCACCTCAACAACACCCTCCAGTTACCCAGAGAAGAAAACACCCAAAGATAAAGGCCACTTGTCCAAGATGAAACCGGAGGCACAAGAAGTGAAAAGGCAGCCAGACTCTAATGGGTCCAATTCTGAGGATGAAGCCTCTTCAAAATCTGAGGTATGTATAGGCTGTCGTTCCATCAGCAAAACACAGCTTTGGTTGAATCTAACAAAAACAGACTGGGTCATATATCACCACAAAATCAAAACAAAGAAATTATATTTTGTTTAAAGATAATGTTTCATATTCGTAGGACTATTATGATATTTGCATTGTGACATTGCAATTGTGATTCATTTTTACAAATAAAGGTGCACTTGAAGTGTGTTGAAGTATGACATACACTAACACCTAGTGTCCTGGATGCTGCATCATTCAAACACAGTAGTTTTCAGTTACCAATGCCATTGTAGAAATTCACTATGCACAGTAAACCAGGATTAATTTATTAAATGAGTGAAAGTGTCCGATTACAGGGCAGCTACTGAGATTAAGCAAGTAGTATTCAGCTGGCCCCATGAGGTGCCCCTGCCCCATGTAGAATAAAAGAGCATTTATAAAGTTACTGATATGACTGGAGTTGAGTCTTCATCTAAAGAGAGTGGTCATGATTTTATACATATATTTCAAAATTGTTATTCATTTACTTAGAAGTAAATCCTTTTAAATTAGGAAAATAAATTCTGAGTGCACCTTTAAGCACATTTTCCTCCCCGGTTTTCATTACCTTAATGCAAACATTCTTCAATTTAAAATAATTATATATGATTTAAATTGTAATGTGTTGTATTTTTAAATGGTAGTATTTTTTTTTAACTGGCTTGAATTTATTCAGATTGAAATGTAAACAGTAATCGGAATCTAATATGAATCACCATTGAGAATAATTAAAAATGACAAAAACCTCAACAGTAAAACATGCTGATGCATTATGGTAATGACGGTTTGATGGGAAAATATGCTTAATTGTCTAGAAAATAATGTAAAAATTCTAAAAATCTAAATGCTCCTAAAATAGGCTTCATTGTCTTGATGCAAAATATTATTTTATTTTTCTTTTGATTTTGGGGTTAATTGTGACCTGGACTTGTTTTCATGAGATTAAATAACATTTTGTGGAATAATTCTGCTTTCATGTGCTATCAAAATTATTGTAAAAACATTTTGGTCATAAACATTTACGTATATTAGTAGCCTTTTGGTGCATGTTGTGCAATTGTTTCACAGAGATATTAGCATGTACTGTATTACATGACCAAAAAAATGAATTATTTTCAGCTAGCTTACTAACATGTATTACAATGTGAAAAAAAAGTTCCCCATGATATGTGCAAAAATTAAATAGCCAGTCCTTAATGTTTCCTGTTATTGGCAGAATAATTTGGATAGCATGTGAAGGCAGCATAAAGCTCAAGGATGTTGTTTATTTGTGAGTAATCAAGGCATGTTCTCTATATTTGAAGCAATCGGCTCCTTCAAGTCCATCTAGTTCCAGCTCCAGTTCCAGCTCTGACTCTGACTTTGAGCCCTCCCAAAAGCAAGGCCAAGGTATTTGAAGAGTTTAATCATACACTGTGAATTGTTTGCTCACTATTGTCCACCACATCAAGGTTGATATTATTGTGATTATTGTGTCCAGGGACACTCCGTACTATGGTAGAGGATATGCACTCTGAAGGATCTGACGATGACAGCAGCTCAGAGGTTGAGACGCCCATGAAGGCAACTCCACCCAACCAGGACTCTCGGTCTGTGCCATACGCCCATAATTCAGTCCAATTTACTAAAAAGTTTACTGAAGGCATTTATTAGATTATAAAAAGCTGACAAATATTTGGATAACCAACACTATTTTACTCAAGAGATTATCTTTTAATGTTCCTTGTTTTCATTGGAAATGTTTACTGATATATTTGTGCTGTGTAACACAATGGGATAAGGCACCCTCTACTTTTACAGTGAAAATCAAATGTCAGTGCAGACTGCAGACAGAAAATAGTTTTGTACATACTGGTTATTGATACCAAGTTTCCTATTCGATTCGGATTCACAAGCTTTCGATTTGATTCTGATCTCGATTTGATTCGATATTGGTACATTTCTGTTACAATGTCCATTTTGCTTGCTTATATATCTCAGCCAATGCTCTTAAAGTATCAGTTCACCCTAAAATGAAAATTCAGCCATTGTTTACTCACCCTAGTGTTGTTATAACCCCATATGACTTTCTTTCTTTTTCTTAAAACAAAGGGAGAAATTGTGAAAACAAATTGTTCTCAGTGATGTCATACAGTGGCAGTTTGGTGACCACCTCTTCAATCTTCAAAAGGACACAAAAGTATAATATTCCATGAGACACATGATTGTTTTGAAAGCATACAATAAGGTTTGGTTCGAAACAAACTAAAATCAAATATATTATTTAGTAAAAATATTCACTGACCGCTTTTCTCCTGTGCATGTTCATGAGTCTGCACGCAAGCTTTAGAGCTCTTTGCATGAGAGCTACAGTAGATAGGCAGCACGTGCAAGATGGTGTGTTCACATGAAAACTCATCCGGCGACCTATGGCTAGGAAAGAGCAGTGCCTAAATATGTGGGTTTCTTTGCATGATGGGGTTCTCCACGCTGAGCCAAAGAACAGCTGTCACCGGTGACTTCTTTGTGACCCACAGAGCCTTTCTGAGGCAACCACAAATTTTCGTGTCATATCCATAACTCTGTCATGGTATGTGTCAGCTTGAGTTGACGGCTGGTTTTTAGCTGTGGTCCTCTGACTCTTAGGCCAACAATTTATGGGGGGAGTTAACACGCAAGTCGTATCAGCTCTCTATCATTGGCTTGTGCACGCATCTCACCCTCGCTGGGGGGAGAGGCGGCAGCATCCTCTGTGGACTACTTGCCCGTATTCTGAGTCTGCAAGAGACACAGCATCATCCCCATCGTCAGAACAGCCAAACGTGATGAGGCCCTGATTTCCCACAGAGGACCGGAGCTCATCATGCATATATCGTACCGGCGAGGATGCTGCATCAGAGGATTGAGGGGTTTGCAGGGTTTGCGCCCACTTATATACGCCGACTGCGCACCTAAAGGGGTAGAACTCAAATCACCATTGCCAATCAGAAGATTGGCGTTATTGTACAAGAGTTTCAACTAGGTCGTTGGGGGAAGTATTTCCCATTCTGCTTACAGTAATGTTGAGTGAAATGAATCGAAAGGGAACTAATGTTGCTCTCGAGCAAAGAGCTCTAAAGCTTGCGTGCAGACTCATGAATGTGCACAGGAGAATAACGGTCAGTGAATATTTTTACTAAATAATATATTCGATTTTGGTTTGTTTCGCAACAAACCTTATCGTATGCTATCATAACAATCATGAGTTTCATGGAATCATTTATTAGACTTCTTAATTATACTTTTGTGTCATTTTAAAGCTTGAAGAGGTGGTCACCATAAATTGCCATTGTATGACATCACTGAGAATACACATTTTTCACAGTTTCTCCCTTTGTGTTAAGAAAAAGAGCCATTTGGTGTTATAACAACAAAGGGGTGAGTAAACGATCATTTAATTTAAATTTTTGGGTGAACTATCCCTTTAATTATAAAGGAACCTTCTATGCAACCCTTCTAGGTACAATTCGAAAATATAAATTTGACAAATTATATTTTATCATTAGTATCATTAGTAGATCAAATTGATCATTTTAACTTTTGAAAAAAGCTCAAATTCAGTCTATTACATCAATTAATGTCTTGAAATTGCATATACAGAGTTATGTTGCATAGTATTATTGTTTTCTTGCATTATTTGTACTATTTACAAGTATTTACAATAATATGTAGAACACGTACTTAATAGGTACTTTCTCTTTACGAGTGATTTATTTGAATTATAGAGGGTTGCCACATAGTGGTTGTTCAAACGAGGATTTTGTTGCATTGGAAAATCTATATTTTTAGATTTATTTTATTATCATTAAAGGGATAGTTCACTCAAAAATGAAGATTCTGACATCATTCACCCTAATGTTGCTCCAAACATGCATGAATTTGTTTTCCTCCATGAAACACAAAAGGCTAAATGTTAAGAACTAACAGCCCAAGATATCTTTGACTTTCATTGCATCTTTTTGCCATACAGTGAAAGTGAATGGTGACTGAGGCTGTCAGTCCCTGATATTCTGCTTAACATTTCCTTTTGTGTTCCACTGAAGAAATAAATATGGGTTTAAAACAACATGAGGGTGATTAAATAATAACAGAATTTTAAACATTCTAGTATTACACAGTTATGTAGTACCTTGAATTTGATGTACTATATGTTCCTTTCAAAAGTTCACTGAGATTTTTCCGTTTTCAGTTTAAGCATGTACAGTGAGAGTGATGGCAATGAGGAGTCCCATCCTCCCAGCCAGGAAGCCCCATCACCTCCACCCAAACTCAGCTCAGCAAACCTCAAGGTAAGAGTGACATGTGACTATAAGGTCAAAATGACAAACTGTCCAATATAAACCTAGGCAATATGTTTATTTAATGTCAGTTTAAAGAGGTCAGTTTGTATCCATCCTCAGATGTTAGGAAAAAAGAGTCCAGACTCTTGCATCCGTGAGAAAATGCTCAAGAGGGGATATGACAAGGTAGGAAGGGTAAATAACTGAATCATACTCATTAGTGTCAGAAATATGGATTTTATTGTACATCAAGCTGCCTGCAGTTCTAAATGAATGATCTGATTCCAGGCATATACAGAGGAGCTTGTTGACCTTCACCGCAGGCTGATGGCTCTAAGAGAGAGGAATATTTTACAGCAGGTAGATAATGTGTTTTCTGTATTCATGTGCGGCTCATGACAACTAGGGTGTGATTGCTGTTTTTTCACATTTTGATTGACTTGTGCTGCTGTGTTTGTTTGTATTTTAGATTGTAAACCTCATAGAAAAGACTGGCCATTTTAATATCACCAATACAACCTTTGACTTTGACCTGTTCTCCTTGGATGAGTCAACTGTACGTAAACTCCAGAGCTACCTGGAAGCCACATCTACATGAAACAAGGAAGATCCTCTTCCATGATTTTCATCAGTGAGAAAAAGGCCTCCAGAATTACTAAGGGCAGAGGGAAAGGTATTGAAACCAACATGTAAATGCACAGGAAACAAAACAAACAAATAAAAAACTTTATTCCGTAATGAAAATAAGCGAACACAAGGACAAGGGGCATAAAGGGGCGGTATTCAGGGTTTATCGAATAAAAAACAGCACTGCTTATTGCACTAAACTTAAAGAAACAAACTGTTGGCACAATACTGTCCAAAATGGACAAGATCTCGCCATATGCACCATGGATGGAATACCTTATTACAAGCAGGTACATTTCAAGACTGGTTTTGCACCAAAGCTATAACACTGATGGGATGGATCCCTTGCTCGTGCCTGGAAGGGCCTTTTTATGCAAGGGCAACGACTGAAAGACTGTGTCCCCTCTCTACCCTGTTACTCCTCTGCTCCATGTACTGTATGTAAACCACTCAGCACAGTGTGGTGGCGTGGAAAAAGCCTAGCTAGATCAAAAGTTATCAGCATACTGTTTGTGTCTGCATAACCTTGTAGCCCCATTTCCTGGAAAAGTTCATAATCTCAAGCTTTGGTGATTGATGCTCCCACAGATCAGCTAATGGGGAAAAAACTATCTGCCTTTGTAGTGCCTTTTTAAAATATCATGTGAATTATAATTTTTAGTGAGTCACTCATTTGCCTTGGGATGACCAAGAATTATCTGTTGACACGGAAATGCCTGAAATTGACATTCAAAGCCCTTTTCAACACCTGTCCGAGAGAACACATTATGAGTCAGTTTTGCTTGTATGATCTTAGAAAGGTCTTATGCATTGTCATTTGTTTCTTGACGGTCAGCAAAATCAAATCAATTTGTTAAGCATTTAAAGGTTCTTGTTGTAGTTTATTTAAGTAACTGTGCACTTTTTCTGGTCACTTCAGTGCTTTGTAATTATCTGATAACTATATTTATGATTTTTTTTTTTTTATACATAATATTGACTTGCAAAAATGTACAGATTTTTGTCAATGTTTTTACATGAATCTATTGATGACATATTGATGATCCAGTCACTTGAGAGAATATGCACATAGAATGAAGGGGGAAGTTTTTGTCTGCATTCCAATGGTGCAATTGGAAAAAAAAAATATTTTCTGTCAACCTGAAGTATTACAAGTGAAATGTATTTGTGTCAGATACATATTGTCTGATAGCATTGCTTTTTAAAAAGCATAAATGCTTGACATGTTATTCTTTATTGTCAATTGCCAGTTACCCTTTTTGATTCTAAATAATGTATGGTTATAAAGTAAACAATGTTTTCAGTGAAACATTTGTGTCAGGTGTATGATACATCATGAGTAAAATGCAATGAAAAGGATTTGTGTGCCATAAACCCAACTGAATAATCACTCACTTTAAAAAGCAGACATTTATGTGCATATTATATTTAGCATGCCAGTGAGCAGTAGGATAAAATCAAGCCTCTAATGCTCACTGCTATGAGAAGGTATAACAGATAACCCTGAAGGTTTCAGAAACATACAATTATTTATTTTTGTTTTATCAGCTGTTCTTCTGATTATTGCAAGTGCTGAAGACACATTATAAACTCATGCAACCTGAAGCTCTTGAAATTCAAACTTAAGTCTCTTTACTGTCCTTGCCTTTACTATTAGAAGTATGCAAGTAGTGTATATACGAGTGTTAAAACAGAGTGGTTGAATTTAATGTTCATTATATTACATATAGTGTATGTTTGTGTACTTTTCAGGTGAAATTGTGCTTTCATTAAAGCTCATTAACAATTTAGTTTATAATAGTATGTGTTTAGATGGGTGCCCATTAGTGCTGCACGATTAATCATATCGCATATCGCAATGTCAGCCTGTGCGATTATATGACCGCAAAATGCTGCGATTTTATTAAATAAATAAGTGCTTCTCTCTGAGAGCTGTTTGCCCATTTTCTACACTGCTAATAAAAAGATGACCAGTCAGTCTCGGTTTAGGGAGTGGCACGTGTGTTCATGTCATGTGAGTTTCCGGTGTGCAGCGTGGAAATCAGGTGAAGATAGATGCCGAACAGACCGACACTGAACTGGTGCCTGAAAACACAAACACAGATCACAGCTTGACGATATATCTTTATTTTATCAATAATTAAAGTTAATATAATACGGGAGCGTGGCATGTAAATAAGCACAACTCAAAAACTGTCATTTTCTGTGCGGTCAGAGCTGCTTCAACCAGTCGCGGAAGAGACCCAATCTGACCGGGAGTCCAGACCGGGAGAGATTTAAAGTTCCGCCGACTGATGCGCCCTCTAACACGGAGACGCTCGTCTCTCACCCCCACTGTCAGCAGCTCAAAACAATCATAAGATCAATCTTATGTGAAAAATAACATTAAAATTACAACAACAATAAAATGTCTCTGTGTGTATACATACATACACACACACAATATATATATAATATATATATATACAACAACAACAGTTTTAGTGGTTTGATTGAGTGAACCACACTTTTTATATCCAGTTTCCTTTTCAAAAGAGTTTATACAAAGTACATGTTACATCCTGCTTTATGTCCCTGTTTGTTTGGACAATCTTATTTTCGTGAAAATTTGTATGTTCTTATTTATTGTTCTATTTTATTTAGGTGTAATATTGAGACAATAACAAGTTTGCAGTAATGCAAAGATATTATTTAATTTTGTAAAAATATTTTAACTGGAAAACACTGTGCATTTATAGTTATTGTTGCTAGTTTGTATGTTTGAGTTGAAAAATACACATTTCAGCATTATCAGTAATCTATTTGTGCATTTTCTTGATAACCAAGCAAATTGACTCATGATACTATTTGTTTATTATATCACAATCGCATATCGCAATATGACATTTTCCCCAAATCCTGCAGCCCTAGTGCCCATTTATTTTTACATATACAGTATGCACCATGAAATACAGAAGTGTTATGCAGTTAAATAGTTAAAGCAGTTAAATAGTTTTAAAATTCTTTGTGTTCAGCAGAAGAAAGAAAGTCGTGCAAATCTGGGATGGGATGAGAGTGAGTAAATGATGAGAGAATTTCTTTTTTTGGGTGAACTATCCCTTTAAAAGGACTTTGAAAATTCGGATTTGAGGACTTTTATTTTGAAATTCAAGGCCGGAAGGAAGATTACTTACTGAAGCTAGAATGCCGTTAATACCCATGGTCGTTTTGCCGGGGATACGGAGTGGATGGAGAGTGTTGTCGTCGTGATTACGTGGTTTTTCTTCTGCAAATACAGGGTATGTTAAAATCACGTATTCGGTGCATACTCTTGCCTATAGCTGCAACATGATGGTCGTAATTCTGTATCGGAGATTTTTCATGTGTCAGAGTGGCTCATGAGATCTTTGAGCTACTAGTTACTGATGCTGTTTCGATTGGTAAAAACACGATATTTATCATATCCACCGTTTTCCTGAACGTGGTTCCACGATTGTGTATTCGACTGTTTTCAGTTTCCGGTCTCCAGTGTTTTCTTTCACATCTTTGTATATTCCTATCGGGTAACGTAATGTTTAAGGTATTACATTAGTAAAAAATGGACAAAAAACATGCCGATACTTCACAGAATCGAGATTACTGTTTTTTATAGACAATGCCTGACCTGAGTGTGCAGATGACATGAAGTGATGGACAGAGGTTAGTTACGTTGACATCATTAATTATTCTGAGATGTTATGACAGACAACAAGTGCACAGATTGAGCCTGAAATACATTTTTAACTCGAAGTAACACTTAAATGCTTGATGTTCTCCTCTGGATCGCTCGTTTTGGCCGTTTTTACTTGACGTCTCGAGACCAGAAATACAAAACAGGTAATTAGAACAAAGTATTTCTAGCAAATCCGTCCACTGTCGGCCATGTTTGGAACGCTTTCGGGAAGCTATTTCCAGTCGTGCCAGTGCAGCTCCTATCTAACTGAATGGAGAAAGACCAAATTCTCAAAAACGGCTTGTCAAAATTACGACCAAAGAACAAATTTCACATCAACAGTAAAATATGATAACACTGGTATCATAAATTGTGTTTCTTTACCTCATATTACGCTATAAACCCAAATGTTCTAGGTTTGTATAGCTAATGCGCATGCCCGAGTTGTTTGACAGGCGATGTCTGTATCTAAAAGTTAATTGGCTCTTTTACTTGTAAGGCGGGACTTCCTTTATACATCTGTCGGCCGTTGGGCGCTCAGAGCTTCTTCATTTTAATAGAGGTCGCCCGTCTCCGCTCAATAATCTCAGATTAGAATCATCATGGCGCCACCCAGTGGTTGGTCAATAAAACGGGATTAGAGAGCGATCCGATGGGTATTTATAGATTTAATTGAGACAACTGTCAAATATGCTAAAAAGTTAGATTTTTATAATAAGCGGTTTCCTTAAAACACGTTCAAGGAGGACAGTTCATCATCAGTGTCAGTGCTTTGGGTCTCTGAGGGACTGACGAGCTAACCGAGAAAGCTACTAGCTAGAGCGTC
Source organism: Moxostoma hubbsi (assembly GCA_032164185.1). Taxonomy (NCBI): domain Eukaryota; kingdom Metazoa; phylum Chordata; class Actinopteri; order Cypriniformes; family Catostomidae; genus Moxostoma; species Moxostoma hubbsi. The sequence continues at coordinate 21,715,636 of JAVLUX010000009.1, forward strand.
CTATTGCCTTGACAACTGTTATATCTCTTGCTCTTTCAGGAAGAACGTGAGAGTTCCTGAAGATGAGTTCTCAGCAATATCAACGTCCAGGACTCCCATCTGGACAAGGACAAACACCAGGCAGTAACAATACAGTACTTCCAGGAAGTCAAAACAGCACAGGTAGGTCTCGACACGATGACTCCGTATATCAATTAATTTATGTATAACAGATATAGGCAAGCTCTGAGTTGTTGACTGAAATGATAGTTCTTGACTTAAAGTTTTTAATTGATTTTCTATATGTTTTTAGACGTCTTAGAATGCTTTTTATTGAACATTATCAATCGTGTCTTCATAACTTTTTAAGGAGGATATGAAGACTCGAATCATGCTCCGCATGATATGGTGTCCAGCGGAGCTGCAGCGTTCAGAGATGACAAGCAGGAGATGGTAGTGGTACGACCCTACCCCCAACTACATGCTAATCCCCTGCCCCATGGAACAGCACCAACTCTGCCCCCTCCTCTCCCTCAGCATCGCCTTGTCCAGTCAGGCACACCTGTCTCTGTGTCAGCAACACCATCCCACCTCCATCAGGGTCTTTCCCTAGCCTTCACTGAGGGTCCTCTGAAGGTACAGGTGTTTTGGTACTTCATCTTTAGCTAGTACCTTCAGTTTATACTTCTGAGCCCTTTCAGGGTACCCAGAACTTCCCACGTCATAAAAACATGGAACTGATCAATTATATGTCTGATTTGTCTGCAAATCATTCGTTTGAGACCGTTATTTTCGAATAATTTGTTAAAGCATTTTACAAATTGATTTTTTAAAAATCTTCTATGTAGTAATCACAAATGACAATCATAAAAGGTCATGCAATTTAATTGGTCAAAAAGAGTAGACACCTTGTCTACCGCCCTTTCCATGAATTAGTTTGCAGAAGAAAGATTTAAGTAAGTGCAAAAAAAAGAAAGTACTTGTTCTTACATCTCTCTTCTGTTTGATATAGTCTGCTTTAAAGACGCCCATGCCAAGCCGAATGATAGCTCCAGCACCTGTGTCAACACCAGGCCACCACACTCTACCCCCTAAGGTGCCCAGTCACATTACTGCTACCATGGAAACTCCACAGGCCTCCGGTATACCTGTAGCAACCATCAGTGGTCAGCAGGTTGGTGGTAGTTAAATTAAAGTAGATAACTCTGAATTAGGGCTGTATGAGACATTTTTCAATCAGAGCTGCCATCATTTCAACCAGACAGACATTATTACCAAGAAGATTCAAATGTTTAATGTACTAAAATGCAGTAAAAAAAATATTGTTCAAAATAATCACGGCATGTTATTTACATTGTTTTTCACAAGTTAAAATATAATATTCAGAAAAGTGAATTTTAAAAGTTTGTTTAACTTAGCTGCACAAGATATAATAATAATAATAATAATAAAATAAAAAAAAAACATTTTTAAAAAACCTTGTATAAGTTATCACAAGCAAACCAAAAGTTTTAAATACTATATATGTAAAATGCCACTTGAAGAATTTCAACTGCAATTGAAAACGCAAACATATTCAATCATTCATTGATTCACTGACAATTCTTTGAAACAAATAGTTTTGAAATGCTTCTGAGACCCCGTTTGCACCTGGTATTTAGATGCTTTTTTGGTGATCTGATCACAAGTGGTCTGCGCTAAATACAGGTGGAAATGGGGTCCAAACCATTTTGTGATATAATCTTTGAGCCAATTTACATGCACACCAGTATGCTGATGACTCCTAAAAATCAGCTTATTTAAAAAAAATCAGCAAGAAAACCATGTTTACATGAAATTTGAAATAGTCGAGTTATTCTCTGCTTTTTGGCTTCAAACTGTGAAGAGGCATGATCTCAACACTTGCATACATTGCATAAGCCAGTAAGAACACTGGTAAATGTGTTTACATGGCACGCAAAACCAGGGTAGCGTGCAAAAATCTACCCGTGTTGATCAGTTTATTCTTAAGTGGTTTAAGACTTTACACCAATAAAGGAAAGCCATTTAATGTGTTGACTTGACCACACACGTTGTCGGCTTATTAAGCACAATTAGTGTAAAAACGCTAACTGAAATGTCATCACTGAAAACGGAGGTGGTAAAAAATGCATTTGACTACATTTGAGTCCAGTGTTTCAACTTAGCGGTTGCATGCATCATTAAAAGGAAATAACCATGCTATCTGAGTCTTTTGAAAAAGCGAATACATATAAAACCACGAGAACTTCACAAATCATTCTCAGTGTGCCTGATATCAACATGCAGAGACACCTTTGATAAGCACACACATCTGAAGATCAGGTTAATACAGGTACTGCACTAAAATAATGAAAAACTTAGCTCAAAATGATTTTCTTTGATTCAATTTCAACTGCATCTGGGAGAAACAGTGTGCTGGGTTTTTTTGTGTGCTGCTTTTGTCTTTTATGACTTTTTAGCTGTTTATTATAGGGATGCACCGATATGAATTTTGACCGATACCGATTTTATCAAGAAATTATAGGCTGATATCATTTAAAATATATGCTTTAAAATGTACAAAGTGATACAAAAGCCTTTTTGCTGGACATTCTAACAATAAATTGGATCTGTTGAACACAGGCCAAAATTTTAAAAAGAGCCACAATGAAAGATAAATAAAAGATAAATAATATGCTAAAAATAACTAAATATGATTACGTGATGATTGATAAGAAAAATATATTGTTTTGTAGTAAAACATGTTGAAAGTGATCATCCCTATGCCCTACTCACTCCAAAGGACGGAGCTGTGGGCACTCTGAAGGGAGTACGGCATTGGTGTATGAATGTACCCTTTGCAAACAGTGTTGTGGAGGCTCCTTCCTGAAACTTTTTTTATCATTAATTTATTTTTTACTTTCAATTGGAACGACACTTCAAGTGGCATCACCTTTCCACACTGCCCTTCAACGGTGCACAAATGCCTTTTGGAAAAGGCTCCATATTGTGATTTCAATCTTAATTCAGTCAATCAATTAAATGCTGCTGGTTTTAAAGCATTTTAGATGGTTTCCCTCATCATGTACCCTATAGGCAAGTTCCTCTTTCACAGCTCTCACGTCCATTTATGGATGTTTTAACGTGAGAACAAGAAAGAAAAAAAATATTGCATGTTTTTTGAAGTGCCAACCCTTCTACATAATGTGGCTGTTATTATTTCTGGATTGTGCTTTTAAATTCAGAGTTTTTACTGTGTTACTAATTAATTATCAATCAGCCGTCAGTTTTTCATATCAGCGTTTTCATACTTATAACTAATTTCCCGATGGTTTTAATTTGTTAAATAATTAGTCGATAAATATCGACAGCTAATACATCGGTGCATCCCTACTTTATTATCATGTAGTAACACACTGACATAGTGATCGATGCATGTCGTCATGAAATCAGAGACCCTCCCCTCGATGTCCAAACACAAGTCGGACCACCAAATCGCCACTTGTGATCAGAACACTAATGCCAATTTTGCTCCTAAAGTTTAATTCATAGATGCTTTTAAAAACAAATCTATCTTAACACTCTCATACACATGATTTGCGAAACAAGGTGGGATAACGAAACTAGTCTGAAACGCTCTGTATTTTGTTTAATTTGACTCCTCAAAAGTAACTGGTTATATATACACTACCGTTCAAAAGTTTGGGGTCACCCAAACAATTTTGTGTTTTCCTGAAAAGTCACACTTATTCACCACCATACGTTGTGAAATGAATAGAAAATAGAGTCAAGACATTGACAAGGTTAGAAATAATGATTTGTATTTGAAATAAGATTTTTTTTACATCAAACTTTGCTTTCGTCAAAGAATCCTCCATTTGCAGCAATTACAGCATTGCAGACCTTTGGCATTCTAGCTGTTAATTTGTTGAGGTAATCTGGAGAAATTGCACCCCACGCTTCCAGAAGCAGCTCCCACAAGTTGGATTGGTTGGATGGGCACTTCTTGCGTACCATACGGTCAAGCTGCTCCCACAACAGCTCAATGGGGTTCAGATCTGGTGACTGCGCTGGCCACTCCATTACCGATAGAATACCAGCTGCCTGCTTCTGCTCTAAATAGTTCTTGCACAATTTGGAGGTGTGTTTAGGGTCATTGTCCTGTTGTAGGATGAAATTGGCTCCAATCAAGCGCTGTCCACTGGGTATGGCATGGCGTTGCAAAATGGAGTGATAGCCTTCCTTATTCAGAATCCCTTTTACCCTGTACAAATCTCCCACCTTACCAGCACCAAAGCAACCACAGACAATTATATTACCTCCACCATGCTTAACAGATGGCGTCAGGCATTCTTCCAGCATCTTTTCATTTGTTCTGCGTCTCACAAACGTTCTTCTTTGTGATCCAAACACCTCAAACTTGGATTCATCTGTCCACAACACTTTTTTCCAGTCTTCCTCTGTCCAATGTCTGTGTTCTTTTGCCCATCTTAATCTTTTTCTTTTATTGGCCAGTCTCAGATATGGCTTTTTCTTTGCCACTCTGCCCTGAAGCCCAGAATCCCGCAGCCGCCTCTTCACTGTACATGTTGACACTGGTGTTTTGCGGGTACTATTTAATGAAGATGCCAGTTGGGGACCTGTGAGGCGTCTGTTTCTCAAACTAGAGACTCTAATGTACTTATCTTCTTGCTCAGTTGTGCAACGCGGCCTCCCACTTCTTTTTCTACTCTGGTTAGAGCCTGTTTGTGCTGTCCTCTGAAGGGAGTAGTACACACCGTTGTAGGAAATCTTCAATTTCTTAGCAATGTCTCGCATGGAATAGCCTTCATTTCTAAGGACAAGAATAGACTGTCGAGTTTCAGATGAAAGTTCTCTTTTTCTGGCCATTTTGAGCGTTTAATTGACCCCACAAATGTGATGCTCCAGAAACTCAATCTGCTCAAAGGAAGGTCAGTTTTGTAGCTTCTGTAACGACCTAAACTGTTTTCAGATGTGTGAACATGATTGCACAAGGGTTTTCTAATCATCAATTAGCCTTCTGAGCCAATGAGCAAACACATTGTACCATTAGAACACTGGAGTGATAGTTGCTGGAAATGGGCCTCTATACACCTATGTACATATTGCACCAAAAACCAGACATTTGCAGCTAGAATAGTCATTTACCACATTAGCAATGTATAGAGTGTATTTCTTCAAAGTTAAGACTAGTTTAAAGTTGTCTTCATTGAAAAGTACAGTGCTTTTCCTTCAAAAATAAGGACATTTCAATGTGACCCCAAACTTTTGAACGGTAGTGTATATATATATATATATATATATATATATATATATATATATATATATATATATATATATATATATATATATATATATATATATATATATATATATATATATATATATATATATATATATGATTTTTTTTTATTTAGACTGTGAATTTTGGTTTGTATTAAAATGTTTTATGTTTCACAATCAGGGTCACACTGGTAACCTGCATCATCTGATGACCAACGTTCAGATCATCCGCAGTGGTGCTCCTGCAATGCAGATCGGATCATCTGCCACTCCTCAGCATCCCTTCACCTCTCATTTACCCAGAGGTGAGTTTGCAGGCCAGCCTGGTATTTCTTCCAGTAATATTGTCAGTGCTCTGACTGGATTTGTAATGTGGTCACAGGAGCTGCTGCTGCTGCTGTAATGTCAAGCTCCAAAGGAACCACAGTGCTGAGACCAGCAGCTGGTCCGAGCTCTGCCACAGGCCAGCCTACTGTCCAGCATATTATTCACCAACCAATTCAGGTACAGCGTATCATATTTAATGCATAAGGTAACGGAGCCTGATGAAATGCATACATAACTGATAATCTCTTGTCTGTTACAGTCCCGGCCCATAATCACTACCTCTACGGCAGTGCTGCCTACAGTAGTGCCAGTGACTGCCACCAGACCTCAGTCTCCAGTTATCAGCACAGTGGTTGCCCACTCTGGAGACATGGTACATAGGTAAGACAAATTGACTTTGGATAAAAAAATAAATAAATGCACATGCACTGATTTTATAAGAATTAGCCTTGTAGGCAAGACAAAACTGACTGATTTTATCTTTCTGGATTCTAGTTGCTCGGCACTGACAATCCACCCTTCCCAAGCGACACTGAGTATTCAAAGACCTCCGCACTCATGGGACACACCCACAAGGATCAACCTGCCCCCACACCCTGCCATTTCTGCTCAGAAAGCCCTGCCTCACTCTGTTGCACAGGTTGATTTTTTAAAAAAAAAATTATTTTACTTTTAAAGCTTAGGTTTTACATTACAGGACCACTAGCATCACCGTATGGAATTTGCAAAAAAATAACCAATGTTTATGTGCCCAGAAACCCATCGGCTTGGTTATACAAGCAGATAGTCTTGCCCCAAACTCGCTTGACTCACTTAGTTGAACCAATGTTGCTGTGATGGGCTGCACAAGCCTTGCAAACATCCAAAGGAATGTTTGGATAGCGCCACAGTGTTATACTTTTAGGTGAAATCAATCAACAAATGGCTTATAATTATCTCTACATATTAAGCTGGGATTCAAGAGTATTTTACAATCCAAAAGGAAGTTGAAGTGTGTCATTTATTCATAATATTTTCAAATGGAAGTGACAGACATGTTATACCACCTTTTTTTGATTCTCACTCTTGTAGAAGCCCATCTTTAGCACTGTGACACCTGTTGCTGCAGCAACTGTGGCTCCCATTCAGGCTACCAACACTGCACCATCACCCACTACAACAGGTAGCTCTATATTACACCTGTGATTCAGTATGTATGCAAATCATGTTGATTCCCAGTATGTTTTGCGATGCGTCAATCTTGCAATGAAAACTA